>WAAD01035352.1:0-32886 GCA_013389945.1 Fregata magnificens | reverse complement strand
TTTAAACTGCCGCCGTCATTAAAGTACTGCATTTAAGGATGGAGGGGCAGTGCACAAACACACATGGAGTCCTTTCAGCATGTCGTCTCTCAGCCCCAAGCCCACTGGCAGGCAGGAGGGGAAGAGCTGCTGTGGGTGCCCAGCACTGCAGAGCGCCCCACAAGGCTTCCAGGTGACACAACAGCTCTGTCCTGGTGGCAGCTGTCCTCAGCTTTGGCATGTCAGAGGGAAACAACCACTTCAGACCAGAGCATGACCTACGCAGTCAACAACAAAAACTTCTGCCAAAGCCTTTCCTCAAAACTTCTAACACAAAACACAGGCTCTCATAAGAGAAAAAATAATTTTCTTGAAAATGTAAATATTTCCATTAAAAAATGAAAGCATCAAGTGTAACTCTCAGCAATAGAAACAAGTTTTTTCTGTTTAAAGAAAAATATGGTTTTGTTAAAAAAAAGGGAAATTCTGAACATTTCTAATAAAAACTAATATATAAATAAAATATGTAGGAGCCTAATACTTGTGACCCTTTTTTTTCCTGTGAAGAGAAGAGGCAATGTTTTAGATTTCATTTACCTTCATTTAGTAAACCTAGGTCCTACTTAAACCCAGTTCATCTTCCTTGCACACAAGGAGAAGTTTAAACTAGCCTGGATCAACCATCTGCCTTTCACTTTAGATATCCATAAGAAGTCCACCCATTGCACCGGTCAGACATCTCTCCCCTCGCCAGCCTGGTGCCCGAGCTAAGCACTGTCAGTGATCTGGCAGCGCTAAGTGGCAACCAGTTTCTTTCAAAGAGGAAAGCTAGTTTGGAGCTGGTTTGTGTCTGCCAGCTGCGTGAAGTCCTAATTATCTATCCCTTATTGTCCTTTTGCCAGTTGGTGTCCACAGTTATTGTCTTGAACTGGATACAGGCCAGCCAAACAGCTGGGTACAAACTGAGAGGTCAGACCACGGGTGCATCCAGCTCGATGCTCTGCCTCCAGCAGGGTGATGGGAGACGCCAGTCACGCATGCAAACCCTGCTGCTCTCCTGCTCTGTTCTCCTACACCCTCCTCCAGCACCCTCAGCTGCTGTGTTAGGGTTGTTAGAGGATACATGCCTCTTTTTGTGTCCCTTAGACCTTTAAGTGTCTTATCCAGACCTATTACCCATGAAATTGTCTAATCTGTATTTGAATATGCTGATGCCATCTGCTTCTACAGTCTCCTGCAATATCAAATTCAGAAGGTCACTACCCACACAGCGGAGTGCTTTTACCTGATTTAAACTGGCCTACCAATTTCAGTGAGGGCTCCTAGTCTCAGCACTGGAGGATTTAGTTTTGCATTAGGCTTGTCCACCACCTTTCTGATTTTGTAGGCTTCAGGCATAGCTCTTCAGCTTCTTCCTCTCCAAGATGAAGAGTCTTTTTAATAACCAGCATTTTAATATGTCTTCACAAGATATTGATCTTGATTGCTCCCTTCTAAGTCCTAGTGGTGTGGACACCAGAATTGCACACATCAAATAAAATGATGCCTTCTTCCTTGTTCTTATCACTGCTGACCAGTGTTTTGTTGGGTTTTTTGGCTGCTGCTGTGGCTGTATATTGAAAGATAATTTCAGAGAGCCCTCAACAGTGACTCCAAGATCTCTTCCCAAGTTCAGCATCATGTAAGTATGGTTAAGATTGTTTTTTCCTAGGTGCCTGGCCTTATATTTATCTACTTTGAAACTCATCTACTAACTTTTTGCTTACTCACTCAGTTTTGCAAGGTTCATTTGGAGGCCCATTTCACCAGCACATTTGATTACCTGCAAGAGTTTAATATCACCTGTAGACATGGTGACTTCACTGTTCACTCCTTCACTCAGCTCACTGATGATACTGTTGGGAAAAATCTGTCCCTGGAGGTACTGCTGCAGGTTCTTCTCCATGATGGAAATTGAATATTAAGCCCACTGAAGCTCTGTCTTTTGCTGGACAGATATTCTAGAGGAAAGGAAGACTTCTCCCTCCAGGTAAAATAGCACCTATTCACACTTATGGTCTTCGCTGGTCACCACAATGCTCTGCAAACATCAAGGTCTGTCCATGGCAAGTGCTCTGTTGAGAGAGTTACAATCCTACACAGAGAGTCAAATAGCACAGAAATAAAAGAACTAGAAGGGGAAGAGAAAAATTAAAGTGTTTCCATAAAAACACACCAGTCAGTAAGGAGCTGTGGATTATAATTTTTCTGATTTGTGCAAACTCATTTGCTTAACATCACTTCTTAATTTTGCATTAAGCACTCTTAGAACAACCTTTTACAAGAGGCTGCATAAAGAAAAGAAAAGCTTTGTGACTGCAGATAGAAAATGCCTTTGGTCTTCAGCACTTAGGAAAGGGAAACTTCCTCAGTTACAATAAAAAGAGAATTTAAAAGAATACTATCCAATAATAGAATTAGCAGTTGGGCAGGCATTTTATTGGTGTCACTTGTACCACTTGTGATAAGATAATTTCCCCAGGGCAAGCAGAAAACAGCCTGAAGCTTTCCTGACACTGGGTCCCACCATCCCAACAGTGCCCGGCTCAGAAAGCTACTTTACATGATGCTCAGATCCAGAGAGATCCTTCTCCCCCAGTGCCCTAACAGCACAGCACATCCCTGTATGTACTTGGGCAACTTGTCTAAAAATCAGATTGTTTTGTCTCCACAGCCTGGCAGACAGCTCAGAGAAGAGCTGGCAAGAGAATGTATCCACAGAAACATTTTCCATACATTTAAAAAGCCATGTGAGAGCATTTTCCCCTCACATACTCTGTCCCTCTCTTCCCTTTCCCCCTGTATATTTTTGCTGTCATTGTACTGTTAAAGATAACAGTGGAATCAAGGCCTTACAGAGGAATTTGTGGTAGTTTTACTACAGTACTACTATTCTCCAAGGTGTTTTGTTTTCTGCAGTAAACCAGAAAGATGTCTTTTCAGCAGGGCTGGGATAGTCTAACTGGGAATTCAAACTTATGTTCAACTGGGCAGCTTAAGCAGGGACAGTATAGTGTGTTAAATTTCCTAAATAGTATGGGAGTATGTAATACTGCATGGTGACTTTTCCAAGGACCGTCCCAGGAGAAGCCACATCACACAAGCTGGAGCAGCAGCAGCTTGACCACAGCACTTGCATATCTATCCTGTGACAGGTTGTCAGTTCATAATGAAATCCTCATTATTAACCAATTTCTGAACTCTCACCAGCCTCGCTTGCACTGCCCTGGTGCGTAGTGCTGTCTCCCAGACCAGTAGGGTTGAAGAACAACACTCTTTCCATCACAGGGATAGTTTATAGCACCTAAATCCTGAGCAGAAACACTGAGCACCCCAGCACTGCCTGGAAGAAAATTGCACCTGGTAATATGTATATGACATCCTCACCTGCGTTACAGGGCAATCCTTCACCTTTTGGCTGCCTTGGTTCCCTGCCAGGGCAGAAAGCTAAAAAAAAAGAAAAGCACTGGGCTGCTCCAGCAAGAAGCCCTTTTGGATAAGGGAGCTACAGCAGGGGATGAAGAGCACAGGGAGACTTGTGCTCCTGACCACCACCGTTTGAGCACTGCATCTTCCACTCAACAGCACGGCACTTCTGAACAGCAGCGGTGAGGGAGCACAGAATGCTGACATTTGCAAGTGCATCCAGCAAACTGCATATCTGCAGTAAGCAAACTTCCTCCTCATGTTTGTAAACTCAGAGAGAAGAAAAGGTCAGCCAGGTTTCAGCCTGACCATGCAGATCTGATCTACTGCTCAAAGCACTAATAAAGAGAATTGGTAGAAATGGTCAGAGTAATTTTCTAATTTCCTTGGGTCTCTGCTTCATATAGCAGAGAGACAAATTAGCAACACAGTACAAGCTCTAGGCATGTGCCCTTAAACAGCAGAATTAATAGATAACATGATTAGTGGAGATCAGTAAACAGGATGTGTCCCAAAAATAATCTCTCAAGGGCTCTACCAGCTAAATTTAAACCATTCAACAACGATAGCTTGTCTACAGTAGCAGCAGATTGAACAGCACAGTTTGTTGTAGGCTTAAGGGCTCAACCATGCAACCTGTGTTTGCACTGAAATTTAATTCCCTTTTGACGTAGAAGGCTGGGACAAAGTCCTCTGCACCACATAAGCTCTGCGCAGGAAGCCAGCAAGTAATCAGCATGTTGAATAGTCAAGGAAAAGCACCTACCAGCCCCAGAGCTGGTTGCCATGCCTTAAGCAACCAACTTCAGGGTCTCTCGATGGCAAGAAAAAGATGCAGAGACATAGGTCTTGCCCCAGTGCCAGCAGCCACTGCGCAACACCCTGGCCTCATGAGCAAGATGGGGAAGGCTGTTTTAACAAAGATTTCCTCATGAATTGCCATTTACTCCCACGTGAAGTCAAGTCTATGTGCGTAACTTATAACAATCAGTCATGCCACAGTCATGCCATTCACACTAGGTCAGATTTTGGCCCCAGACACAGATGCTCAGATGCCCCAGGCACTACACACAAGACTTCTCTGTACGAGATGAGAACGTGACCCCAGCCCTTCTGTTGGTGTGTGAATACTAAGTGCTTCAGGGATACTAAAACTAACTCTAATAAGGGCTCAGGGAGATAACTTGTGCCTTATCTAGTCTAATTATCAGTGGCAAGAAGGGCACTGAGGGCTCAGCACACACCTGCAAGCCAGCCTGAAGCATGCCATAACGGTTCACGTGTAAAGTTCCAGAGCATCCCTTAGATGTCTGGGAAGCAGGGGAGGAAGCAACACATCCTACTGTCAGCAACCCTGCCTGCCCCAAAACAGGACCTTTCTGCCTGGGAGAGAAGGCCCTTCCTCCCAGGCTGGAAGCCTTCCCAATCCCCCAGTCTGAAACAAGCACCTCAGGCTGGCTCTGGTTATATCTGCCTCTTTAATTCCCCAGTGCAAGACCACTTGGTCATCTGTGTCCCTGGATAATCCAGCACCATGTGGCAGGTTTTTATCCTATGGTTTCACATAGAGCTACCTCAGTGGCTCCCACCTCCTGCAACAGGCAGCACAGACACGCTGCCCCGAAGACTGGCTGGCTGCACACTTCATTGCCTTGCCAGTATCAGATGGCCATGTGGTATTTAACTTCCTTATCTTTCCTAAGGCCCATTAATTTTTTTAAGTGTTTGTTTTCATCTAGATAATAAATACTTCTTTTCTTCCTTTTCTTAGTTTATGTAATAGATCCAGTGCTACCGGCTGCCTGCATACCTCTGTGTATGCAGTCTCTAACCCTGCACAGATAATACTTGCTTAATCCTCTAAATGCCCTCTGAGGTTTGATAAGGGAGGATTATTGGCCCATTTTAACAGTAAGGAAAAGCTGCAGCAGAGAGCCAGGGCCCCAGACCACAAAGTAACTCTGAAACAAACTCGGTCCTGATGCTGGGGTCACTGTGTCGAAGAGGATGCTGTTGACTTCACCCAAGTGAGGAATGAATGACAGGTAACAACTCTGCGCCTCCCCTGAACTGAACCTGCCTCAGGGTCATTTTCCTCTACCCATTTTACCCGATGGTAACGGCGAGTGGGCAGCTCTCAGCACTAATTCCCTGAGCCCAGGCATTTGGCTAGGCAAGGAAGCTGACTTACTCCAGGCATGAAAGTATTCAGCACAGGACCAGAGTGGATTAACACATGTCAGACTTACTGTCAGCAGGAGAGAGGCAAGGAGGAGAGAAAGGGCTGAGTCGAGGCACCTATGAAGAATGGCTGGGTTTTGTTAAAAAAAAATTGTATTCATATATCATATTGCCATACCTACTGTGGAAGAAGTTACTTTGATGGAAGAAGTGACTTTAACAGAAAGACTTTCAATGGTAACATTTACTGACAAGGTGCCAGTAATTACTGTATTCCCATAAAAGCTGTTATTTTTGAACCAGTGCCATACAAGAGCCTTACTTTCCATGTCTTCTGCAACTCCCATCAGCTCTGAGGGGAAGAGCAGGGTGCCTCTGGGCAAGGCAAACTTGAGACATGGCAAAGCAGAAAAAGGCACTAAGAGGCTGCTCCCTGCAGGCTTCCCTTGTGAGGCAACCCCATCTTGCACCCCTCATTCTGCTGGAAGAAAGGGGTGCCTGAGAAGGAAAGGGAGAGACGCTTCTGACTACCTCCTCTGTCCTTGCTTTTGCTTCAGGCCTCCATAAATGCCACAGGTATCCTTTGAGCTCCAGGAGGACCAAAACTGCCATAAAACAAAACCAAAACAACAAGATGATGAACAAAAAAGAAGAACACAGCATATTTCAAAGTAACCAAAATCTTAAAGAATTTTAAAATATAGCACTCAGACTGCCAAAAGCTCCATTACTGAAGCTAAACACAGGTCCAGCAAATAACAGTTTTTATGAAGGAGCAAATTAAACATCTGGATTTTCAGGACCTGGCAGGGCTGGAGCATTACAGATATAAGGGACCGGATAAGTGGCTTTATAACTTGCATTTTCCTTCCAGCTGCTAGGAAACACCCTCCAGCAAAAGAATAGGTAAGAGCCAGTGAAGATTATCCCTTCCCAAACTCACACAGACCTTCAGAAAAAAACCATCAACCCTCATTCTGGAACTCTGACTGCTTTTTCAGAGACCAAAAATCTTGTCTATGGAAACTCTTTGGTTTTGGATATTAGGATTTGCCAAAAGAGATAAAATACTACCTTGGCAGTTAAGATATTTTGGTCAGAATCATCTGGATGGCACAAAATCTGTGTGATGACATTCAATAGCAAAAATAGACCTGTAATAGATCCCCCAGAAAAAAGAAAAAAAAAAAAAATTAGCTTTGTGACAATGATTTGCTTCTGTCTCAATAAACACAGGATTCTGCTACAACAGTAAAGAAAAACATTGTACAGATAAATATATTGTCCTCACCCAGGATTTTCCAAAGACAAAAAAAATAAACATTTTTTTATAAATAAACAAAATTTTTTAAGAATCATCATAATACAAAAAAATTAACATGAGAGCCATTTTAATCAAGAAGTTACAAGACTCAAGGAGGGCATCAGGAAAAGTCCTGAAGCCATACAGAGACCCAAAGAACTTTACAAACCTTATGGTCATGGGTTTCTTTAACCTCCAGCCATCATGGGACAGGTATGCATCCTAACTTGTCTATTGTATTCAATTATTTCAGTGTAGTTCAGCTGACTTGAGCATGTGAGAATCCTTACGTATGTCTGATGGGGCTTCTCAGGTATATCACAACTGTTTGATGGATGTAAATATAGATGTAGGAGACTCAACCACAATCCAGCCTCTGAAGTATTCAGAAATAAAACCCAACCACCTTTCACCTTCCTTTGTACAAAGCAGCTATCAACCTCTTCTTTCTCAATCCTAAAGTCATCTCTGCTGTAAGGCAACAAAGCAACACCTAGTCCCAAGTTAGGGCTGCCATGTCTACAACAGTTCCTAACAGCATTTTGAGCATCCTGAAACACTCCAAACTCCTGAAAAACTGCTTTGGGGATCTCTAGAAATGTTAAATGTCTGAAGGGGAAAATATTTTTTTCATCTTTGCAGCAGCTCTAAGCCCTTTCAATACTAGAATAATTCTGTTCATTAAGTATTCATTATGTCCCTCCACCAACCCATATACAAGTCCATACTGACACCCACCAGCTCTTGTTTTATCAGCTGGTCTGGAGTTGAGCAAGGCACACCAAGACCAGTGTGCTTTGTACAATGGCAGCAATGACATTTCTGTCTATAATTCAGCCTGTTTACGTGGCAGAGGTAATTGCTGCACACTTCTGGCCTTGGTTTGGCAAGCAGAGCATTGGTGTCTGTAATGTATTGCTTGAAAGACTGAAAGGGAGGGTTTTAATGACGAACTGAGATAAACCAGCACCAAAAATACTATGATAGGATTGTTTTCACCTGTGCTAGAGTTATTGCATTAACCTGGTTCAAACTGTAGGATCTGTTGTGTGCAATGAACTAGTGATACAGAAAAATGGCTAAAGAAAGTCTGTCACAACACTGTCTTTTCTGTGGGAAACAGGAGAAATATTTGGTCTTTGAACATGCACACAGATCATTACATAGCCCACTGCTCCCACATACTTGTCTCCTGCAAATAGGCCAAGTGCGTGCATGGGTGTGAGGAGGAAAGGAGAGGAAGTAGTAGGCAATATATGGAGAGAAAAGTTTACATTAAGAGTAGTATATGCTACAGAGAAAGTCACTGAGCTCTCCCTTATTCATTGTCCTCGGTAATGCACTGGCTGGAATTAAAGACCAAACCTTAAACACCTATAAAAACAAACCAAGCTTAAGAATTCATAAGACCAATTGACCTGGAAGACTCATTTTAAGCAGTTTGCTGGAGTGGAGGAATAAATAAATAAATAAATGCAAGATTTTTAAAAGTAGATATTTATGTGAATATTTTTAATAAAATTTGCAGTTAAGAGAATGACAAGAGATGAGGGACCTCAGCAGTCTGTGTTCCTCATCACACAAGGTCATCACTAAGTGCCTGAGGACAGAAAGAAGCTGAGCCACTGGATGGTATCTGGCAGATAAGCCTTTACTCTGAAGAAATATAGCAGCATTCGCTGTTGGCAAAGGACTGTCTGATTAGATTGATCACCAGCTTTGGTGATAGTAACAACCCTTGGGCTCCTCCTCAGTTATCCTTTGGCAAGACGCTAAGAGTGTCACATTATGTCGTCTTCTTTTTTCCTCCCTGATGGCCACCTGTAGTCAGCTGTGCCTGTTTTCCCAAGACATACAACAGAGAAGAGCTGCCTGCAGAAGGTACTTGCCAAAGTGGGCTGGAGGCAGGACAAAACCCTCCTTTCTTTTGTTTTTCCTTGATTTCCTCTATATTCCGCAGGCAAAGGCAACAAGAGAAATCACTGTCTTAGGATACCTGAGTGCAGGCCAGCAAGTAACTACGTGGCATGTACCCACACCAAAACCAGACTACAGACCCGGGCTTCCAGAAAACTGGGATTTTGCCTTAGTCACCAAAAGGTGCTTATTCCTCCTCGCATGGAGGATGGGCTCACCTACCCGAGGCACAACAGGCAGGTGGCTACTGCCACGATAGCCAGCCACAGCATACACCTCTTTCATTGAAATAGGCACATGCCACTCAAGTCACTGATGCACAGACAGATTTGTCCAAAGAGAGGAAAATATGCATTTCTGAGGACAACATGGAGTTAGCCCGTCACAGAAAAAAGAGATTACTTACCCAAAATGCTGTGGAAGGATGTGCAGCATGAAAAACAGTACTCAAAAATTCAAAAAAATCTGAGAAGCTGTGGCTGCAGCCAAAATTTTGTCCTAGTTTAATGCAAACATTTCTATAGTATTTATCATTATGAACATTAACCTTTGTTTTCACTTCCAGAATAGTGGTGCTTTTTACAAGAAAACTATTGTGCAATTAATTATCAGCTAGTAATCAAACCGTAACTGGGAACAGGAATCTGCAAACCTACCATGAAATATCAGTTAGACACACCATGATTTACTAGTTTACCTCATAAGAAAATTATAATGCATTATCCCTATGAGGATTTTATGATGGGTAGGTAGCGTGATTCCATGGGGATAAGAGGACGCAGGGGGGAAAGCATCATTTTTTTCTCTGCTGAAGATTAATATCTTTAAAAACATGACAAGACAGACAGGTTTAAGAATCTGAGAAACTTGATAAACAACATGGGTTCACATCAAAAGATTAATATGCCGTTTGTTCATTATGTAAATGATGCTGTCTGGGATAGGGAAAAAATGCTAAGTTCAAAGCAAAAATATGAACTGAAAAAAAAAGCCTGTTCTGAGTCATTAATTATGAATCCTCCTGAAGTCTAGTGAAGTGACCCAAGCGATGACCTGAGTGATTAATATCATGCCTTTTTTCCATACTAGAAGGGAAAATAAGACTAAAATTTATGGTTTTATCTGTGAAGTCTGTTGTTTCATGAAAAGGTTAAAACCCTGAGTTTCTAGCTTCAGCTGCAATGCAGAACCCTTCACCACCGGTCCAGAGCCTGCCCATGACCATGTTAAGAATATTTGTGGTGCAAACAGCTTGACACAGGCCTCCCAACCAGGATGGATTTCAGCTGGAGCGGGAGATCAAAGAGCATCAAGGAGCAGGTTACTGCTGTCACTTGCTTCCCACCCAGCTTCAAAGGGCAGGGCAGCACCACAGCGGAGGAAGTGGGATGCTCACAGGCTGTGTGGGAGCAGCTTCTGCGCTCTGGTGCCTCCACGAGCTTGGCATCTAGGATACTGCACCAAGAGGAAGTCCCAGGCACACAACTCTCTGAGCAGGTGAGAGAGAAATCCATCCGTGTCATCCCCTTCTCAGAGGCCAGGTCTGGGGTCTCGGGTGACCATTCTGCATTGCATGGTGGTGCGCACCAGTGGATTTCAGGACTCCCATCCCTGCAGCACTACCCCACCAACAACCCTTCTATCGCTCCCATGCCCAATCTGCTGTTCAGCCACAAACACTGTTTCTGCCCATTGCCCTCTGTATTGCATGTCATTCCCTATATTCGTACCGCTCACTCTCTCTTAGTCCATCTTCCCATGTGAAAACAACCCCTGTTTACTTCCTTTCTCCAGGTGCCAATCCCACCTCTCCTCCGGCTGAAGCAGGGGAGGGTTGGAAAATAGCATTTGTGATGTTAGCATACCCACACCAAATTAGAAATTACAATTTTTTTCCTTTGCAACGATGAACAGCCTTTACAAACACTAAAATGCCACCCTGAAATGCTGCACGTGGTGGTAAGAATTAAAGGCCACCAAAGCCCAGGTGAGTGCAGTCTGCCCAAGGAAGGGGCTTCCCTTCTCAAGGGAGGTCGGCTCTACCCCTGTGTGCTACAGACATGGGGCAGCTTGCAGGACCAGCCCCAGCTGGTGGCTCTCCACTGCCCCGTGCCAGCAATGCCCTCAAAACCACCACGTTCACTCTGCCTTCACTTCTTCTGGTGCTGACACAAAGAGGGGGAGAGAAAGACGTTTATGCAGCAGCAGCTTTCCAACATCTGGACATTTTTATTTTCTTTTCTAACAGACTAGTAATGAAAAACACCAGCTTTTAGCTATGGGCTGAGAGTGTGGAAGTGGAGAATTATTTTAATGCTAGACTAATGGCCAGCTGAGGTTAAATTAAGTTGCTTTATGGAATTCACTACTGGAAGACAAAGATACCTGCTGCCACAGCTAGCTTATTCCCGAGGTAATGGGGTTGCTGGTAAGGAGAAAATGATTCTTCCCATCCTCAAAATATTCCATGGAAAACATTAAGCAGTTGAAGGAAGAATCATATACTGTCCTTTTGGGCTTCAATGAAATTTTCCTAGTCTCTTTTCCTTTTTTTTGTCTTCTTTTTGTTTTCTTCATTATATAAAATAGCAGTCATCAGAATCCAGATGTTTTCCATCTCTGTTGAAAAAACATTTTGGAAAGGAAACAAGCAATCTTTCCCAATACTGGACTCAAAGGTTATTGTGCTGGCTCCCTGGTTTTCTGCTTACATAAAGACAAACACACCTTAAGTCCACTGTGACAGCCACACGGTTTCAAGATGACTGTGTAGGGAACTGTAAACAATAATAATAACAACTATAATAACAATAATATTAACAATAACAACCATGAGGGGAAGAGGAAAAAAGCTATTATTAAATGTCTAGCTTCTTAGAAAACACTCGTTACTTCTAAAAAATATATATAGTCACTGACATAGAAAAAAACATTTTGTGCAGAAAGCGTTTCCAATACATTGGGACCTACAGACATGTAGGGCCCACCCAGACACCAGACAACTCCCTTGAGATTTTGTGCAGGGATTCAACCTTCATATTTACAAATACCAGGTAATTTTCACAGCCTCCTTGGGATGATAAGCATTATTGCTCTCATTTCACAGATAGAGATCAGAGGATGTTAACTGATGCATGAGATCTGTTTTGTGTTTAGCCTACATGCCATGACAGCCACTGTAGGGAATAAATGTTTTTAAATGTAAATGTCCTTTACATAACATTTTCACTCCCCTGGGTATGAATCACAGTCCAAGTTAGAGTAAAAGGAGCCAGATGGATAAGGATGCAAACAAAGAGAGGAAGGAAACAAGTAAATATGGTTGAATAAAGATAAATACACATGAAAATGTATTATATTTTTATGGTTTTTGAACAACAACACTAAGATCCAGCCATTAAAATCCACAGCTCAGAAAAAAACCTGTATTCAAGATCATAAATTTAAAATACACAGAGTCAAAAAATGCAAAAGCTGTGGTTTTTTCAACAGCTATAACGCAGTTCTTTTATACACAGCAATGAAACATGGCAGGTATATGTGTTATTGTATTTCATATACATTTCCATTTCCCTGCATAAACAGAACGGGTTTAGGACTGCCACAGCAATTCCAATCAAACACCTCAGTTTTAAGGTCCTTGAAAAACCATTTCTTCTTATTACTCACTATTCCTTTAAGTGCCTGTCAATTTTCATCTTTAATACTATATTTCCATAATTGTCATGGCCCTGTTCTCCCCCTAGTGGCTTTCCTCAATTCCAGTTAAACCAGGAAATCTGGGAAACAAGAAAACCCATAGAATTTGGCCCTCTGGGGGCTTCATCTGAATGGCACAGTTTTCTGTTTGCTTTTTTATTTTCATTGTTCTCCTCCCTTCCAATCTGCATTTCTGGCTAAACACTCAATCTCTGAGGCCACTGCACTGAAAGCCTCAGGATCAGCAGGAACATAGGTAGCGCTGAGACACTTGTTTCCTTCTGCACCTAACACCCCGTTAGCTGCACTCGGTGCTGGCCCTCCCCTCTCCTTCTAAGACTTTTGTATTTTTCCCTCCGTACCCCTGGCATCTGTCCTTAACCCTGGCCCTTTCCCTATTTTCCAAGAAGAACTGAATGCAGACGGGCAGTTTAGTTTGCTGCCCTGCACAGAGAGCAGCAGAGGAGAGAGAAATACAAAGGCATCCAGGAAACGCTTTCCATCACATATAACAGACTTATTCATTCTTTGTATCACACGGACAAGATCTCATCCTTTTGTTTCACTAAGTAGCCAGTGGAGAAGGATGCAAACAGAGGCTGTTGCAAGCCTACAGGCAGGAAAGCTGGACAGCCCAAAAATGCACAATACAGAGCTTGTCAAAGCCCAGAGAGCAGCCTTCCTCCTCTAGCTCTGGGCTCTCAGCTTTGTTCCAGACCAGTTCAAAACCAGTCATTTTTTCAAGCACTCACTGAGTGTGACCAATCCTATTTTTGCTTTCTCCCCCCATCTTTGGACTTTGCCCAGTGGGGCTGCACAGTCCAGAAACACCCAACATGGTGAGATTCTCCCCGTTATCCTTTTGGGAGATATGAGGGTATCAGACTCACTTTTCACATTCAGAAAGACATACCTGCTTTCAGTAAATACAACCCAACACATTGCCATAATCCCAGTTCATTTCAATGCACTTTTAAAGGAAACTGCGCACTTGCGCACCTGCGCAGCCACAAACCTTGCTCAGCCCAACCTGCAGCTCTGGCCGGGGCTCAGCTCTGCACTACTGCAGTCTTGTCTTCCTGACCAGCACTGTCTTCCCACACATCCTGCACATCGCACATCCTCCATGCTCACCCCTCACACTCTCACACACGGATGAGATGGAAAATCTGCCCGTGTGCCCCCCACACTGCTCTACCACAGGCTGCACACCTTACTTACTCCCTGCATCTTAATTTTGTCACCTCTTTCACCTAAGCTTGTGTTTTTATTCATGTGGCTATCATCTCCACTAAAAACAATTAGCATTTGTTCATCAATTAGAACACTTCTCAGTCTGCCAAAACTTCTCCCCCAGCCCCAGATTTCTGTTGCCCCACTTCCACCTTGAATTTTCAGTCTCCTTCCCTATATATGTGCCTACCTCTTGCGTTGTTTGTATCACATCTCATAAATTCAGGCTGAAAGGTCATAAGGACAGACTGCTGCCTAAATTACAGGCATTTCTAGGTTAATTTTATTTGGGACTAGAAAGGCACATGCCTTTTACTGGAATTTTAAAAGTTGTTTTAACTCAGAGAAAATATTTTGTCATAACTCAATATTCATTAAAAAAAACCCAGGAACTTAAAATGATTACTACCATAGGAGCCAAAACACAGTATCAGCAAATACAGCTGAAGTGCGCAAGGTAATATGATTTATAAGTGACTATAATCAAAAAGATGGATCATCAGGCTGAAAAAAAATCTAGCAACTATATGTTTATCAGAACTTTTGCAGGGCATGCTAGCTAAACTCTACAACACTCATCAGTTTAGTCACCCAGGAAAACAGTTACCCCTAAACACTGCATTTCCAGTACTGTGTCCATTTGTTGAAGCAGCTATACCCCAAATTACCTTTATACTCTACAACACACTACAATTGTTTGTATATACTATCAGTTGCTAAATGTGCCTGGATCTCTCAAAGCACAGCACATCTGGAAAGTCCTTCAGCTTCAAAAATGAACTTGAAAGTGACCCATAAGCTGCAAAAGAACAAGGGCTTTGTTGCAAAAACTCATTTGAAATTTTGGTTTTTTAAGGGAAAATAGGTGTTTAGGCTTCTGAGCAAACTGCAATTTGGAAGTTTACACATGCATAGATAACTGCTTACAATATCTGACAAGTTACACATGAACACATACAGCTTTTGCACAGAATCCTGAGGAGAACTGTCTTTTTTTAATCCCTATATTAAAACCAGAAATGATTTTATTATTAATATTTATGGGTAACTTTTAGGAAACATTACCCAGAAATGCATAGAGCATAAATTGTGTACTCATGCAGCTGGGGAACAGTCACATAAGGGGAGCAATTCTAGAGCAGTACCATTAATTTAAGACTTGCAAGCACAGCACAGCAAAATTTTGCCCTGAATAATTATTTTCTGTTTAAATAAAAAGTCTATTTTCTTATAGAGAATGTCACATGTAATTCTGAATTGAAAATAAAACTATCAAAAAAAACTTTTCAACATCTCCTAATATAATGCAGCACTGTAATGTCATTTGCCTTCAGGTTTGTCCAATGTTTCCAATATTAAAACAAATTTTTAATGGGTTTAGATTAGAGCTTTGGTTGAAAAAATGTCTCAGAGCCAAATCTTTGGCATAAGAAAAGTCAAGGCAGAAGCAATGTACTTTCAGCAAAATTTGAAAAGACATAGTTAACCCATTTTTGGATTATATGGATGTAAAAAAGCTGCTTTCACATGTGGTTTCAGTTATCAAATGGAAATTCTTTGGGCTGCAAGTTAAAGCACAGATGAAACTTGAGGCCCACATACACTACGGGTTACTACATTAAATATTTTAGAGTCACCAGAAAAATCAGTAGACTCCAAATTTGGCAAAGATTCTCTCTATTTTCTTATCTGTTGAGTCTGTGCAGCTCCTTGAGGGCAGGTCTGCACTTTGGCACGAGTCTGGGATTGTAACTTTCAGACAGAGAATTTTGCAGAGGTTAAAAGCTGAAACCCCCTCACTCCCCACTCCTGCCTAGCAAACTGGCAAGGGCTAGGATCAATGGGATTAACACGAAGGAGGGTAAGTGGCCTCAGCCCATGCACATTGCCTCCACGCAGCATCCATGCACCCTCCCAGGCGACACTCCTGCCCATGAGGCAGAACTGCAGCAGTGCTGACACCACTCCACTCTCATGCGAGTCAACCCACACGGGGTTGAAAACAAACCAAACACTTGATGGTACTGTACTGCAACGCAACAAGAAACCTGTGCCACAGCCACTGGTCGCTTTGGTCCCAGTGCTGAGACCCTGAGGTAGACCAACACCACCTGAAGGCAACAGAAAGGCATTGGCGGCCACAGGGTCAGACGGCAGGCGTGCTCCACGGTGGGTGCAGTGTAGGCAGCTCTGAGAAACGTGCTGCGCTGCAAACTGAGGGAGGTGAGCAGGAGTGCCTAACTTAATGTTTTATTTATGTTTATTCCAAAGAGAGCAGGAAAGTGTTTTGCCAGTTTCACAGAGCTCAGTCTGAAACCTCCCCCCTACACACCATGGCTGACTTCACATTGCTATTTTTAGCCCTTTGGACATAACTAAATGGGAGACATTACTGGTTCAGGAGCAAAAAACTGGTGGACCCAAGACATTTCACTCATGCAATCCTAGTTCTGTCTGGAAAATGTAGGAAGTCCTGACAACCTTCTAAGGCAGCAAGCATCAAATAACCAGTTGCTTATGGCTCCAACTTCCCTTCTGGCAGTGCTGAGCCTAAAAGCCCCTTCTAATTTGTTTTCAGGGCCACCTTATCAATACTTGTCTGGGCTATAATTTGTCTTTTATAGGAGACCGGGCTATACTCCTGCTTCTTTTTTTCTGCTGCTTTTTCTGGTGCACACTGATTTTCACAAATTGTTGCTATAGGGGGAGAAATGTTTCTGGGACTGCAAGAGCCACCTCATTCTGGGAAACAGCTTATCAGTCTCTCTGACCACATCACTACATTTCAGTGAGGTTTCAACAGACTGTTAGCAATGCTTCTAATTAGCTTAAAAGCAAAAGGGAATGGAAACATCTCAAAGAAAACAGCTGAGGGAGAAGGGCAGCAATTTCCTCCTTAGAAGTCTCTGCAAAGCCCGAGATGTCACATTACATATTGATGACTGTTTTCTTCTAGAAAATCCCTCAGAGTCCTAAAGGTAGCTCACACACTGTGATATGACAGCTGATGCTATCACCCTACTCCATCTTTTATTGAAGAGTGCAGGAAACAGTTAAGTAAGGCTGTTTAACTACTTAGTGTGGTTTGAAGGTCTACAGCATTTAAACAAGTCTCTCTTTCCCTCCTTCAGCTCTATCACCTTCCCTTTGAAATGGGCTCATTTCTAGCAAAAGCCCTCAGCTTCTGCCAGGTCCAGCTCACCTGGCCTTTTGGGGACACACAACCCCAGAAGACACACAGCTCAGCAAGTGCCTCCAGACATGACGAGGCACCACCACAGCGCCAACCCACACTGGAACAGTTTGTAGGAGCGCTGCTGACCTGTAAGGATCAGGTCTTAACATCCAGTCTAAGCTTCTCATTTGGTCTTAGACTGGCTTCTTTTTTACCTTTTGAAACACTCAAATTCGTGCAAACCAAGTAAGTTGCTGTAAATTCTTTACTCTTTTATGAAAATAAAACTGTATTGTACTTGGCAGGAAAAAACCCGGCTATTAGTATGTGTTATTTGACTGTCATAGGTATCACTGATATATTACAAGTGAATGGAATTAATAGGAATGGCAAATTATCATTGAAATATGTATCCAATTTATCACCAGCCATAAATCACTAAAGGAAAATGGGACAGTCCATGTTTTCTGTGCAGAAATGTTAAGACACTCGGAGTGGAAAGTGGCATTTCTCTACCTATCCATATCCTAGTCCCATGGGTGCTGGTATAACTGAGGCCAGAGCTTGTTTTAGGAAGTTTTTGTGCCGTTTACCATTTACATTCAAAAGCATTTTAGCACATTAGTAGGCAGTTGTTAGCAAGGAAATCCTGTTATCTGTGATGGGATTGGGCACCTCCCTGAATTCTTCTCATAGTTGTGACACCATCCAGACAAAAAAAGGTACAAAAAAGGTGTTTCATCTGCAATGTCTGAGCATGGGAAAAAGTGTCAAATGTTTCATGGGGGTTGAAGAAACAGGATGAACAGTCCGCTATCAGTGCCCGGAGGTGAGACATACCACCAGGAATGCTCCATGATGTTCATTTTCCAGCTTCTGATCCTGAACTCTCTGGACATGTCTCAACACTCCCATCACACTCAACCTGTTTGTGTCACATTAAGGGAAGAACTATTGAAGCTTCAGACTATGATCTGTAGGCAGAGCTACCACCAAGAAGTAACGTCCAGGAAATATAAGCTTGCAAGTGTTCTTATGTTCAAAGGATAATTTTGGCACGGTAAGTGAGGGAAGTCAATAACAGATTTAAAAATTAATTTGGAAAATTAACATTGTCTTCAAGTCCTCCTGAAGGAATCACAAGATGCTGCTTCTCACTGGTATGGAGGTCTTTTTGAGTAGGTTTCATCCAGGAGTTGCAAAGGACAAATATCAGAACCAAAAGGAGTGTCTTTGCAAATTCAGGTCCTATGTATGTGTAAGATCATTAACCACCACCTTATGAGGAATAACAATTCACAGATCAATGTAGACAAGTGCCTGCTTTGTCAAGCAGCTGCCTAATGTTCTCACAGTTATTGCAGTCAGGAAGACTCCTGGGAGCAAAATGTGATTACAGAAAGGTGCAAGAAAGTCTAAGAAGAAAGGACAAGGAAAGCAAGTAACCCCTGAGGTGCTGCAAAGAAGGGCATGAGGGACTGGAAAAGAAGACGAAAACCAGAAAGATTAAGGATCACAGTTTAATTTATGCAGAAAGCAGCTCCTGTTGGCTGAACTGTCTGGCTGGCAGTGCTTTTGAAGAGGGACTACATTCATCTGCCACAGCGCTGCAGTTTCCTGCACCAGCAGCATGGGCCTTCACACCCACCATCTGGCCCAAGACACAGAGCTGCCAAAAAAACAGGCCACAGGTTTTGGGCTTTTTCAAACCACCTGAAGGTCAGGATGCTGAGGCTGGCACTGCCATACCATGTACTTATATGAGCTCTTAAAGTGTATGTCCATGCGATTTTGAAGGACAGATTTTGCTATACAAATTTTGGATGAACAAAACCCTGATGGTGTTCATCACCAGTATTAAATGACCAATTCAATAACCATTTTTAATCAGGGCATAACTAAAACTCAGGTTTATGACTGTATATTTATAAAACTACTTCTCCATAGCAAAAAAACTCAAATACAAAGGCTGATGACAAGAGACACTTGAATGACATTGAAGAAAAATCCAAGTCAATTCCTTAAAAAAAACAAAACAAAACAAGTAATTAAATGAACGTGAGGAGTAATATTACTCTAAAAGAGTGGCAGTGACCATGCGCTGTGGCTTAACACCTGGAGCTCCTACTGACCCACAGTCAATGAGATTGCAGGGGATGGAGTCAAGGGTAGTTTGGGCCAGTCTTCTACACCACATAATTGCTTTTATTTCTGGACCTTTGCAGGTATGGTACTCCTTGGGTTTCTGCTGGGAAGGGTCACAGGTGTACTGCTCAGGACAGAAGAATTGCATGTCCCAAAGTGAGGAGCTCTGGGCAACTCCTTGTGACCAATTTGTTACCTCAGCTATGCACAGACCTCCTGACCTGCATCCGTCACAGCCGTAAGGCTAAAGACTTGGACAGTCTCTTCCACTGTATAAAATTCTGGTCCCATTAAATTCACTGAGGGATTTTTAGAGCCTCCATTGATCAGCTATAGACCCTAGCACAACAACTTGCACCAGAATTATTTTTGGCTGTTTATTCCCATAATTATCAGAAAAAAAGAATAAGCATAGTAACAGTTCATGTGATCATCTACTTCTCTTCTGCCCCCTGCACACACAAGCCATGATTCTTGGTTATGTTTTTTCTTAATTCAGATATGCTTTTCTCAGCTTTCACATTAAACAGAAAAGTCTCCCTTCCTACCTGTATAGGAAGAAGGAGGGTGAAATTTGGGAAAGCCTAGTGTTTAAGCAGAGGCAGACCTACTGACAAGAAGGTGAAAACTATGAAGAAGACACAGGTGGTGAGAGGTGATCCCAGGGATGGTGGCTTGCAGAGATGAAACAGAGAAGACAGCGCAGGACCCCAGCGTCTTCTTCTCGGCCAGGTTCAGCAAGTACAGCTGAGACCTGTTTTCAAATGACAAAAAGCAGGATGTAGGCCAAATCCTTTTGAAAATCTGGTCAAAGAAATGTTGCTGCTGAAAACCTCCCCCTCAGCAGGAACTGGGCTTTCCTACAAGCCTGGTCCTAGCTGCAGCGTTGAGCTAGATTTATGGTGCAGGGCATCACTACTGCAATACATCCACACAACCTGCTAAAACAGAAAGGGCAAAATAGACCCAGCAGGACCCTCAGAGCAGCATCCTAAAGGCAGGGATAGAGTGCCACTGCTCCCTGACACACCAACATGAGGCACCGGCCCCCCAGGTGTCCGCGCTTACTGGACAGGGCAGGCGGACACTGCTTTCTGGTCTTAGGGCTTGTACTTGAACATCTGTTGCAATGAGTTTTAGGATCTGGCAAGGTCTTGCTGTCTTTGCTGCTCTCTCAAGCACATTCCAGCCCATTGAAGTCAAACTCTTTAATATCTGGGAGGTTATTGTCATGGTACTGTTTGAGAATTAATTTTAATCCTCTCCGTAACCCTTAGCAGATCCTTTACATTATTTCTTCTTCAACTTATTTTCCTCTGACTCACCCCCATCCTTCTTTCTTTCAACTCTCTATAGTCCCCCTATTCACAAGCCTCTTATTTAGGCATTTTTAAAATATCTTCCCTGAAATTCTCTAGTCAAAAGCTCAGTCAGACCAACAGTAGCAGCCAGAAATCGGTTGTAGTGTGTATCTGAGAGGAAGTCCTCCCTTTTCACAGCCTAAAAGCTGCTTTGCAGAATAGCGTTACTAAAACCTGAAAACAGTGGCAGCACAGCAAAGATTGCCAGACATGCTGAGAAACCACCAGAGATTTATCTGGGTAGACATGATAGTGTGAATATTGACATCTGGTTGAGCAGACTGGATGCTTATATGGACTTACACGTGTTAATGTTATATGGATAGTAATTCCTTTTCCCACTTTATTATCTCCATTCTCCAAAACTGAGAAATCCCTCTAAAAAGAACAAAACTCTTCTCCTGGGGCCCAAAACCAACACTTACCATTCCTGAAAGAGTTC
This sequence comes from Fregata magnificens, assembly GCA_013389945.1. Classification (NCBI taxonomy): domain Eukaryota; kingdom Metazoa; phylum Chordata; class Aves; order Suliformes; family Fregatidae; genus Fregata; species Fregata magnificens. The sequence goes on along the minus strand of WAAD01035352.1, from coordinate 11,986 downwards.
CAGGATTTAGGATGAGTAGCAACCCTGTCAGGTCTTTGCCAAAAAAAAACCTAACAGACTATTTTTTCTCCGTTATGGGAGGTATAAAAAACACAGACTCACATGTAGCACTGCAGAGACATAATGGCAGGGCAGGATGGAAGCTGCAAGAGACACCTGGCTCTGCTCATGTAAAGTACCCAAAGACAAGGACGCTGCCATAAACATCAGCTCTGCATGCATTTTAGCATTACAGCTGAGGCAGAATAAGATGTGGCAGCATGTCAGAACCAGACCAACCAGAGAGAAGACATTAGATTTGCTGCAATTTTACTGACGCTCATTAGGACAAACTGCTCAGTAAAACAATTCCTATCTTCAGAGGGACACAGCCACAAAAGGGAACATAAGCAACTGCAAGACACACCAGTGAGAGTTTGGAAAGCCCTTGCTGGGTCCAGGCCAGCACGGGGAAGGGTGACTCATTATTGCACAGGTAGGCTCCACATCAGGCATCTCCTCAGCTCTGCCCTAAAGATTTTGACAGCCGCATTCAATTCTGACAGCACAGAGACAGGATTGATATTTTATTTTCTTATGTGAAGACAAAATCTGGTCTGGCTTATAAATACTTTATTGAAAAAACACGTTCTTTATGCTAGCAGAAAAAGAGCCAACATTTGGCACAATTGACCTGAAAGGCCTGTCCTAAAATGACCTTGAGCTGTGAGCCCCAAAACGCTGCTCCAGCTGCCTAGTGGCACTGCGACCATGGTTGTTGGCATAGCTGCAAACCAGCCTGGAGACTCAGGAGATTACCTCAGCATTTGTTGGACTTGATGATCTTAAGGGACTTTTCCAACCTAAATGATTCTACAATTCTATGATTCTATGATTTGGAAAAAGCATGGAGTAGCATAGATATCTGCTCTCATCATTGCTCCTTATTCGTAGCGGGGGGGAATGCTGCCATATTTCAGTTTGTTTTGCATAGTGTGACCACTTCTGGCATCTATTGAGAGATAGTGTATCTTAAAAAAGGAACTGTCAATGGAAGCAAACAGATAAAAATCAGAGAGAGAACAGACTGTAATGCAGGAAAAAAAAATCATGTGTATCAAATACCCTCAAAATAATAGTTAAACGTGTGGGTGTGATGTCTTCTAAAACCAGTAGTATAATATATAATCTGATTGTTAACAGAATATGAAANTAGTATAATATATAATCTGATTGTTAACAGAATATGAAAACAGGATCCCAAGAACTAGACAAAAACATTGTGCCACTTAGGCAAAACAGCTTTTTCTTAGAGACTGAATGGAGAAACTCTCTCACGTGGCCCTAACCAACAGTAGCCTCCTTGCAGCTCTTACCAACAGATGATGGGAAGTAACAGGGGTATGTGCAATGGGAGGACAGAGTTTGGCAAAGACACACTGATACAAGGCAGAGTGTTATTTTAATTTTTATTTCCATCTGCCTTGCAGGACTCACAACTACAAACAAGGAAGAAAAGTACAGCTCACATGTTGGTAGCACCCTCGAGGAAAACATCAGAATAAATTACAAAGACTGGTGAGCCAAGGTTAGAGGTTCTCCAGAAATAACAAACAGTGGTGCAACTAAGAAAATGCCTGGCTTAGCTGAAGAGCCAGATACGGCATTTGGTTTTTCCACTATAGCTTGTAAAGTAAAGTAAATACATAAAGACATAGAATGACTCAGGCTGGAAAAGACCTTGATATGTCATTTAGACGAAGCAGGGTCAACATTTTGCTTTGTAACACCAAATCGCCATATTCACAATAAGAAAGTTTTGCTTCAGTGTCAATCCCACTACGATAGTCGTATGTTACAAATTAATCACATCTGCTGAGATGAGCAGAAAAGTAACAAGACAGTATTTAGATGAGCCACCTGCTTTCAGACTGAAGACTATAAAACTATCAACCAATCTGCCCTGTGAAAGCCAAGTCCTGGTTCTCCAAATCAGTTGCCCCGAAGCCACTTGCATATCCTTCACAGGCAGAATGACTGTCTGCATAAACAGGAAGAAGCTTCTTATTCAGACATCCCACATCAGCCTAAGGCCAAGACATTTCTTTTCCAAAACTATCCTTGTCTTCCATGTTGGCACACTGGTGCCAGATGCTGCCTATACAATAGTAGCCTTCAGGCTGCTGTCATTTGTACCGGGGTCCTGGTCTTCTGCAGAAATGCATCAAAATCAAGAAACAAAACCAGAACACTTTTGCCTTCTACCTTACTGTATTATATACTTCTTACCCTGGAATAACCTTCAGAAGAGGATCTTTACCAATTCATTTATACTGTTTCACAATCAAAAGTATCTTACTTTCATGTTTATAAAAAGCCATGAATAAGAAGCTTGAGAGTAATCCAATATACATATCCTGCAAGTTGGACAAAGATAAATTTCTAATCTCAGCAACATATTGTTTTAATGTCAATATACTTAAGATTCATATCACATTTGGCAATTAATGTTGCTCTTCTAAAAATTTAGTAATAAGTAACCACACCAAAAAATCCACAACATAAAAATAACTGGGGGTAAAATCTCTAAAAATCTTATCTCATAGAAGTATGTTTCTAATAAATATATGTTTTCGTAAGTTTTCACGAATCTGCAATGCTGACATTCCTGGAATAGAGGAGACCAATCAAAAATAAATTTCTGCAAAGTACTTATTATGGTTTGCATTAGCAGGGAAAGCAGTTCCAGTGGGACAAGGGTTATGTTATGAGAACTGAATTGTCCAACTGATTTCAACTAGTATAGAAATTCATTTTGGTTGCATGGTGCAACTTCCTTTGATGAATATTCAAACTTGGGGGGCAGGGGGTAACATTTAAAAAAACCCTTACAAACAGTATAAATGGTCTCTACTGGTCTAGTTCACATAGATAAAATCAAACCAACTGTCATTGTTGTCTAAAAAAGCCAACAAACAAAACTTTCTCTTAGCCTTTAATTCTCTTTGTCTAGTCTCATCATTCATGACAGATCTATCACGTATTCCACCTTCTCCCAACTAAATGCCATTTTTAGCTCTTCATTCTCATGCTCTTCCTTTTCTTTACATTCTGAAGTATGTCACCAGAAACTGCCTCATCCATCCATCCAAGAACTGTTGTCTACAACTCAGCTATGTTTTGTGCAGAAAACATTAACCCTCATCTTTCCTACTCTTTAAAAGCTAGACACCATAAAGAGGTGGAAAAAAAGAAAGACTGCTTTCTACTGTATTGGCTGGAATCCCCTCCCCAGTATATGGCACCCCAAAACAAAAGAGCTGAAGAAGGACTGGTCTACAAGTACAAGAGATTAAATAAAAGATTTTTACAGAAGCAAAGGGAATATTTTTTGTTTTCTATGCCTTGATTGTTAGGAAAAGGAGTGATGAACATTCCTTTTTTTTTGTCTAAGTTCCCATCCTGCAAGAGAAAGTTACTGGAATTGAGACTAATTAATCTCTGGAGAGTCCTGTCAAAAATTCAGCAAATACCAGGTTTTCCTTCTTTTTCTATATAGTTAATATAATTTTTATTCAAAAAGAAGTTACTTATAATTGTACAATTCCCCAAATGGGCTAGGGCCAGCACCTATAACATTGGAAAAGAAACAGTAGCTGCTTTAAAGAACCTACCTGCTAAAAGGTACACAGACTAAAGTACACTTATACTTAGCTTAGTGTACCTATGTGGAAAGCAGGGAAAACCAGTTTCATTCAGAGGAGTCAGTGCCTGATGTAAGGAGGTTTTGTTGGACCCAGGCTGCTTGGTACTGCCCCAGGGAGATAAAATGTAGAGCAGCAGGAGGAAGAGCTACATTCAAGTGTACTTTAGTGTCCTAGGGAATGAATACACAGCCTTACTGAAAGCACGCAGTTAAGTACTTTGAGCTCTCCAAAATGAAGACAGGCATGGCTGTAACAGGTGGGAGTTAAGAGGAGATTTCATGGGAAATGGCACAGAAGTACCTGTGGAGAGATGCATCGCAGCTTGTGTTACTGATGCAGCTGCTGTTATAAGAATAGGGAATATGGAACAGATTTATGCACATTTCAGTTGCATGAATCTTGGCCTTTCACTTTTGGTAACTTCAGCTCCAGAACAGGTTGGATCAGAAATGTGCCTGCACGGTGATCTCAGCAGAGTTCACTTCATAAATTAGAGATTGGTGGAGTGCTATAAAAACAAAGTCCTACAGAATTATATAGCAGCAACTCTACAGGCCAGTGCAGACACTTCTCAAGACAAGCAGCATTGGACGAGCCGCAGAAGCCCTGCCCAGCCTGGGTGGGCTAGCTGGGCTCTGCTGGGAAGGTCTCACCATCCGTCACAGGCACGGACAGACAACCTGGAGTGTGACATGGGACAAAGCCTCTTCTGCAAGCTCAAAAATTCAGCCCAGTAGGAGAAAAATATGTAAATGTGTTTAAGTGCCAAAAATTATCTTTCTGTTGCTATACTTTTTTTTTTTTTGAGACTATTTAAAGAGAGTATGGTTTTAACTGGTGATAATAGCTCCCTGCTGATAAAACCTATCTGTGGCATACTGAGCAGATGGCAAAGAGCAAAAACAATCTGTTTCTGCTTATGTCTCTNCACTGTTTCTGGGCTGGGAAGTGGAGCAAAAACACAATGAACAATTTATTCCATAAATCTGTCTTCCCTATTCTCAACCCAAAGTTATTCACAGGCACACCGGTAAGTGCAGATACACTGTGTAAATACATTGCAACCCACTGACTGGCTGAGATTCATTCATCCCAGATGGCTACAAAAAGTCCAGTGCATGATCGTCTGTGCCAGCATCTCTCAAGCAGTCATCCCTGGACTACACCTGGTTTGTTTGCAAAACAGCAGCGAGTCCTCCAACAAATCTCCCTCAGAAATGCACATACACTGGCAAGAAAATAAAATGAGGGGCACTAAGTATAAGAAATAATTAAAAACTGGTAACATCACTCTTGTTTAGCTGTCAGGAAAAACACATGAGGACAACACTATATAAAAAGAGTCCTTGGACTTCTTTAAGGCTAGGANAACAATCTGTTTCTGCTTATGTCTCTACTATAGCAGCTTAGAAAGCTGGAGCTTCTTGTACAGGTGAGATTCCAATACCTCATTCTTCTTTGTCCTTTTCTCCCCCTCCCTCTTCCCAACACAGTACGTGATGAATTCCCCCCCTCTAGACAGTGCTGTAAATCAAGTGCCATTCCTCCCTTTCCAGGCTTGAATGGCCTCACTTTTACCCGCAGAAGGAGGCCTGCCAGCTTACAGAAGATCGGACTCATTTGCAGATCAAAGGAGGAAGCTTTTTTGGCCTGCTTTCTAACATCCTACAACTCCTATCTGTTGAAAAGGTACTGAAGAGCATTTGTAAGCATTTGAAATATGTCCGGAGAGTTATCTGAATACAGTTATGTACATTGTCATTCAACATTCTTTATAAAGTGAATGAGAGCAACAGCGTCCCTTAAAAGGACAGCAACAAAAAGGCTGCCCTAGATTTAACAGAGAAATGTCCTACATCCCAGGCTTTGCAACTTAGTACATACGTACTGGAAAACAGAAAAGTATTAAGAAATAGCACCAGGAAGGAAAGAGTTTAAAAGCTGTTTCATCTCTCAAAGAACTTACTCAGGTGCTTTCTGTCAGCAAAACTCAATTTTGCCACCCCAGTGATGAGGCAAGAGCTTGGCTTTGGGAGTAGGGGAGGGGACAGGAGTGATCAGGTGGGAAGGAGGGCATGGACAACCCTGGGGACAAGGGGTCAAAGGGCCTGCATTGCCCCTCTGCAGAATGATGTCCACTCCCCTACACTTCTCTCTGGCTTGCACAAATCAGGGTGCATAACCATGGCTCTGTGATGCAGGCAGCACTGCTGCCTCTAACTGCCTGCTTTGCCCATGCCTAGAGTCAGGTCTCACTCAGGTTACACACAATACCCAGTAATCTGACTCACACAGGGAAGAACATCATGTATATAACTATATTTTTGCTGCAACCTCAGCTACGAAAAGGTTTTCTTGTAGTGGAGTGATAGCATCGCTCTGATATCAAACTGCAAAAGTACTTCAGTGAACTGCACTCTGTGGAAACAGCCCAGCATTCCCAGAGTAATTATACTGGGTACTAGTGACACGCAGAATGGGATTCATCTCCCTGTAATTTAGACACCTAAAGCACTAGTCATGCTTGACTACTTTTACAGCAAATGAAAAAAACCAGGCTCTTGTAGACATGAACTTTAGGGAGACACCATACCCTTTGAGCACTTGCTTTCCTCTGCTGATGATAAAAGGACTGCAGCTCAGATGCAGACGTGCACATGCATACACGTACAGATCGTCAGGCAAGTGTTGCCCATTTGATGCTGATGCAGAAACGTAATTGGCCTGGTCTAATGTTATGTGCCAAGCAATCCTTATCAAAAAACATACAGGTGGTGATTAAGCACAGCTAATACCTTTCTCAGAGATACTACCTTTTTCAAATAAAGACAGAACAGATCTAATATCACTGAAGGAAGTGCAGTGAGTTATGAAGGGGTGGGAGTGCTGTCCTTTCAAAGACACAGTTCTCAGTGTAGGTCATTACTCCCTTAGAAAACACATGTGTTAAAGCTTGTCCACAGCAAATATCTTTGCACAAAACACAATTCTGTCTGCAATGGAAGATTTAATGACTCACATCGCATTTGTCATCGAGGGAGGAAAAAAATACACAATTCCTTTTGGTAGACAGCAAATAAAGGTCACTGGTGGCACACATGTTTTCCTTCCAATTTCAGATAGTTGAGTCATTTATGGGATTTAATGCATTTATCGGCTGTCTGGTTTTAGGACCTTTGTGGGGGGCACAAGGCGTAAGGAGATCAGCTCGTTGTAAGAAAAATCCATCTACCTAGATTATTAGGGGCTGATGGGGGAATGGAAGGGAAGGAATCACATTTAGCAAATTAAAATGCCTTTTAAGAATTAAATTATCTAGTTTCTATTCAAGACTTGATTTGTAAAGAATTGCAAAAATCTTGTATTATGTAGAGCATCTACCTCAGCAGATGGGGTGAAACTGTACCTGTTACTTGCTCCTTAAATTCAAAGAAAAGTCCTTACGCAAAATCCTCCTGATCTGCATTTTGAAAGGTGACTCATGAGGTAAGATGTTGCCCATCTTACTGCTTGATACACTCAGAAGAGCCAGATTTGCAGAGAAAGGTGCTTGATACTTTCTGCACTCACTGCCATTAAGGCAGGGAGGGGAGGCAAGATATCAGCAATAACATTTGAAAAATGTGGTTGTAGCCTAACCACAGTGGGTGAACAACTAGAGATGTGGTTTGAGGAGGAAAAAACCCACAAACTCACTATATTATTGATGTGGACAAGCACAGATCAACTGCTGAAAAGCATGTGCACGCTGTGGAGAAAAACCATCATCATCTCTCATTCTTTGCAGCTCATTAATCTGAAAACAAAAATATTGTTTAGGTTATTCAAAAAGAAAATAAAATCCTACACACAGAAAGGAAAGGGATGGCAGAAGATGAACAAAAACTCTTTTCAGAACTTCATAGTTCAGTGAACTCTTCATTTTTCAAGAGCAAACTATAAACTGAAGACATCCAGGCATTTCAGCCGCGATATCCATTAATTCAGATGTTTCTGAGCATGTTTTTTTAAAAGTTCCATAAATCTTCCAGTCAAATGCTTTGTAGCCCTGAATGAATGATCCTTTTAAATTATTTATCTTTGTCCTTACTACATATCTGACCCAGTCTGCTTATCTACTTTGAAGCTTCCTTAGGACTAACAGCTGTCTCACTTCAGTGTCTCAAAAGACCTTGTTTTGTCTTCCTTTTGGGATTTTCTAAATGACTAGAAAAAGTACAAAAGCCAGGAAGACAGATAAGACTTTAGAAGGCTATAAAAACACTGGAAGTCATTAAACCTGTTAATCAACATGATACGTGCACATGGGGGAAATTATTTTTTATAACATTGTGGTAATTTTACCAGAAAACCGAAGAAGTAAAAAAGTGGAAGATACATATTCATATTAATAAATATAATCTTTGTAATTAGCATCTGCTCCTAACATTTACTCCTGAAGCAGCTACTGTAGGACTGACCTGTTGTCCACTACGTGCAACGTAACTACCTATCACACGGTACATTGGATGTAGCTAAAAGCACAACAGGGCCTATTTAACTCCTTGGACAACTCATTTATTCAAAACTGAAGAGCACCTTAGAATCACAGACAGGTTTATGAGTCGTGTATAAGAGCCCGCTTTTATGGATCAAGATCATCCACTTGTACATGGAGTGCTCCCTAGAAAATCTGCAGTTTAACAACAGCCACATTGATAAGCACACTTCCTGCTGGATGAGATAAAATAAACGTTCCATCTAAACCATTACACAGTTTTCCAGAGACCTTTCACAGATTCTGGTGGCTTAGAAAAATGAAGCAGTGCACGGTTTTTGTGAAGAAATGCTCAGTATAAAAGTTAGTAGTCTCAGCCTATAAAAAGGAATTAATGCTCCTAACTTACAAGGCTTTCCTGAGATTATTTTTTTCCATGAAGTAGGATCAAAGTTCTTGTCACAGCAAAGTTTTCCAAAGACAAACTGTTTCCACATAAAATCTCAGCTTTGCTGACAAGGAAAAAACTGGTTTCCAAAAGAGTTTTAAATTATTTCACTCTAGCTGAGACACAAAATTGGGTCTCACCTACTAGTATTACCACTGAATACACTACAACAGCTGTTGTCCACTCCTAGTTCTTATACAGCAAGTAGAAAACAAGAATATAGCATGTACTTTTCACTTTTATAAAAGGAGCTGCATTATATTTTTGTATTTTGGTGACTTGACTATCAAAATAACAATTAATCATGTATGGATTGTAATCTCTTATTTTACAGCTAAAATCATTACTACTCAGTTTATGGGAACATGAATGAAAATGGGTAAGAGGTTTCATTCAAGTGCCCTCTAATATTTTAAACAGAAAGGGAACAGAAAATTGAGAACTTTAGTATGATCTTCATGATGAACACGGTATATGGTCTGTAACTAAAAAGTAGAGTTTGACAGCTGGCTTCAGGTGGCTCCTGAGTACACAATGTTACATGTTTTACTAAGACATTTAGTCTGCCGCAAAACAAGAGTGATAGTCTTCAGAATTGCCTCAAAGACCTAAAAGCACAGGTCCCTCTAAACAAAAAGAAAAATGAAATAAAGAGCAATGGAACACATTTCTACACCCTGTAGAGCCCACCAAAGAAGGAAAACACCCTAAAATTAATTATATATAATTGCCCTTCACATTCACTTTCCCTCTTAATTCATTATCCCTTCTTCAAAAATCCTTAAATAAAAATGCACAAAATCTGGAGCTGACAGTTTAGCTCATCTGTAGCATTTTTGTCCTCAAAAGCAGCGAATTCTTTCCCTTTCCAACCTGACTTGCCTCAGAGTGTTCATGCCAATATGTGGGTGTTCAGGCAGAATCATTATCACTCATTTAGCCATTTAAACTCACATTTCTGGTGTATAAATGAAAAAGGGAAATTGTTTGCCTTGTCACTCTGTGCTACAGCAGTTGCTTCTTTGACAGAGCCTGTATTGAATGGCTGTGCCTCAAGCTTGGGTGGGTGGGCTTCTGTTCATACTTTCATCTCTGTGTGTGTTGGAAAAAAATACAGACAGTTAACAGTCAGAAGGACTTTCCATCACTACAAGACCAGAAAAGGGAAGCTCGAGGAGGTTTCTTTTGTGTTTGTTTCCTCTTCATGACATATTAAGTATGCAAACGTCTTCTGGAATAACTGTCCAGTATTAGTTTGCAAATATTGCTACAAGTATTGACTACACTACTAATAGGTTGTAACTGATGAAACTACTTTTTTTCCTGCTGCAAGGAGATATTACAAAAACAGTCAAAAAAAGGCCAAACCCTGCTAAACTCAATCAAAACTTAAAGTATTTATCAAGCTGCAGGAAATGGTAGTCTCCAAACCACACAAAGGCTTTAATCCTACAGTGTGCCTGTAGTCTGCCGATAGTCCCACCAACTGTAGTGGAACTATTTGTAATCTTAAAATAGGATAGGTATGCAAGTGCTCTGCTGGACTTGGATGAAAGTATTCCTCACGTCAGAAGACGGGGCCCCAAGCTCATGCCAAATGCGTTAGAAGCTTGAAGATCTAAAGAGTCCTCAAAGCATTGCAAGGAATGTCAAGTGAATGAGGGTCAGTTCAGGGTTTGAAGACCAAACCAAGCAAAATTTAATTGCTTTTGCTCAGGCTTTCTCTGGAGCAAAGGCAACCGAAGTCCACTCAGGAGGTGCCACTCCACAAGCCTGAAACAGAGTCCAACAGGGAGGAAAGGGACAGCAAAAGTTTTCACCTTTGCTTCCATGTATGAATTAACAACACGGGGCTGTGGCTCCTGTGGTTCCCTGGCTACTAGAATAATAACAATTTAAAAAAAAAAAAAACCACAAGAGACATATCCACCAGTTAGGATCATTTTAACCCAAAGACAACCACAATTCACATTCACCAACACAACATCCCAAATCTCTCAGTTCAGATGTACTGTCTTCACCAGCCCAAAGTTGCTCGAGCAGAGTACACAAAAGCCCTTTCTTCCAGGAGTAAGCAGGTCAGGAGATAAGAACAGGTCACAGACCTGACACAAGTCATCAGTGAAGATTTAAAAGGGTAAGAAGTGAGCCTACAAACCAGGACTGAGCTTCAGTCCAGAAAATCCCAAGGCGCAGTACATGCCAGACAGGATGTAGTTTGGATAGATGATGAGGCAGCCAGGGGCAGGGGAACAGTACGGGAGAGGGAAACTGGCAAAAGGGGGAAAAATATTCCATTTGGAGGTTGTTGTGAAATAAATGCCATGTGGTATAAATACACATTTTTATGTGCGTGTGTGTGTAAGAAGTACCTACATATGAGTATATACACACATAAATATATATGTAGGCCAAGCTTTTCAGAAATAAACTGTGACTGGAAATGCCTATCTTAAGGCTTTTGAAGGGAAACTTGTTTTTTGCATGCTCAGCAAGTACCGAGAAAGGTGCCGTTATTGAAGAACCTATTTCCTGGCTTACACTCTTTCTCTCAAGCCACATTTTATGCTAGTTTGACACCAGTTGGAGCCTGGCATTAGGAGGTGCTCCAAGGTGATGAAGGGGAAGGCACTGAGCACCTGACAGAAAACATTCAGCACGTACCCAGATCAGAAATGGCTTGTTTGTTTTTATATGTGCAATTCATTTTCAATTGCAAAAAGACCCTGGTTTAGTAAAGGACAAGTATCTTCCCAAAATATATTACACGGTATGTCACTTCACACTTACCCTGGCCTAGAAATTTGTTTGAAGCAGAGCTGCCATTTAACATGCAGTTTGCTTTTTCTCCTGCAGGTGAGTTCCTGAATCACTTTTACAACTGCACCACACTAAGTGTGAAACCCTAATATGCCTTCTTTTGGCAAGCAGAGGATAGAACTGGTCCAGACCAACATATTTTAGGTACTGACCACCAGAACAGTGACATCGTTGTTTTATACATTTGCAGCAATGACTTCCATTTGCTCTATGTCTTTTGCACCCAGTTCCTACTTACAGCACTATGAGGATTTCATATTTCGTATGTATGTTGCTCCTATTTTATTACTTTTTTTATTTTTTCTAAAATGTTGCTCTAGCCATAGGCAATAAAGTAAGGGTCCTCAATTACAGAAATTTGCTGCAGGTTCTGCTGCTACTGTAGAAATTTTATATTGCTGCTCTAGTCACTAGAAATAGTCAGTATCACCAGTTTAGCAGATGTATCTTGTTTTCCCTCTTCCCACATACCGCAAAAGAGTGGGGAAGCATCCTCACACATGATGTCTCTTCTTTTCGGCTAGTCATAGAATCATAGAATCATAGAATCATTAA
>WAAD01035351.1:133145-155437 GCA_013389945.1 Fregata magnificens | reverse complement strand
CGGGGGGCCGCCCGGGCTTGGGCAGCCCCGGTCCCTAGGCTCTGCCATGTATTTATTTACTTGCGGGCACCCCCCCGGTGCTGGAGAGGTGCGGGAGGAAGCGCCTTGCCTCCGCNCGCCTGCGCTGCACCCGCGCCCCAGCCCGCAGAGCGTGGGGCGAGACGGGGCTGGCGAGACGGGGCCGATGGGGCCCAAGAGCCCACCAGCGGCTCTTTAGCAAGGGGCGCCCGTCCCCACCCCCGTCCCCACCCTCCTCCCTGACCCCCCGGGAGAGGGGCCTATGGGTGGCAGGCGGAGGGATGCTCGGCCGGGCGGCTGGCAGGAACAGCTACAGCCCCTACTCGGCAGGGCGCCGCAGGACGGGTAAAGCCCACTCGCCCAAACGCTCCCTGGACTCGCTGCCCCACGCACCCGCCGTGTGGCTGACGGTACGGCCGGGTGCGCCCCGCGGGTGCCGGTGGGGAGGGACCAGGATCTCTGGGGCCGCTGCACCCCAGGGGGGACGGGGACGGGTTTTCAAGGGCTGGGCTGGCCCCAGCCGTTTTGGGGTGGGGGCCTTTGGGCAGCCCCCTTGTAGCCCCGCGGTGGTCTGGCGAGACCCAGGGGCAGCGTGGGGCTGAGCTGGCCCGGTTCGCTCTTGCCCACGGCAGCCTCGTGTTGCCGGGTCTCTCCCAAGGGGAAGGTGCTCGGTGTCTGCCCCATCGGTACCAAACACGGCTTCCGGCCCCACTGAGCCGGCAGTGCCTGGCCAGGGATGCTGAGACCTGGCGCACTCGTGTCACACGTGGGTGCCGGAGGGTCACCAATGGGAGCTGCTGGAGGAGTGAGGGTGGCCGTGGGCCCCCTCCCCATGCCGTGAAGACACGTGGCCCCCGTGCGGTGCACAGCCCTGGAAGGTGCCGGTACCAGCCCCTCCCTCGGGGCAATCTTGCCCCTAGAAATTGGAGATCCCTCCATCTGTAAAATATCTGCAAAGTCTCCGGATAGTGGCCTGGGAGGTGTCCCCCTCCCTGCCCCCATCCCTGGCAGGGCAGGGGCCGTGCCCAGTCTGGGGATGGGTCAGGCTGAAAAAGAGGAAGGGATGTGTGGGGCTGGATCCTGCTGTTGTTTGGCCACGCCGGGGTCCCCAAGTCCCCTGGGGATGGGGAGCTCCAGCACGGTGGGTGCTGGTGGGGACAAGACAGTGTCACCCACATGGTCATTGCATGCCCCCCAGGACAAACCCAGACCCACAGGGGCTGGCAGGGGCCAGCGGGGGCCATGGGGCGAGTGGGCAGACGGGGGGCTGAGCCAGCTCCTGGCCTGTGGTTTCAGAGCCGACGCTGCTTGCGAAACCCCCGTGCTGGGGGCCGTTAATCCACCAGGAGCCTGGGAGCCTTGGGCAATGCCAGCTGCCCGGGGCTGCCTGCGGCGCAGTGGGGACAGCGAGCGCCCAAACCCAGCCGGCGGCTGCTCTGCCATTGTTTTCTTGCTGGCAGAGTCGCTGCCTTCGCCCTGCAGGGTCCTGAGACTGTCCCCACCAGCCCCCACCCTGAGATCCCCACACGTCTGGAAATGCTGGGGAGGGCTACGCCTCATCCCCGCACCGCAGCCGGGCAGGATCACCCTCAGGCCTTGGCAGGATACCTAACTGGGGAAACTGAGGCACCGCACAGCTGAGGGTCTGGTGCCAGCCCCTCAGACAACAGCCCATCCCTCCAGGCTGGTGGCATGGCGTGTTCCGGGGTGCTGCCCTCTCCCTGCCCAAGCCGGGGTCCCGGCCATGCCCTGTGGCACCGGCCGTGCCTGCCGGGGGCTCACGCTCATCCCTGCTCCCCAGGACCTCTCCCGCAAGGATTGCCTGGAGGCGCCCGGCTCCGGCCTGGGGGAGCTGCCCCCCGCCAGCTCCAAGCTCAGCACCAGCCCCAGCGCCGTGGGCACCCTCAAGCGCCCCACCAGCCTCAGCCGCCATGCCAGCGCCGCCGGCTTCCCCCTCACCACAGCGGGCCCCAGAGCCGTGCCCAAGGCCCACAAGACCCCCACGTCCTACAGCCCCATGGACGGTGGGGAGGGCCCCTTCATTGACACGGAGGACATCTCCCAGCTGCTGACGGACGTGGCCCGTTTCGCCGACGCCCTGGAGAACCTGCGGGACGTGGTGCTGCGCGACGGTGAGTGCCGGGATGCCCCCAGCTCCTGCCAGCCCCGGTGCTGCCCACACAGATCCGAACCACCCACCGCTGCCGTGGGGACAGCGCAGGAGCATCCCCTGCCCGGGAACAGACCGGACCCGTGGGTGGGGGTCTCTGCCTGGGCCGCGAGGGGATCAGGACCCCCAGGGGACCGTGCAGAGCCCCAGCAGCCATGGGCAGAAGGTGGTGGGTGGCTGCTGGGAGCTCGGAGCCAGGATAATGCGGCTTCCTGCCTGCGAGCTATTTTCATCCGCCCGCTTTCCTGTTTACAGCGCGGTGGTGCCAGCTGCCTGCCAGGGCCCACAGAGCCCCACGGGGCACCGGGCACGGCCCCCCGGCCCCCCGACCCACCGGACCAGCCTCACCAGGGCAGCCGGCGGGATGGGACCGATGCCCTGGCACGGGTGTGGGGCTGGGTGGGCTGCGGGGCCGCAGGCGGGCGTCCCTGCCGGACGTGGTCCCCACGGCGAGGTGGGGCTGTGGGGGGGGGTCACATGACTCCGGGTTTTCGGCGCTGGCTTTGCAAACATGTTGACGCATCCCCACTTGCCGTGGAAAATGGCAGCGCCCAGCCTGGGGCACCGCTGCTGATGGCCCCGGTGGCCAGATCCACGGCTGGGCCAGTGGGAACACGGCTGGGGTCTGTGCTGCCGGCGGGGTGGTGGGATGGCAGCCGGGGGGGCGATGCCTCCAGGTCCCTGCAAAGGTTTGGGCATTGCAGGGCACAGAGGAAACATCCCTGAGCTGGACAGCGACCGTGCCGCTGCCATCCCGGCTCAGGGTCCGTAGTTATTGCTGGACTCTGTTTGGGATAGCCGGGATGGTGCCATCCCCAAGCTCGCCAAGAGATGGGGGGAGGTTGGGGCAGACCTGCAGGACACAGCCATGATTTTGGAGAGTCCGGCTCTCCTCTGCACCCACCCAGCCCCATTCCCCGCCCCGTTCCCAGCCCCGCTGCTCTCCACACTTCCCACTCCGGAAGGGACCTGGAAACGAGGGAGGAAGCAGAGGAAACCCCTTCCCGACCTCGAGCTGGGGGCTGGGACAGGGAGAGGGGTTTGTCCAGCTGGGCGGCGGGTGCCAGGCTCCCATCCCAGCGCTTCTCTACGGGAGGCTCCTCACCTCCTAACACGGCTGCCGGTGCCCAGCCCCAAGCCCCAGCCCTGGCACCGGCCTGGTGGGGAGCCGGGCCGGACCCCCGGGCTGGCAGCTGGAGCCTATGGAGGGAACGGTTCCCGGGGAAGGACCCCACGGGATGCGGCGAGCCCAGCTGGACGGGGCATGGCGGCAGGACAGACCTGCCACATCCCTCCCGGCGGCTGGGAGCGCCCATCCGGTGGGGAGGAAGGGAAGGAAACGAGGAGGAAATTCCCAAACTGCTTTCAAGGGAAAAAATTACTACTGAGGAAAAAATGCCTAAAAGGTCGGCTGCCCCGGGCCCGCCGCTGCACCGGGCAAGGGAGGCACTGGCTGGTTTAGCCACGGCGGGGATGGAAGGGGTGGGCTGGGGAGGTGCCAGACAAGTGGGACATGGCCGTGCCAGTCCTGGAGAGCCCCAAAGCCAAGGGGATGGGCTGCATGGTCTGGGAGCCTGGTGGGACCCTGCCCAGGACGTGGCTGGTAGGGCGTGGATGGGAGGCTCCGGAGGGCAGGGACATAGGGCAGGGACACGGGGCAATGTTTCAGCCCCCCTCTCTTGCAGACCCCAAGGAGCCCCAGCGGCCGCTGGCCCACGAGTGCCTGGGTGAAACCCTGCGCATCCTGCGCCAGGTCATCAACAAGTACCCGCTGCTCAACACCCTGGAGACCCTGACAGCCGCCGGGACCCTCATCTCCAAAGTCAAGGGTGAGACGATGGGACTGGGAGCTCTGTCCCGCTCCCCTCCTGCCCCATGCCGGGACGTGTGGGGCCTGGGGAGCCCATGGGGGGCTGCCGGGAGCGGAGCTGCCCCACGGACAGGCGGAGAGGGCGAAAGCATCGACTGCCTGCTTGCTGTGTTTTAGTTTTAAGGTCGATGTAGTGTCAGAAATGACAGAGCCCAGATCCCTGCCTGGGGGTTTCCAAGCACGGCCGCAGGAAAAACACTTAAATAATCGGATCCCACTCCTGGCAGCACCTCGTGTTTATAAGACCGGGGTCTGTGGAGCCCAGATCCTGGCCAGGGCACCACCTCCTGCCTGCAGTTACACCAGCGGGGAGGAAGACGGCTGCGCTAACCGCAGGCAGAGCACAACATTTTGCGTCACCGCGCTGCTTCCTGGACACCGAACAGCAACCGCAAGGGGACAGGAAGCCTCGTGGCGGGTGGCAGGAGGTCTGCTGCAGGGCTGGCCCCACACGGGGCTGGGACGGAGCGAGTTCAGGCTGCCCATGTCCACGGGCAGAGGGCTGGGAGAGGATCCCAGCCCCTCACCGCAGCTGGGGGGCCCAGCTCACCGGCCCCAGCACCCCAGAGGAACTGACCCAAAAGGCGCCAGGGTCTGCCCAGAAGCCCTGGATGCTGGTGAACGCGTCTCGAGAGTCCCTTGGCCTGGGTGTCTGCCAAGCGCCGTCTGCGCCGGTTCCCGCTGCTGCCGGTGGTTCCTCTTTCAGCCGTGGGCGAGAGCCCTCCTGGAGGAAGCCATCCCACCTCGGAGCAGGGGGCTCTGGGGGTGCTCTAAGACAGTGGAGGCAGTGGAATGGGTCCACTGACAGCAGCACTTTTCCAGCAGCCCTGGGTAATGGGAGTAAACAGAAATGTGAGCCAAGTGATGCTGGCAGGGAAGTCAGTCCCAGGAGAGATGGGGGGCAGAGACACTGCACTGTACGAGAGAAAGTCCATCATCCATAGGGATGGTCCTCTCCTCCCCACTGCTCCCTTGAGCCCGACCCAGCCCCCGACCCAGCCAAAGCCCTGCAGCAGGGCTGAGACCAGCAGGAGCCAGCAGGTCCTTCTCCTGCCTGAGACAGGGACAGGCACTCGCAGCGACAGGGCTTTCGCGTTTCCTCGTTTCCAGGTTTCCATTACGAGTCCAACAATGAGACGGACAAGCGGGAGTTCGAGAAGGCCGTGGAGACCATCGCAGTGTCCTTCAGCAGCACGTAAGGGACTTTTGGCCAGCCACCCCCTGGAGAAGGTCCCCCGATGGACCCCGTTGCCCCCGCCAGCCAGGACACATCTTGACCCCTCGCTCTGTCCCCTCGCCCACGCACAGCCCCACAGTGGTGGCTGGTTTGGGGGGTGGTTTGGGGACCGGAGAGACCCCGCAGGGAGGGCAGATCCACTCCTCCTGCCGCTCGCACCAGCAATTCCTCCAGCACCGAGGAGGGACCCCAAAGCCTGCTCGAGCCCATAGGCTCCATCTCCCAGCCCCTCTCCAGTGCTGGGCCAAGCTCTGCTCCTCCACCTGAATTACCAATCACGTGGAGCTGAGCTGATCCCCACTGAAACCAGTATTGCATCTCTGACTGCCCTGGCCCTCGCCCAGTCCCTCGGACGTGGGTCGGGTGCTGCTGGGTGACAGCCCTGCTTGTCATTGCCCGTCTTCCTTTTGCTGAGCCCGGTCGTATTCCTCTCGTCACAGCGTGTCCGAGTTCCTCATGGGGGAGGTGGACAGCAGCACCATCCTCTCCATCCCGCCCAGCGACCAGAACCAGGTGAGTGATGCCCGCTCCCAATGGCGCGGGTCTCGGGATGCGCTGGGGTGCTCAGACCCGGCTCAGGAAGGGGCTGAGCCCCCAGCCCCAGACATGGGATCCCCAGCTCACCTCCAAGCCCATCGGAGCTGCGTGTAGGCTTTGCCTGCTTGGTTCTGTCCTCACCACCATCCCAAGGAGGGAAAAAGCCACTTGGCAGCTCAATCCAAAGGGCTCGGGAAGGGATGGAGCAGCTCTGTCAACAGAGGCAGAAAATAGGGCTCTGGTTGCTCTCCTTAGCTCTGCCCTGGTCTGGTGTGTGCATAGAGCAAGGTATTTCTCCAGCGACGTTCCCGTTGGCTCATGGCGTTCCTATAGGGCCACGGGCTGGGCACGGGAGCCTTCCAGCAACAGCAGAAAGGCTCCAGCAGCTCTGGGTTTCTGCCTCCCCTCCACCCGCCAGCCCCTCCAACTACTCCCCTTCTTCTTCTCTGATCAGTCCTTTTTCCTTCCCAATTCCCAAAGACTATGGAGAGCCTCTACGGGGGGATCCCCGGGCCTGGAGGAGACGGCATGCCTTCGGGCATGGAAAGCTATGACACGGGTAAGCAGGCAGACTCTGGGTGCAGGGTTTGGGGCGGCGGGTTACCCGGCTGGGCAGACCAGCCGGCTGGAAACAGCGTCTTCCCCATCGCCGCCTCGGTTCTGAGCCGCACACGGCTCCTGGCTGAGAAAAGGCAGCAGAGCTGCTGCTGGCACCGGGGGCCAGAAGGACACCAGCACAGCACGATGCCGGCACAGATATGGGGAGGTTTGCACTGAAAGCTGACGGAGCTTGCAGGGGCGAGCCAGGCTGTCCTGGGGTTTTCCTGGCTGTTCCAGTGTTCCTGGGATCTCGAAGGCATTTGGAGGGAGCGGGTCAGTGAACACAGTGGCAGTAGCACATTCAGTGTCTCTCTCCTCTTTTCCTCCCCACCTTCCCGCTCGTCCCATCACAGGCCGTCCTCCTGCCGAGGAAGTGGACGTGATGCTGCAGCGCTGCGAGGGGGGGGTAGATGCTGCCCTCCAGTACGCCAAAAACATCTCCAAGTACATGAAGGACCTCATTGGCTACCTGGAGAAAAGGACCACGCTGGGTGAGATGGGGAGGACGGCGGGTGGGTCCTCTCCGGAGTGGGGCTGAACTCCTCGGAGCAGCATCAGAACAGGTCGAGGTCCTCTACGATCACGTGCACGAGGCTAACATTGCAAGGGCAGTGGTGAACTTCATTCCTGAAGTTCTTGATTTATTTTTCAAAAGGAACCCAATCAGCGGGGAAATCCTGGTGTCTCGTATGTCTTTTCACTTCCAACCTTTTTCTTCCAGAGATGGAGTTTGCCAAAGGGCTTCAGAAGATGGCAAACAGCTGCAAGCAAACCATCAGTCAGGAGGTAAGTCCACATCCTAAAGCCACCCGGCGTCCAGGCTGTTGGGCTGTATCAGGAGCAAGCAGCCCCGGAGAGCTTGTTTCGTGTGACCCGGCTTTTTGCCCAGGAGAACAAGTGTGCGGTTCTCCAAAGCTCTTTGCTTGGCAAAATTCATGCATCCAAACCAAAGCAAAGGATAATGCTGAGCTGCAAAAGGAGCTGCAAAAGCTCCTCCATCGGTAGCCGATATTTCTGCCCTGGCCCTGCCAGGTGTGCCAGCAGGGAGAGCCCGGGGAGGCTCACACGCCAGACATGCCCCAGCCCCTGCTCTCCAGTGGGCACAGGGCAGGTGATACTGCGGGGTCCTTCCAGCCCCCTCCGACCTCCCTCCAAGCAGTCTCTTGGCAGCCTGTGAGCACACTGTCTCGGTCCAGGACGGGGCTTTTACCAGTAGCGGGCAGCCAAGCCAAGCCTCTTGCTCTTCTTCCCCGAACGCAGCACCGGAGGATGCGTCTCCTTTGGTTGCCGCTGCGGTGCTGGGGCGCAGGGTCACGCGTTTTCTCGTTTCTCAGACGAACATGCCTTTCCTGTCCATCTACCTGCTGGCCCTGGAGCAGGATATGGAGCACGGGACGTCGGTTCTGCAGGCTGCCACCACCCTGCAGCACCAAACCTTCCTCCAGGTGAGAGGATGAAAGGCCATCTCAGAAGGGTCTTCCCTAGCGGCTGGGCAGCAAGGGAGGCTGGTGGTCTGCTTAGTCCTTCTGCCACAGGCAGCTCTTTCAGAAACTGGAATCCAGTTGCTGCTCGGCTCAGCCACTGCTCAGGCTCCATGGCTTTGCTCTGGTCTCAACGGATCAATGAGCCCAAGCTCTCAGCCAGTTGCCGGGTCCTTCGAGGGGTTAGATGCAGGGTCTAGGAGAAACCCCCCAAGCCTGGCAAATCAAACAGCACCTCCTGATCCATCTCCACCTCATCCAAGGCCTCTCTGCATTCCCACGTTCCCCCACCAGCCCAGACCAAGCTGCACCCATTTCCCAGGGATAGCCGCTCTTGGGAGCTGTTTGCCAGGGAATCGACGTCCTGTTGTTGCAGAGGGTGGCTTTTGCTTAGCTCAGTCTGGAGGGAAGCTGCATCTGGCACTTCCCAGGCTACAAATTTTTGTCCATGACACAAAAGCTCCCTCTAACCGAGCCCAGATGTGCTGGGGAATGATAACAACCACCACAGGGAACTTCTCCTTGCAAAGCCTTTTGCAAAGGGAAGAGCAGCGAGTGTTTAGCTCAGACCACCGTGGGGGTTGTTTCTCCCTCCTGATTCAGCCGCTAACAGTGAGACGCCTTGAACATGAAAAACGGAGGAAGGAGATCAAGGAGCAGTGGCACCGGGCGCAGAGGAAACTGGTGAGTAACAGCCACACAGCGCGGGCTGCGTTTGCGCTCCCCAAGCCCAGCCTGGAGTACCCCCGTGACACGTACCCCTCTGAGGGTGCTGGAATCCTTGCCCCTCTCCAGTAGCCTCTGCTGTGCTGGGGGATGCCGGAGAAACACGGGGCGCAGGGCCAGGAAAGGGGCCCTGGGGAGCTTGCGGGGGACAACGATCCCCTTGCAGAGTTCAGTCCTCACCCTGGGTCACTGTTTTCACTGGCAGCAAGAGGCAGAGGTCAACCTGCGCAAGGCCAAGCAGATATACATGCAGCGCAGCGAGGAGCACGACAAGGCCAAGTACATGGCAGTGAAAGCAGAAGAAGAGCAGCAGAACACCACCAGCAGCATCACCACCAAAACCCTGGACAAGAAGAGGCGGCTGGAAGAGGAAGCCAAGAACAAGGTAGGAACATGACAGCTCTGGCCTCTGGCTGAGCATCTGCCTGGCAAGAACCTTCTCACTCCTTGTGGTCCTAGTACGGGGGCAGCCCTGAGCTAAGTGGACCGAACTGACCTCCCCGCAGATCCTCGGACATGGCGCAGGAATGCCTAGAGGAACGGGGTCCAAGTGCAGAGAGCTGTTCTCCTTGTTCTCCTTACCTATGAACTGCTTCCATCTCTTGCTCTCCCAACCCTCAGGCAGAAGAGGCGATGGCCACATATCGGACCTGTGTTGCGGATGCAAATACCCAGAAGCAGGAGCTGGAGGATACCAAGGTGAACTCCTTGCGGCAGATCCACGAAGTGATCAAACAGAGCGACCAGGTCATCAAGACGGTGAGTGGGGCTGGCTTGCTTGGGATGGCCCCCAGGGCAGAGGGGTGGCCGTACGCTGCTCAGGAGAGGTTCAGAGCTGCCTCCCCAGCAGACCTGGCTTAGCTGCTCCTATTTCAGATTAAGTCCAGCTGGATGTAGAGGTCTCTTCGCTCCCTTGTGCTCTGAAAAGCCAAGGCTCAAGGCGGCAGACCAAGCACCGCTCTGTGCTCCTGATTTCTAATCTAACCTGGAGCTCCTTGCCCCTCCCTTCCTCATATGTCAGCTCACAAAGCTCATGTCTGATTTTCTCTACGTTATTTTTTAGGCCACAATCTCCTTCTACCAGATCATGCACAT
This sequence comes from Fregata magnificens, assembly GCA_013389945.1. Taxonomy (NCBI): domain Eukaryota; kingdom Metazoa; phylum Chordata; class Aves; order Suliformes; family Fregatidae; genus Fregata; species Fregata magnificens. Next base: position 145,703 of record WAAD01035351.1, on the reverse strand, counting down.
GCAGACGGCTCCACTGCCCGTCAACTTCCAGACACTGTGCGAGAGCAGCAAGCTCTACGACCCCGGGCAGCAATACGCCTCTCATGTCAAGCAGCTGCAGCGAGGAGACGAACCTGACATCCAATACGACTTCGAGCCCTACGTGTCACACAACGCCTGGTAGGAAAGGAGAGGGGGAAAACATTGCTGTTTTACACTCATCTTCTCTGTCGCTGGCAACCTTCCCCTGAGCTGGCACTATGCTCCCCTGCAGAAACCAGCATGCTTTCAGTGTGCCTGGAGGCAGCTCCTGCTGGGAAAGCTGGGGCTGGAGCAGCTGGGAACTCCTCTCACATCCTTTGATGGATGAGACAGGCTATCTAGTATCTAAGACAGAGGACTGTAAATCCCAAGACAGGTGGATAGCAGCCATGAATAAAGTTTTCAAGTGTCCTTCCTTCTCATCCACTCAGACATTCCCTTTTGCCCTTTTTTCTGCCCACCAGGTCTCCCTTTACTCGGACACGGAAAGGCAGCTTCAATGCCAATGACTTCTCAACAAATGCCGGCTCTGACGGGGCCGGGCTGCCCAAGGACGGGACCGTCTCAGAAGGAGGAGCAGGAGCCAAGGAGCAGCAAAGTGGGGCTGTGGCGGCTGAGCGGAGAGGTGAGCCCGCAGCGGAGAGGAGCCTCTGCATCGCTGTCCCCACGGCACCGCTCGCAGCAGGCTGCATCCCCCCGCTGCTCAGGACCAAAGCAGGACCGCCATGGGTACCGAGGCGGGGGCTTTTCTTTGCAGCTGTAGGACAGGCTGGAAGCCTTGCAAGCTGAGTTTCCTGAAGGACACAAAATCAGATCCATGCAGTTTTTTTGCTTTTGCTAGTGCTACCTAAGAGACCATTCCCATCTTCCCATCTCTTCTTTCCCTTGCTGGATGTGTTACTGAAGGCATCACAACCCCACCAGCCCCTTCACCAGCCTGTCAACAGGAAGCCAAGGAGCTTCCTTCAGTAATTTAAGTGTCTCCCAGAGTCTAGGCTCTTCTCCCGTGGTCCTCTCCTGAACGCAGGAAGCAATCTCAGATGGACTATGTATTTTCCTCTGCAGGTGGGAGGGGACACCAGGTCCACAAATCCTGGCCAACCTCCATCACTGAAGCCGACAGCAGCCTGGATTCAAACGCAGGTAGATACCGAAAACAGCCCAGGGCAGGCAGTCCTTCCCCTTCTAATACAGTCAGCCTAAAACCAGAGCATCGGAGTTAGGCGGGACCTGTCACTTCTCTTTTTTATCTGCCTTGTAATAACACTGCGTTGTAAATAACTGCTCTGATCCCAGTCTCCAACAGGATGGGATGGAATGGGATGGGATGAGGGACCACTGAACCTTTACACTACTCTGGCTGCAGCCTGCTTCACTGCGAGGCACTGTACAGCCACGCACAGCCCCTGCTAGCTCCCAGTTTCTCACGTTCTCCAGAGAGAGCTGCCCCAGCCACGCAAGGCACACGACTGCTTGCTGTGGGCATCAGCCATGAGCACCAGAGCGCACTCAGAAGAGAAACAACTTTGCCAGTAATCTCACTGGCTTGTGGGTTTCCTTTTGCCAGGTGAATTCAGCCATAAACTCCAGCGGTTGTCTTCCAACGGCACCATGTCCTCCAGCGAAGAGCTGGAAGAGAAGGATGAGAACGCCTCCCCCTTTGAGCAGAGTACGTGACAGCGCGGGAGGTGATGCAGTGCTCCTGCTGTGCGCCCACACGCCATGGCAAAGCTAACTGCGGGTTGACTTTTCCCAAATTCAGTAGTTCTGGAGGTAAACTGAACAATTTTTGGGAGGATACCTGACGGTGACCCCATGAGGAGCCCAATAGCATTTTCTTTACCAAGCGATGAGCTCTGCTCAAACCAGTGGGAACAGATGAGCTGAGCTAGAGCTGTACACCTCAGAGTACAGGTTATTTGCAATGTTGCTAAAGAACTAGTGCATGCAGCTGGTTGTCTGCTCTGTGACAGTGACCCCTCTGCTCCAGCTTTGCTTAGCCTTACCTCCTCAGGAGCCAGGATGTAGCTGCGTTTCTTTCTGTTCTGCTCATAGGCATCAATGGGATCACACCAGAGATGACGGCTCCAACAGGGCCCTTCCGAAACGTTGGCTTATCCAAGGCTGCCCAGACTCATCGGCTGAGGAAGCTCCGTACCCCTTCCAAGTGTCGGGAGTGCAACAGCTACGTTTACTTCCAGGGAGCAGAATGCGAGGAGGTAAAGTTGGGAGAAGTGGGAAGATAGCTCGGTGGGTGGAACAGATGGAGGATACGTCCCATGAACGGGGTGACCTCACCACTACCTGCATACAGTCCTGTGGTTCACTCTGTCCTCAGATGAGAGCCACACGCTCTGCAGCAGCATATTGCAGTGCAGCTTTTCACTTGGGTGTCACAGATTTGCTGTAGAAACCCAGCCAGGAGCCCTGACACACATGTGGTCCAAACCATGGGTCTAACCGCAGCCAGGAGGTCTAAGTTTCCTGTGGAAGCAGAGGTGCCAGCATGAACTTTGGGGCAAGACTACCTGAGCACAGCTCTAACCTGTGTTTAGGAAGGCATTCTTGGCTGCTGCTGCTTTTTTTTCCAGTTCTAGGACTGGCTCATGCTCCATCGTGGCTTGGGGTCTATCCCTCTGAGACAGGTCAATTGTTCCCAGGGCTAAGGAGGGCTTGACCCCGTGCAGAGTGAGGCTGGCTGCACTGTTCAGAAGACGTGATCCCCGGTGACTTGACCAACAGCAGTTGTTGGGAACACGCTGCTCAAACCGTCTGCCTTGTGCCACTTTGGGGAGGGGTCCATGTGCTTTGCATTGGTCCTGTGGTGTTGCCAAGGGAGGCATTTTTCCTGTCTGCCGTCCTGCTCAACAAGCTCCTCGTTCTCTGAGCGATGCCTGGTGTCTCTCAGTGGCCGCCCTTCCACCTAACCCACGTTGCTGTCTCCCACCTCCATGCATTTCCCTGTGTTTTCCAGTGCTACCTGGCCTGCCACAAGAAGTGTCTGGAAACCTTGGCCATCCAGTGCGGGCACAAGAAACTCCAAGGGAAGCTGCAGCTTTTCGGGCAAGACTTCACAAAGGCTTCTCAAAGTAGCTCAGATGGCATCCCCTTCATCATCAAGAAGTGCATTTCTGAGATTGAGAAGCGGGCACTGAAAACCAAGGTGACGCACTCTCTCTTCCCTCTTCTTCAGCTAAGCTGGCTCAGCTGCCTTCCCCTGAAATGTTTTTCTGTCTTGGCATGAAAACCAACACACTCATTTTTCAGATTACTGGAGGCAGGAAGCCAGAAAGTCCCAGGTGATAAACTTGGCCCTGATACCCCAGACTCTGACCTTGGAAACTCACTTCTCTTGCCTCCCTCTTTCCTATGAGACAGGAATGACAGTAACGTCTGAGCTGGAAGGGGATGTCCCAGAATGACTTCTGAGAGGGATTTCCAGCTCCAAAAGGAGAGGGTGGGAGCTAGAAGCTCACTGTCTCATGCAAACATGAAGAGAAGCATCTCTCCTCACTTCAACTCCACTTTTCTCTCTTTTACAGGGCATCTACCGAGTCAATGGTGTCAAGACCCGCGTGGAGAAGCTTTGCCAGGCATTTGAGAATGGGAAAGAGCTGGTGGAGCTGTCCCAGGCCTCCCCTCACGATATCAGCAACGTCTTGAAGCTTTACCTGAGACAGGTAAGGCGCTGGTGATACCTTCTGCTGGGGGGGAGGCAGGGGAGAGGTGGCCAGAGGAACTAACTCCCCCAAAACAAACCTGGCTTCACTGAGTCATCTCTGGCAGGAGTAATTCTGCACAAACTGGGCTTAATAACTGTATGGCAGTGTGGGTGGTGAAAGGGGTCCCTCCCAGCGGGGAGTGGGTCAGTGGTGGAGATGGGACCATGCGCATGGGTGGGGAAGAGCCCTCATGCTGCGCCTCCCCCGAGTTGACTGCGGGTTTCCTGCTCTCGGTGAACCCTTGCACAACTCGCCCGCCATGGCTTCGCACAACTCCTCCACCGCTGCAGCAGCGGCATTCGTATCCGCAGAAAAACAACGTGCAGAAGCACCAAATCCTCCCTCCCCTTTGCAATTGGGGAACCAGGTACACGAAAAGGGAAGTGATCCAGCAAAGGTCGCTCTGCATGGGAGAGCCGGGGCTGAGCTCACGTCTCCCCGAGCAGTCCTGTGCCCCTCGGGTCGCCCTGCGGTGGGCTCAGCCAGGTGCTGTGCCCTGCTCACAGCAGTTCTCCACCCCCAGCAAATGCCAACACGCAAACTCGAAAACTGGCAGTGCAAACGGCATCACCCACATCCTCCAACGAGCCACCACAAGGCAGAAGGAGAGGAAGCAGCTTCTCCTTCACACTGCAGCCTCACCGCTTAACTCTTTAGTGCTGCCTTTCTTGGAGGGCTGGCGTAACTCCGCAGAAGGGCTCCTGTGCGTTAGCTCGAGAATCGGGCTCAGCGCGGGGAGGGAGCCTTGTCCCTAGGTTCCCTGCACAGAGAGAAGGGCTCTGAATTGCCTCTGTGGTTTCTCCAGAGAACAAAAGCAGAGTGGAAAGAGCGAAATAATCAGTCCTGAGCCACGATCCAACGTCTCACTGCAGAGACATGGGTTTGAAGTCCCTCCGTAAGAATGCTGGAATGGAGGGAACCCGCTCTGCTGGGAGAGGCAGCCTATCCCCAAAACCACCTGTTTAAGCCGCTCTGAAAACATCGTCAGCCATGCAAAACCACCAATTAGTTAACATGCTGCTCTGGGTGCTTCATACAAACTTCAAAGCAAGAGTTTCCACCCAACCACAGCCCCACCTTTGCTGCAGGCTATGCCGACTACATCCTGCCTTCTCCACCCCGAGAACAATTCATTCCTCTCCTCTTTTTTCCTGTCCTCTTTCTAACCACCTCCTGTGTGCTGGGGAACCTGCTGCTGTCCCCACCCCGGGCCAGGGCTTTTCCAGGGAAGAAAGAGAAGCCCTTAACCTTGACCCAGAGGGACCTATCCAGCAGACAGCACCCATGCACGGGTTGATCAAACGCTGCTTTTTGCTTGAACTTCATTGGTACTAATTGGCTAGGACAAACGAGGCTGGATTTACACGCTTCAGGCGATGGATAAACAAACATTACCTTCTGGGTAGCATGCTTTGCAAGCGTTGGGGATGTTTCCTTGCTGTAGAAAGGCCCCAGGTTTCCTCAGCTCGACAACACTGGGCAGGTCTAGGTCTCAGGGAGGGGGTGAGCCTTCCCCCCGGGACCGGGAGGCACGGATCTCCAGCACCCATCTCCCCTGTTCTTGCTCGCAGCTGCCGGAGCCCATTATGCCCTTCCGCATGTACAACGAGCTGATGGGCCTGGCCAAGGAAAGCTTACAGGGCGGCGAGGCCAAGGGCAAGAGCGGGAAAGGGGGCCCTGAGCTGGTGGACAAAGGAGCCGACACGGACAAGGTGGTGGTGAACCTGGTGCTGAAGCTGAAGGAGCTGCTGAAGGAGCTTCCCTGGGAGAACATGGCCACGCTCCAGTACCTCCTGCAGCACCTGAGAAGGTGAGAAGGGCAGGTCCAGAGCCCGTGCGGGTGCTGGCACGCTGGCAGCGGGGACAGCCCAGCCCTTCCTAGGAGCAGGGAGGCAGATCCGTGGCTGCAGCTACTTCTCTGCCGCTCACGAAGCTCACGTGTGCCACGAGAGGGGACTCCTGTGCTGCCCGCCCAGCATCTCCTCCAGCCTGGATGCGCCAGGCTGGGCAAGCCCTGCCTGTCCACCCGTCCCTTCTCCCTGCTTGCTCTCACGAGTTCCTCCTCCTCCTCCCCAGGATTGTGGAAGTGGAACAGGACAACAAGATGACCTCAAGCAACCTGGGCATCGTCTTTGGGCCAACACTGATGCGCCCAAGGCCCACAGATGCCACTATTTCCTTGTCCTCGCTGGTTGATTATCCCCACCAAGCTCGCATCATCGAGGCGCTCATCATCTTCTATTCGACCATCTTTGAGAACAAGGAGACCACAGCGCTGGACGATGCCAGCAGCTACGCCACAGACAGCAAGGAGGAGGCATCCAGCTGCTCTGACCTGGTAGGAGCCTCTGGGGAAGGGAGCACCCTTAGGGGATGCGGAGCCTACCAAGACAGCCTGCTTGCGCTTGCAATCTGGAGCAGATCAGCTGGGGCAGACCCTCCCGCAGCCCTAACACCCCCCGCCCCTCTCCTGAACGGTGCCCTGGCCTCGTGCTCTGCCCTGCAGATCGCACCAGTGACATTCCCCATCCCTGCTGTGCCACACGGTGGTACGGGTCTGGCCAATGCTGGTGCCTTTCTCTTAGGAAACCCGCCTTGCTTCATCATGTCCCCATGTGCATCCCCACTCCACTTGCGAGTGATTTTCTGCCCCAAAAGAACAGTCTCAGTAGGTGAGACAGGCAGGGGGTGGGAGGATGGAGCCTACGCACTTTTACACCAGGACAACAAGTTGGTATTTCTCCAGTGACAAATGAGATTTCTGGAACCATTTCTCAATGAACGAGAGTTTTCTTCTCCTCCATGCCCTCACGACTGTACCTCTTCCTCCAGGCCAACACAGGCTCCCAGCCCGCAGCTCCTCCCGGCAGCATCTCCTACCTAGAGCTGCCTTCAGAGAAGGGGAATTTGGATTACAGCGCCGACTCGTTCGCAGGTAAGTGAAAGGCAGCCGGTGGCTCCTCCCCGGTGGGCACAGGTCTCTCAGGAGGTACGAGAGTGGCAATAACAGAGCCCTTCCCCTGTCCTGAAGATCACAAGGTTGCTGAACAAAGCTCCTGCTGATGCTGTGGTCCTGGGCAAGACCATAACACGGCGCTCCCTCTGTCCCGCAGAGTCTGGCGACCGCTCCGTTGACTCTGACTCTGAGCTAGAGGACAGCGGGGAGCTGCTGGCCACCGCAGACAGGGGCCCACGAACCCAGCTAACGAAACAGGAGAGTGAGACCAGCACAGACGAAGCTCAGTTCTGCGATGATGGGAGCGATGGGCAGCGGAGCCGGAGCTGCAGCATGGGCCAGTCGGACGTGGAGGGTGCCGCTCCTCGCTGCCGCAGTCCCCCAGAAGAGCAAAGCGATGCAGAAGAATACCCTGGGAGACGCCTTTCCACTGCCTACACGGACTACAACACAAACCAGTCCAACAACGCATCCATGCCTGCCGCTGCCTGGCATCTAGCGGCCAGGTACCGAGACGGCCGCGAGCCAGGCAGCGAGCAGCAGCCCCGGTTTATCTAAGCCACTGAACAAAAATGCTGTGGACGCCGGGATGGGGCAAAGGGGCAAAACCCAGAAGCTACCTGGGCGCAGCGACTCGCAAAGCCGTGATGTTGAGGGGTGGGCAGGGACAGCATGGAGCCACGGGCAGCTCAGGGGGGTTTGGTGTGTCAGCTGCAGGCAAGTCCTCACCGTTTCGTGGCTGGAGCTTTCACGCAAAATCCCTGAGGCCCCTCGGCTCCCGATGGGGAAAATCGGGTCAGTCTGTCTCGACTGCTGGGACCCCCTGCTCAATCCAGCGGTCCATGAAGCACGTTTCTGCGGAAGGAGCTGAAGCAGGGCAGACCCGTCACGTGTTGTTCCGGACTGGGAAGGAACCCAGGGCTTTGCTGAGCCTGTGCCAGGTCACAGGCTTAATTTTTGCCACGCTCCCTAATCCTATGCCTCTACTGCAGAAATTGAGATAGGAAGAGTCAAAGGATCTGATCATCCTCGCTGGCTGCGGCTGGAAGGAGAGATGAGGCTGCCAGGAGGTGACACAGGGAGAGTTCCCCAACAGCAGGCAGGACAAGGGCACTGCAGCAAGGCACGGACGCTGCACAGACAGGCGGACAATGCTGAGCACCGCGTGCGCGGGCTGGCTCTGCCAGCCTGGGGACACAGGTCACTGGGAAGGGACGACACGGCCAGAGGAGTGCTGGGTTCGGTGCAGCTGGGTAAAAGCCACCCGCACCATCTCACATAGAGCTGGCCTCGGCTTCAGGGCCGTGGCTGCACCATTTGCCAGGCCCTGCAAAGTACATTTATCATTTATAACTGACTGTACCAGGTACCCAAAGTCCAGCGATGAATTTACTGCCTCAGCACTTCTAAGCCACACAGGACTCAACCAGCGACGTGCCTTTCCTGGCTCGGCTGACAAGGTTTGCATTGCTGCTTGTATTTATGGGCATTTTTCTACTTGGCAGGAGCCACGCAAAGAGCAAGCTGCAGGCTGTGAGCAAGCTCGGGGGAAAGGTTTTCCTGGCTGCAGGGTCCCGAGCATTGCCTGATCTCTCAGGGGGTTTCTTTGATAGACATTTGGTCTCCAAAAATCTAAGCTGCAAGTCCAGGACTACACCTTTGCTCTTCCAGCTGGCCCCGAGATGGAGCTGGGCAGAGAGCAGGTCACCAAGGGGAGATGCCTCCTCCTCAGGACCACCATGGCCTGAATCGAGTCACAGCCCCTGCCAGTGTAAGAGGCTTTTTTTTCTTGTAAAGAGATAACCCTTCAACATGAATCCACTACCTCTGCTGGCAAAGGAACTTAAAGGATTAAACAAGACCAGCCAAAGTATTTTTTTTTAAAGCTACGAGACTTCTGCACTGAAGTATAGAAAACCAAGTAGATTTTAAGCTTAGAAAGAGCTGAAAGCTGTCGCCGCGGAGCGTGCCACTAGACCCTCAGCCCGGGAGGATGCATGACGAGCAAAGACCAAGAGCTCCCGGCCAGGGACAGATGCGCAAGGGCACCTCGCACACAAGCAACTCGCAGCCCACGGCTCCTGAGATATTGCACAAATCCAAAGCTGTTTTCTAATAATTAGCCAGACCCTTCCTCAGTGAGACGCTGGACACCAGATCATCTCTCAGCCTGTCTGCTCATGCATCAGGCCTCACCGCTCCAGGTCTGAGGAGCATCCACCTCAACGGGAAGGCAGAGGCAGATCTCCGGCCAAGGAAGCCAAGCGAGTGAAGCAGGAGCGATGTTCCAGCTGAAGATACACCGAGCGGCATTTGGAGGGCTATACGCACCTCGTTGCTGTAGAACTGGGCCATCAGCCAGGTGTTTGACCCCTTAGAGGATCAGTCTCCAGCACAGGGGAGAGCCGGGGCTTTACAGTTCCCAGAGCTCTCCGAGAGTAATCGGAAATGCATCTCAGCATATAGGTTAAAGGTACACAAAACCAAAGTTAGTTAACAGCTAAACGGTTTGTAACTGAGCCAGAGAAGAGCTAGAGATACCTGTGAGACATTCTGTTCCGCAGCTCTTCAACAAGATGGTTGGATTTTTCCAGCATGTCATTTCCACGGTAGCAAGAGGAACGAGGCCGGCTGCCCTCTTCTTGCTACCAGCACTGCTACCACGGGCGGTACCACGTGTGTTTGCGAGGACGGATGACAGGTGAATGCGAGTGAGGGAAGGGACAAAAGCTACGCTTGAGCTTCACATGGTAACAGGCACCCTTCTATTTGTGTATTAATTCAGCATGGAAAAAGTAAAGCGTGTTTGTTATGACATGTCTGTACTGCTGTATGAAGCTGTGTTGCGTGTTTTGCTGTGTTCAGATTGACATGCTTCCGGAAAAAAAAAAAAAAATAAAGTCAGTGTGTTCCAACCCATGTCTGTCCTGGAGATCAGAGTCTTCCAGACTCACATGCCCATGGCCGCAGGAGGCTAAGGACCATAAGGAAGCACTCCAAGTATTTCTAGCAAGTAAAGTGAAGTTCAAAAACCCTCAAGAGACCTGGAACGGATTAAAATGAAAGCGACTGGGGGGTGGCAAAGAGCTCTCCGTTGCAGTATATGAACACCAAGGTCTCAAAACAAGGACCAGAGGGTAGAACAGATGAGGTAAGCAACGAGGTAAGTCTGAACTGCGGCGTCAGAACTGCACATGACAGCTGGATCAGAGTTCTGCAGGGCGAGCTCTTGGCTCGGCCACAATGGAGAGTCCATCAGAGCTTCAGCAGCAAGTTATTCTAAACAGAATGAAAAACATGGGAACTCGCAAAGTCCAGAAGGCTTTGGTACAGGGAGAGGCTGAGAAATACAACAGCAGTGAGGAACAGCGAGAGTACAAAACTTTATTAAAAATAAGATCCTATAAATAAAATAGGAAAGCAAAAGCCTTTTTCCACTCGCTTCCTCCCTGCACAAATCAGTTGCTTCAGGTTACTTCCATAGCATGAGTCCTTAGTGAAGAGTAAGGAGTTACAGCAAAGTCCATGCTAGAAAACAAGGAATTAGGCCAAGTAACACAACTGCATAGAGGCAACACAGAAAGAGACTTTTCTTGGCCATCTATGAAAAGGCAGACGTCTCAGAGCATCTGTAAATCGCCAGCGGATGGGAAGGTTGGGAGGTGTCACACAACTCTTCCGCACCTGGAAGAAAGAGAAGTCGGGATGTGAATCACCTCATGCCTCCCTCAGCAGGCCGCTCTCAAGGCCAAGCCCCAGTGATGCCGTGAGCACTGACAGGCATGTCTGAAATGGTGGATACTGAGCCAAGAGACTGATTAAGCCTTGCTCTGGTCTGTCCTCTCGCTAACAGTTCCCTCCACAAACAATTTAAAGTTGTGAGAGAATCTTTTTCTGGAGGCAGCTCACTTCAAGTCAATCCTGGAAAGCCCCAGCCTAAGTCTGAGGCACTGCCCAGAGCCCTCCGCTAGCCAGAGGGTTTTGTACTCCGCCTTACCCGATAGCTCCAGATTACTGCACCAGTCTGTAGGTGATGTAGCGGCCCGCAGTCTCACTCGGTCTTATGATCTTCACTACCTAGAAGGACGACAGAAGGGACTCACAAGGGAGAGAAAGTGGCGGCGTTTCCCCTGCAGGGCCTCCCTGCCCAACACAGGCACGCGCTTGGACCCAGACAGCGTGGCTGTAAAGCTGCGGCGCTCAGCAGCTGCAGAGACGGCCGGCGCTGAGCTCCTTGCCTCAGCTGGGGGGGCAGCGTGGAAGTACCACCCCCCGGTGCAAAGGGAGATCACAGAGTGCGGGGCTGGTGTCACATCTGCTGGCTGTTACCAGCCGATTCAGCAGGCAGCCGAGACTGCCATCTCCTTGCTAGAAGTCTGCTCAGCTTACACACATCCATACCTAATCTACAACAGCTTTTTTGTTTGAAAGAAATACCCTTCCTGTCTCCAAGAGTTCTGAACTACTGCAGATGACCTCAGCTCCTTGCCCTGCCCACAGGGAACTGTTGCCTGAGTCTACTTCTCTCTTACCTGACCACGCTTTATTCCGAAGTATCGGGCCACAGGATCCCCGGCTTGTATCCTCGGGAGCTGGTTCTCTCTCAGCTTACTGTGCAGGGAGTCAAGGAGAAGCTCCCCCAGCAGAACACGCAACTGGCCCAGGTGCCCGTTCGTTAGCACGGCTCGCGGGACAAAGTAGAGAACCGCCGCACGCGGATGTATTCATTTTCAGCCCAAAGCCAGTACGCATCACACCCAGGCAGGAAGGGAAGGAATGACCAAAGGATACTATCTGGCCAGTAGCTCAGTTACTTCTTCCTTTGTCATGACAACGTGCTCCGGGACCAACTGTAAACAACAGGGGAGAGAGACTGTAAGATTAGAAAGCCAGAGAAAGCGACCGGCTCCTCACAGCGGTGGGAGAAGCAACACGTTTGTAAGGAAGAAAACTACGACTGTGTCACTCAGCCCGGCCTTCCAATGGAGAGGTCTCCGGGAGCAGCCCGAGCCGCAGCTCAGCACAAAAGACTCATCATCCCGCCCTCGCTCCGCTGCCCGACACTGCTCACCTCGTGTTCTGTGATGTTGATCAGAAGCTCTTGCTGCAGGAACTGCTCCAGGATGTATTTGGGAGCCATATCTACCAGGGACTGAAAAGGGAAAGGTCTGTCAGACTGCAGCACTGCCCTGGGACAACCCTGCCTGTGCTCAGATCTGCTCCTCAACAAACGCCAGTCACCGCAAATGTGGAATCACTACACTCGCGCCCACACAGATACAGCTACGCCGGCAAAGAGTGCACAGATCTCTTGACCGCTGGCAAATATCCTCTTTTCTCTCATCAGCCTCCTGATGGGCCATCAGCTGCTCTTCTGGAACCAGAACCAGCTGTTCTGGTTAAATACAGTTGCACATTAAGCAAGAGCCTGTATTAAGGTACAAGAGGCTTTAGCGAGAGATTTTATCTGGAAGGAAATTCTAGGCTTTTATGAACCTACAGCAGCACCAAAAAACGGACGAGCAGAACACCCGCGATCCCCGATAACCCCGGCTCTGAGGCAGCCTTCTTTTAGGGTACTTTGTACCTGCTTTGCCGACGGGGTCATGCCTTGCTGTACCACGATCAGCGCTCTGGTGATGTTCTCCTCCTGCATCCTCTGGCAGTACATCTTGATCGTCTTTATGCCAACCTTGGGCTCCTCTGGGAAAGGAGTCGGCCCCAGGGTTACCGAGAGCCCTCCCTCCTTCCGTTAACCCCGCCAGAAAGCGAAGCCGTCCCTTCTGCCCAGCTTCCGACCGCGCCAGGCAGAGGCGGCGCGGCCCCGGGAAGGGCGGCCGCCCCCGGCGCCAGCGCAGG
>WAAD01035351.1:71711-131851 GCA_013389945.1 Fregata magnificens | reverse complement strand
CGCGGGGCCGAGGGCCCCGGGGGCAGGGACGCGGCTCAAAGGGCCTCGGTGCGGCGCCGGGCGGGGATTAACCGCCGCGGGGACCATGTATTGCATAACCCGTGAGAGCAGCTTGTTTACGGGCGCCTCTCCCCCCTCCTGCCGGGGGAACGGCTGCTGATTCACCCCCTTTCCAGAGGCTACGTCTGCATCATCACCAACGTGGCTTCAAAATGAGGAAAAACCGCTGTAAACTACACTCAGCTCGTCGACTTGCACGCCAGATACGCTGAGAAGGGTTTACGCATCCTGGGCTTTCCCTGCAACCAGTTTGGAAAACAGGTATGTGGGGGAGCGGGGCGAGGGCTCCCCGGGAGCACAAGGACAGCCGGCGGCGGGCCGGGCTCCGCGTGCGGCCCCGGGACGCTCAGAGCACCCCTGCTGTCGCCTTCCTCAGGAGCCCGGGGACAACGCTCAGATTAAGGCATTTGCTGAAAACTACGGTGTGAAGTTTGACATGTACAGTAAGATCGATGTCAATGGGGACGATGCCCACCCGCTCTGGAAATGGATGAAGGACCAGCCCAAAGGGAGAGGCACCCTGGGCAAGTGAGTGTGGGAAGCGGGGGCTGCGGAAGCCACCCCAACGGGCAGGGAGGGGTCGGCACTGGGCCGCTCCATCCGAGCGGGTGGCCTGGCTGCGGCAAGAGGAAGGGGTTTTTCTGCCACAGTCTCACACCTGTTTTTTTTCTTTCCTAGTGCAATTAAATGGAACTTCACTAAGGTAGGACACAGCCGCCTTCTCCCAGGCTTGCTTGGGTTGCGCCCGCACTCTTTGGGGGGCGGTGGGGAGTCCCTGAGGCATTGCAGGGATGAGGGATCCTCACGCACAGGCTCCGCTCCGTGCGGTTACCCTGGATGTCGGGGTAGGAGCATCCCAAGGGGTTCCTGCGCTGTCCTGGAGACCCCCAGGAGCCCCTAGCCTGGCTACCTCCAGCCCTGTCCCAAAGACGCAGTAACCAGCTGAGGGGGGAGCAGGTCTGCCAGGGGCTACAGCTCCGCAGGCAGGACCTGCCCCAGCTCAGCCTCACTATAAGCAGTTCCCTGGGCTGCTCTGCTGCTCTCACAGCGCTGCAGAGCCCATGTTACAGCTGGACTCACTCACCTGGGTGCTGCTTCACTTCCACAGTTCCTCATTAACCGGGAGGGCCAAGTAGTGAAGAGGTACAGTCCGATGGAGGATCCCTACGTAAGTCTGCTGCTGGTGTGGTTGGTGTTAACAGCTCTGCCCAACCCACGGGAGAAGGGGAAGTGCGACAGTGGCGGCAGCTCTCTGCAGAAACACGGCAGTGCTGAGGCTGAGCACTGCTCCAGAGCAGGCTCTGCTGCTGTGTCTCGGCACTCTTCCTCCTTTGGCTGGGGGGAGAAAAGGCACCCCTGTGCTGTGTGGGGGCTGGCTGTGGCACCAGGGAAAGTGGGTGCCCAGCACAGGGTGGGTAAGTGGTTCCAAGCAGTCCCTCTGGGGTGGGACGGAGGGGGCTTTGGGCATGTTTTGGGGGCAATGATGTTCTTCATAGCACAGTGCTCCCTTCTTTCTCACAGGTGATCGAGAAGGACCTGCCTGCCTACCTGTAGATCTGCTCATCTCACCCCTGCACTGTCCCTTTGACCCAGCACCAGCCCTGCTGCTGCCTGTGGAGCCTTCTCATCCAGCCTCAATGATGGTCTGTCTTTAAGCCAGCTTGCTGGTGAGGCAGACCTGAAGATCTGGCGTGCACCTGCTGGAAGAATGCTTCATGGGGCCGGCGGCCGCTGCTGGGCAGCCCTTTTCTCTGGGCGTGAAGTAGGATCTGGTGTCCCCTTGCAATAAACATATTAGAAATGACCAGTTGTGGCTGGATGGGTGGCAGAGAGGGGTGGATGGGGCTGGATCTGCTGTGCTGCTCCTGGTGAGAACCCAGACCGTTGCAGGGGAGCCAAGACCTTACACAACTCCTGAGCCCAGCAGGGATAATCCTCCTTAGTGCTGAGGGGGGAACTGCACACAAATCCTGGGCCAGCCGGTGCTCCCGAGCAGCTCACACAGGAAAAGCCAGAGCAGGGGGAAGGCATGTGTATCCCCCCTGGGACCGCAGCTGGGACCTGGCCCTTCTAGGACCCTTCCTCACCCTAAACCAACAGGCATCTGCCCTGATGAGGCAATGGGGTTGCTTTTTTCTGAACACAGCTGAAGGCTGACAGACTACAAGGCAAAGTCTGTGCCCCCAGCAGCACACCCCTGGCCCCGATACCCCTCCTGGCCCTGGCAGGGCAGCAAAGGGGCTGGTTCCAGCAGTGGCGCAAGCCACAGCCAGAAGCAATTACTGCAAAACAAAACCAAGTCATGTTGGGACGTGGTGAAATCTCTCAGGTAGCCAGAGGCATGCCTGACTGCAGCCTGCAGGACCACAGGTGCATCCATCTTCCTCGGGAAGTCTTGGCTGCAGCTTGTTGGTGCTTGCAAAGGCACAGCCTTGTCTGGCCAAGCCCACGGAGGGCCAGCATCTCCCATGGGCAGGGAGAGCTCATGTTCTACAGGTGATTTGCTGTGCAGGAGTGCTGCTTTGCCTCTTTTCCCCATGATCTGGGGGAGATGCTGGGTCTCCCCTTAACATCCACAGCCCCCCAACCACCTGGGGAGCCCTGTCCTCTGTGTGGGGCCAAGGGTCCTTGCCAGGGTCCCCCCACAAGTCTGATCCCCCACATGCCTGCAGCCTGGCACATCAAGAATGCCAGGAAGATCCTCCTCCAGCCTGCCTGACCGCTCAGCCCCCCAGGGTAGGTGGGCTGGTTTCGGGAGCTGCCCCACAGCCCCACTCGGTCTCACCGTGAACTCTGTTGGCAGCACCACAATGCCCAGTCGCAGTTGCACAAGGTGAGGTGCAAATTGCTCCTCCATTACCAGCAACCTTGGCTCACCACCATCCCACCTCCCGCGGGGGTAGAGCGGGGCCAGCAGTGACTGGGTGAGATGTCCCGGCGCCGCAGCAGCCACAAGTGACAAAGCAGCAACAGCTTGTGCTGGAGGAACACGCCTGAACAGTGGCTCCTTTATCTGCGTTTTCCCCAGCAAAGCCAGGAAGAAGCAGCCTCGTCGAAGGCCAGTGCCCGGGCTGGCTCCAGGGAGGATCCTCCTCCACACGGCCCCTGCCTGGCTTGGCCCCGCTTGTCTCAGGGAGAAGGGGGTGGCTCGGGACAGCAGTCCTCAACTGCCACCGAGTTGGTGATACAGGAGATAAACTCCAGCTGCCCGTAGGACCCTGGCCCTCGGATTCCCTACCCTGATCTGAGGCCCAGATGGGATCCCGGGGCAGATCTACACCTCTGGACAGACAGACAGAGAGCTGGGACTTACAGAAATCTTGTATGTGGCTTCCTTTCCATTTTTACTGAGCAGAATGAAAAATTATCCTTCTGAGGCAAGTAGAAAATTCAGGAATTATTAGTCAAAGGCACATATTCTAAAAAAATCTCTTTACATATATACATCTCAATTAATTATAAATACACATAGAAAAACAAAGGCAAACAACAAGCGGATTAAAAAGTGCTAACAAAAAGGTGTAAGGGAAGAAAAAAAGGGACTCATTTAAAAATACATACAATCAGTAGGACAACTGCATAATAATTTAGTTAAAAGGTATTGTTACATATTATTAACCCTGACAAAAACACAGGATTGGGCAGGGAAGGGCTTCCTTGAAGGTGCTCTCTGTCTTTCCAGAGATCAGGGAAGGACAATTGCATATATTTTAAAATTAATGTCAAAGCCACCAGGTAAGGCTCCGGGTGACGGCGGAGAAGTGGCTGGCGGAGGGTGCCTAGCGGGAGAATTCCTCCTCATTATTCCTGAGTTTAAGCCTCTCTGAAATGGGTTTTCCCGGTGTCCTTTTCTCTCCTTGCTGAGAATTCAGCAAGCGCCAAGCGAACGAACCAGGACATGGGTGAAGCCAGGGCCTCTCCACGAGTGGTGTGGACTGGGACATATTTTAAATAGAGGCGGGTCTGGGGAAGGGGAGAGCCTTGCTCTGTTCGGGACTAGGAAAAGGCTGTTGCGGCACCCCGAGAAAGCGGCGATCCCCGGACGGCCCCGTGGCGAGAGGCGAGCACGGCTGTCATGAGCAAAGTTGCGGGAAAAGCACAAACCACTCAGGGCAGCAGCAGGGCCCCGGGGCGGGGGCACGTAGGGGCTCCTCATCTTTGGTGTCTACTTTGGGGTAAGGAGATTTCCTTGAATGCAGTAAAATGCAGCCCCGAGCGGCCCCCACTGCACGGCTGACCCCGGCCGGGCGGGCTGGTGGGAGGCAGATGCCAGCTGGGTAGGGTGGGGGGTAAGGACAAGCCCCCAAAATGAAGGGCAGGGACCAGAGCAACCTCAAAAATGAGCCCACACGTGCATCATGCAGGGCAGGTCCATGGTCTTCATTTGTCAGGGAAGGGAGCTCCCGTCTCAGCAGGAGCACAAACACTGCGGACACCGACACAAAGCACTTCCCGATATCAAACAGGGTCCTCAGCCAGTCCCTGAGCCCTGGGGGGGACGTGGGGGGGTCAAGGCTCTCTGCCTGGAGGAAGGGACTCAAGCAGGCACTGTAAAACTCCAGCCCCCTCAAGACTGATCTGTCAGGGCATGGGGGACCCCAACAGAGGCCTCTCCCGGCTGGACCTCCTTCCCCAGGAAGGGCCGGGCCAGCCAGGGAAGGTCTCGTGTCCTTCCCCTGAAAACATCCCGGTGCCACTTCTAGGAAATACCTCGATGACTCAAGGTGGAGAAAAGAAACACAGCAGAGGGGAGGCTTGAGAAGGAGCTGCCAGGCCTGGAGCATTCCTGCCAGCAGGCAGCTTCCTGCCAGACTCCTTAGATTAAAGAGAGAAAACAGAAGACAGTTTCCCCGGGACCTGCCGAGGTGAGATGCTGCTGGAACAGGGATGGTGACAGAAGTGGCTGGAGGCTACCTCTGTCCTGGGGAGAGGGCAGCTCTCCCAGCCGCTCCTGGCCGAGGGGCAGTGGGTTGTCGGGGCAGTGCTTTGCAAAGCAGACCTTTGCTCTTTGGTATGGGAGGCTGAATTTGCAGCATGAGCAGCGATACTGCACATCCCTGGTGCTCACCAGGGAACCCTTCCCTTCTGGGGCCTGGGAGCAGCTCTCACCAAGGTCAGCGGTGGGCAGGGCTGGGTCGCCCAGACCCAGACACCCGGGCCCATGTCCGTGGCCCAGCCAAGGACGAGCCCTACAGAACAGGATCGGTGAGATGGCCAGGTGAAAGGACACCACGCGATAGCAAGAAGTTGGACAAAGCACGGCCAGCCACAGCGACCTTGCAAGGCTAAAGTGCAGGACAGGCTGATGGGACATGTGGCCCTTCTGCTCCGGGGAAACCCCCCGTGGTCCCAGTGTGGCTGAGCTCTGACAAACTCACAAGCTCTGCCACGATACTGACAAATGAGGCGCGGGTGCGGCCAGCTCCTGCCCTCTCCCGCAGAGCTCAGGCAGCCCCAGAGGTGTCAGTGTCCCTTCCCGGGAAGGGCAGAGCAGGCGCAGTCAGTTTTGCTTCTCTCAGCTACGCCTGCTCAGCCCTGCACTGAGGAACACTTGAGCTCAGTGGCTCCTGACTCCTCCGGGACAGCGTTCCCTTCCCCTTCACCCCTGCCTTCAGACCCAGCCCTCCAGAGCAGCCTCAAGGTCCACAGCAGGGCTGGGGCAGCCCAGGAGGAAAGCTGGCAGCAGCTGACGCAGACACAGTTTGGTCAGCCAGCTCTTGGGGGGACCAGCTCTCTGGGCTGGAGGGCTGGGGAAGGCACGACCCAGCTTGGAAACTCAGTAGTCTGCAGGGGGACGGGCACAGAGGAGGGGGCGTTTCTCCTCAGTCCTACACGGGCACTGACCTTTGAGCAGGACTCGAACACAGCAGAGACCATCAGGCCAGATCAGCTGAACTTGGCAGCACTCAACTCCCCCCAAGCGCATGTTATATACAAATCTATACATGCCTGACTGTATATTATATATAAACTTTGCTTTAAGGAACTATAGGTATTTTTTCTTCCCTCAAAAACAGAAAAGGGTCAGTCCAAACCAGTAGAAAAGCCGGGGCTCCCCAGCTCTCACCTCTGCACCAAAGGATATGGATCCACAGCAGCCGAGCATCGCCTGGCGTGCCCAGCCGGCTTTCAGAAGTCTGGGAAGGGCCCACTGAACTGGATCACACTCTGGCGCTCCTGGGGGAGTATGTTCTCCTGGGGGGCCCCATTTAACGTCCTTAGCATGTCCTCCAGGATCTCTCTAAAATTGATATTCCCATCCTGTTGGACAAAATCTTCCTGCTGCTGCTGCAGTGTCTGCAAGGGTCCTGGGTGAGGCAGAGGCAGGTGTTCATGCAGCGAGGAGCTCAGAGGCACGTTCCCCTCCAGGACGGGGGCCGGGCTCTTGAAGGCAGAAGGGTGGCTGAAGCTAAAGGGTAATCTGTGCTGCTGGTGTGGCGGGAGAACGGGCTCTGAGGGGAAGCACAACGCACCGGGCTCTGGGTTCATCACCACGTCAGGAATGCTGTTGCTGGGAGGGCTGTAGGTCAAGTCCAGGATCTCGTCCTGGCGCAGGGAGTGCCTGGGCAGGGGGACCCCGGGCCCCGTCTGTGTGAGATCCAGGGGCTGTGGCAGGATGTGCAGCGGCAGGGAGAACTGCGGGCTCTGCTCTTGGGCCTGGAGGAGTCGGTTGTGCTTTCGCTTCACATTCTCGTCCATCTGCTTCAGCTCCTCCAGCACCTTACGGACACAGCTCTCGGGGATCTTTATCCCTAGGGAAGGAACATGCATCAGTCTCCAAAGCACTTCGGGAAGGGATGGGACACTGTGGGGACAGAGGGATGGGCACCAGCACTGGGGCCCTTTTGTCAAGCACACTCCCAGCCTGCTTCGCCTCTCGGCTGGGCTGCAGAGCAGGGAGATGGGACTGCAACCAGAGCAAAAGCAGCTCCACGGCAGGCTCATAGCAGGCAGCAACAGTATCGCTTCACATGGGCATGGAGGGAGCAGCTCAGGCCTGGCTCATACCCTCTGCCCAGTGCCCAAACACATGTCAGGGTAGCCCCAGTTCCCTCCTTCCCATAGGGTCACCTAAGCAGTGGGCGCTTCCAGGCTGGGACGCAGCCCTGTTTAGGAAGGGAATTTTGGCACTGGGCAGCTGGACCCCTTCTTCCTTGTCCTAAAATGTCCTGCTCCCCTTCCCCTTCCCAGCACTTCACTCACCGACTTGTTTCTTCTTCTCCTTGGTCTTGAGGCGGACAATCTGCAGGTAGCTGGTGTTGGTGATGTCTGCCATGATGCTAGCAATCTTGCTCCAGACCCGTAGCAGGGCTCCACACAGCATGTAGTAGTGACGCAGGCGCATGCCCTGGAAGCACTCCTTCCCCTCCTGGATCAGCTTGCAGCTCCTGTTCCTTCAGTTCAAATGGGAGAAAACCACCTGAATCAGCACAGGCTCCCACGGCAGGGCAGGATCCCCCACCCACAGCCTCCCCAGCGTGGTCCTTCCCCACTGCCACAGCCAGGGACCCTCTCCCCAACACCAGCTCTGCCCTGGGGAGGGCAGAACAGGCTGGGGCTGCAGATGCCTTACCAGACGGCATGGTTACACTTCTTCAAGGAGAAGTGGTAACTGCTCTCCCAGTGCTCCTTGGCTTCCTCTGGCAGCACCTGCAGAAGAAACACACAGCATTAGAGATTTTCCACTGTCCAACTTGCAGCTGAGACTTGAAATCCAGGGCTGGGAGTCAGGACACCTGGGTGCTACCACAATCTCTACCCAGTCCACAGCAGGGCTACAAGGAGCTGTGAAGGGGTTACAGTAAATGTCCTTCCAAAGCTGCCCCTGCCCAGAGAAAGAGGCTTTTCCCTCTCCCCACGCTGGAGGGCTGCAGCTCCCACCTACCCGCCGGTACTTCTTCTGCAGACTGTCCAGGCTCTCAGGCTGGCTTTGCTTCCCAATATTTGGCTTGTAGAGGATGAAGTTCTTCCCGCGGCTCTGCTCTGCCAGCAGACAGGTGTGTTTGCAGCCTCGCATCTGTCGGGGTAGAGCTGATGGTTACAGTCACAGCCTCTCTCCCCAAGCCCATATTTCTCTAAACCCCCTTCCTTCCAGGATGGAGGTTCTTGGAAGCATCTCCCAGTCCCAAGCAAGAGGTCAGACATAGACCTCTTACAGCCATGGTGGACCTTCTCCTGTTGGAGTCACCCTCCAAGCTGAGGTGTCACCCTGGCAGAGCCCACGGACCTACCTTGTAGGAGAGGTAGAACCCATCGAAGGATCCTGTCAGTTTAAGTGACTTCTCATAAGCTTCCTCCCACTTTAAGCCTCTGTCGACACTGATCTAAACAGGGACAGAGGGATTCTGTAACTTCAGAGTGCAGGACAAGTGCATCAGTGCCTGTCTCACAAATCACACCCTCAACACAAACTTGCTGCTGCTGCAGCCTAGAAACAGGCACTGCCAGACTGCCCTCATGGGTCTGGCAGCCCCAAGCCCCTGGGGCAGGGCAGTGCCTCTCCCTGCCTCCTCTGTGTAACTCCCAGCATCAGTCACCTGCTCATGGCCAAGGCAGATGTGACACAAACATGACACAAAGCCACAGGGCAGGGGGGGGGGACCCAGCAGCTCACAGCCCCAGACTAGGAAGCACTGGAGAAGACTGGACTGCAGAGATAGCTGTGCAGGCTGCCTACCTTATAAAACACGACCTGCCCATCCTGTGGGTGCCCAGGGGTCAAGAAGACCTCCTTGCTCTCCTCGTAGATCTCATCCACTCCTGGGGCTAAATCTGTAGAAGGAGGAAAGACTGCTGTAAAATACATCTTCCCGTAGCACCTCCTCTCCCTGCAAGAGTCTCAAGATCTATGCTGTGTGGGGACACCGCAGTGTCCCCGCCTGAGATGGCCGTGGAACAGATATCAGCCAGCACAGGGAGGAGCAGAGAACCTCAGGGGTGCAACAGGGAGAGGTCTGGCCACCCTTCTTTCTCCGTACCTAGGATGCCCATGTCGTATTTGCCCTCCTTCTTGTCCTTTTCAATCAGATAGTCAAAGGTGTCAGAAAAATACTGGAAGAGCATGTTCTGCTTGTCCACCTCCAGACCCAGGATGCGGTTCAGGAACTTAGTGATGGAGCAGTCTGCAAGAGCATGGTGTGTCAGGGGACATGGCACAGCTGGGCACGGAGCCCACCAGCACGCTCCCAAGGACAGCCACCCAACAAACCACCCAACGTCCCTTCCCGATGGCAGCACAGCACTAATGCACAAGAGAGCAGCCCAAGAGCTGTTCCTCCAGCTGCGGTCAGCTGCCAGGGTGCTGCGGGGAAATGTGACCTGCAGTGTGGGCTAATCTGCACGGGACCCTCCCCTCAAAGCAAACATCCTGCCCCGGCTGCACAGCAAACCCCTTGAGACTGTGCTCCCATGCAGATGGACCGGGTGGGCCATGACATCCCTGCCTCTTTCACTTCTCCCCTATGCCGGACAAGAAAAGCTTGACACATACCCTTCTCCACTGAGACAGTGCCATACTTCATCTGATTGCAGCAGATCCCCACAGAGATGAGACCTTGCTTCATTTCTGGAACGGCAGAAGACAGCTTGTGCATTTCAGCGTTAAGCTTCTCTTCAGCAGTCCTGCAGGGCTGCTTCCCCCTCCCGTGCGCGTTATTTCACAGCTGAGCTTGTCCCAGACCCATTTTCCCCCGCCTCTGGCAGGGTGACATGCATCTGGGTGGCCAATTGCCCTGCTCACTAGTGAGTTGCTAAGCCAGCGGTACTGTTCCCTCTCTCTGACCTGCTGCTCCAGCCTTGCTGCTCAGTTCTTCAAGCATCTCAAACTTAAGACAGGCCCGGCCAGCAAGATGCAAAGAAACCCCAGAGCTGGTAATGTTCTTACCATGGAAAAACGCAGCCTCCCCTCTGTCGTAGCTCTTGGGCACAGGAACTCTGTTCTCTGTGTGGTTGAGGATAGTGGACAGAACTCTGTCTAGTGCTTTAGCCCCGTACTGTGAAAGGAGACAAGAATCACGCATGGGACAAACCTACGTTGGCAGCCCAGCAGGGGACTGAGTGTGTCACAACACTTCTGCTGGCACTGCAGACAAAGCCATCCCCCTCCAGGAAAGGCCACTGACCTGGTGGCTGTGCCAAGGGGGAAGCCGTGTGTCAGGGGCCTCCTCTGTCCCTAGGGGACCAGAGTACGGGAACCTGCACGTCCGCACCCCAGTGCTGGCACCAGCTCCCTTCCCGGCTCCGCCGTGGGAGCACAATCCTCCTGCCAGCGTGGTGCTCAGATGCACAACACTGATTATTAACTCAGTTCTGTATGCTGTACGTGAGACTACACACGGGGAGCTGGGTGCTAGGCCAGATCCTGCCTGTAGATGCCAGCAATGATCTTCCTGGCTCTGACTCCCACTGAAGACACTTGCTAACTACTTCAACCCCTCCTTGGCTGAGCTACCCTGAGAACAGCCACAAGTTACCTTATTCTCAAAGTTGTACTTGCTGAGGTCTCGGGATTCAGTAGCCCGTCGGTCTCCATGAGTTAAGGCACCCTAGGAAGCCAGACCAAGCAATAAGTTCTTTCTTTTAGCTGTTGCAAAACACCAGAGAACGATGGCCAACGCCACGTCTCAGAAGAGGCCAAGATAAGAATGTGCTGTGGGGAGGCAATGTTCCTCTGGAATACTGAGACTTTACCAAAGTATTTGGGGATTTATCAGAAGTGAAGAAAAATGAAACAGAGACAAGTTAATTATTCCATTAATTATTTCATCAGCTTTCTGGAAACAGATGGGTTTACTCTCCTGTAACAGTGGGGGAATTCCAGCATCTGGAATTGGGTTCTGCTGCCCTGAAATTCCTCCTGATGCCTTGGTTACGTATTCTTCTTCACTTCCTTTCCCAAATCCCAGGATGCTAAAAGCCTTCTGTGTTCCACAACTGCAATGCCTTCAGTCAGGGGTGATGCAATCCCCCGTACTAATTACACTGGCCATGCCAGTGGGAACACTGAAATGGAAGCTCTTCAGAGAGAATTGGAACCGACACATTAATCTCTTTGCTGCAGGGCACTTACTAGGCTCTCCAGACGTTTTGCCACGATGGATGCAAACCTCCTCTCCCCTGCCAGCTCAGAGATAAGGAAGACATACTCTGGAGCAGAAACCTGGTTTGATCGGTGCGTTCGACCTACAGGGACATGAGAACAGAAGTGAAAGGAGAGGTTGGTACAGCCTGGCTGGTACGGGAAGGGAAGCTGAGCAAGAGGTGAGAGCGCCAAAACAACTTTCCATGTCATACTGGTTTTCAAAGGAGATCTCTCTTTGGGGGAAAAGGACAGAGGCACGGTCGCATTCATCACCGTGGTGCTGCTGAGACCTTGGCAGAGTTGAGTTTATAGCCCTGACCCTATGGGGCTGAGGAGTGACTCCCCAGTTTGAGCTAGGATGTGCATTATTTCTTTTGTGCTCACGTATTGAGGAACCGTCCCTCCCCATCCTACAGACCCTCCCCAGGGTGGAACAGAAATCCCCAGGCGCCCCTGGCATATTTCATGAGGACACACTGCTAACATGTATGGGAGGGTTCCCCCTTCCCACACTGCAAATCACTCCTGAAGTCAACACAAACCTTCTCCACAAGATAAATCAGTCACCAACTGCTTCGTGTCTGCATTTCCATCCTGGCAAAACACAGGAGCACTGTGCTCTGCAAGGTGCCATATCTCAGAAAGCTAAATACACCTGCCCTGGCTGCAGCACAAACCTGGCTTGGGCAGCCACGCACGCCTTTCCTTCCCAGCGCTGCCCGAGGCTTCATGGCCTGAACCACCCTCAGGGGAAGGGGACAGTGACCAAGGATATCCAGCCCTCACCAAACTGCTGTATGGCCCGGTCTGCGCTCCAGGGCAACTCCAGTGTCATGTGGACCCGGCGCTTCTGGTTTTTCACCCGTCTGTCTGCTTGGAGAGAGATACCTGAGCTGGAGGCCTCGGAGATTATTGCTACAAGCTAAGGGAGAGACACAACAAGTGAGAAAGGAGAGTGAGGTTCCTGGACATCTGCAAAACTGTTTCAAGAAACAGTCCAAAGCACAACGGTAGCCCCAGCCCGTGAAGGGGCCCAGGACTCCTTGTCACCTTCCAGCAGGTCAAACAGACAGACAGAAAGCTGCAGAGCCTTGTTGGCCTGAGGCCGGCGAGGCACAAGCATGCAAAGGCACCCTCCCTCTCCTTCCCCTCTCAGTGTACTCGCTCCCATGCAGATGTTTGGAGGTTTCTTTGGCTCGAACCTGACTCACCTTTTCCCCTTTCATAAAACGCTCCTTCTCCTTCAGGTTGACATGGTCTATAGAGAGACCTTGCTCTGCACGAGACTCGAACACGACAGAGCCGTCTGGTCTGCAAACCACCCGGCCCTTCCGCCCTGTCATCTGTACACACCGCACAGGAGAGAGAGAGAGGCCGTTAGCAGAGGGGAGAGACCTGCATGGCGCAGCGAGTCAATTTAGAAAGTCAATTCTCAACAGCTTTTTCACATTGCAAGGAAGGAGAGGAAACCCTCTTCCAGCAGGAACCCCCTTTGCTGGCCCCTTTTTCTGTCACCCAGTGCCACCGACATATACTCTTGATTATGAGGAGTACCTCAGCCACATGCTCCGGGCCCCCAAAGTGATTGATCAGTTCATCCAAGGTATTGAGAGGTAGCTCTTTGCCCAGTGCTTTTACTTTTGCTAGGAGGTCCTGCTTCATCTTTTCCACATGTTCTAGTTCTCTCAGGCCATGCATCTCTTTCTGGGAAGGCAGCATGTGAAAATTACCTGCAAGGTNGGGGGGAGTTGTCCCTAGGGGCTTCTGGGGACACTATCTGCTGAACAGGCAAAGACACCTTGACTTGCAATAAATGCTACTGAGCATGGAGTGAATTCTCTCTGTGCTTCCCCCTGTTTTGGTGGGAAAAGGAGCATGCAGGGCAAATTCTTCCTGCTCACGGATCACAGCAGGTTAACGTGAATCAACCTCACAAGCCCAAGTTTGACCATCACAGGATAAAATCTAGCCAAGATCATAAGACTGTTCTAAGCACAGAAGGAGCTTCACCATTCCAAGAAGGCACCAAGAGAGTCTCCTCACATCAGCTCATTGACTCTGCAATCCCCTTAGCCAGACCCAGCCCCCCAAAAGGGTCATGTCTGATCTGCCGCTGTCCGTGCTTGCAGGGCACTGGGGTGGGTGGCTGCCTCCAGCTGCGTTCCCGTGCACTGGGTGCCATACTCTGCAGAACAAAGTGACTCCGGTTCCCAGCTCCCCCCAGGGAGGAAGGAGCTAACCCCGTGCTGCCGCTCCACTTACTTCTGTCCTCAGCTGCGAAGCCGTTGTAGGTGTGCTCAACGAAGATGACATCATCTGTCTCAAACACGGACTCCGGGGAGGAGTTGAAGTCACTGTCGAGCCCCATGTCAGAGTCGGTGCTGCTGTCATCGCTGATCTTGATCACACCCACAGGGTCACACACGCCCTTCAGAGCCTTGGCGCAGCGGCCCCTCTGCTTCCCTGCAAGGGAGAGCGAGCAGTGTCAAGGGAGAGTCCCCAGCCTCGTGCATCAATGCAGAACAGCAAGTGCCAGCTCAGAAAGAGAAGGAGAAATCACAAAATAGCTGAGATTGCCCCAAATGAAAGGCTGNGGGGGGGGGGGGGGGGGGGGGGGGGAGTTAGGAAGGGAAGGAGAGAGGGGGACAGAGAGAAAGACAGACAAAAGAAGAGAGAGAAAGGAAAAACAAGGCAATCTTTATCAGGACTGAAGCTAGTTGCACACGTCAGGATGAACACACAGCCGGCTCTAAGCAGTGCTAACTCCTCAGGGGAAGGAGTCCGCAGGTTTGATTGCCTCCAGAGGAATGTGCAGGACATGGGAAGGTGCCAGTGTTTCGGGACATTGTTTACTTCCAAGCACAGTAAGACATGCCCCTGCTACTTGAGAGGGTTCACAAACCAGCTTGCACAGGCTGCTCTGCAACAGCAGCCAGTCAGGACAACCTCCACAATCTGCCAGTGCTGTTGTCCCCCTCTTTCCCCTTTACCGCATCCCACTGGGGGAGAAATCCCCAAACTCTTCTTACCTGCAGCTGCAGCCAATAATTTGGCAGGGAAGTGATTTTTTTTTTTTTCCCCCAGGACACCTGCCATGCTATAAGTAAGGGGTAGCGGAGAAACCCCCCTTGCTGCAAGAGGGCTTCAGACATGCAGCCAGGACTCTTGTGCAATCTGCCCACCAGTCTAGGCAAGGAAGCAGCTGAGGGAAAGGGGCATAGCTACTGGGCAAGTGGTGGAGGCGAAGACCTACGCTGTGACAGGGAAGTGGGTTAGAGGGAGGAAAGGGTGAATGACCTAGAGCTGCCATCCTCCAGATGAGAGGGAGTGAAGGGAGATATGCAGGAGGGCAAACTGAAACCAGGGCAGAGTAGCAAAAAGCATGAAGTAGGGAAAAGGGAAAAAGAAAAAGAAAAAGCTGAGTGGCTGGGGTGAAGCAGCAAGGCAGGAGGTCAGATGCTGGGCAGTGGAGTGTGCTCTTACGTTTTCTTTTAATGCCAGTTCCTTTTTCTCTCTTTCTTTTGGTTGAAGGAAAGTGCTTCTGAATTAGTGATAGAAAGACGCCTCTGAAAGTAAGATGCAAAATTTATTCTAGCTACCAGGAATAGGAACATCTGCCGGTTATCATGTAGCAATGTGTATTTGAGATAGCACCACATTTCATGAAAGAGGGGTAAATCCTGCACCACAACTACTAGCGCGTGATCAGCCAGCCACTGGTACGGCATGGCTCTCCAGAACACCAGCAACTCAGACTGAGCGTGTTTCACCAAAGGGTTCTGCTGGCAGACACAGAAGTCAGCCATGGGAGCGTGGGCTGTGCCAGCAGATCCTCAGCTGTGAAATGGGCATGCCGAGGGATGCAAAGCACTGTAATGCCGGGAAAAACGCTCTCTGCTGTGGCCTCCCTGATGGCAGAGGGAGTGGGGCCGTTCCAGGGAGACAGTGCAACAGACCATGTGGCATGCCAAAGTTGCAAGACCTTTATATAGCAACTAAGAGGGAGTTTTAAATGGGAAACACCATACTGGGAAGCTGTTACATCACTACTGAAAAATCCAGTAAGTCCCAGTGTCCCAGCCCCTCTCCGTGCTCTGACAGCAGAGACCACTGTCAGGCTGTCCAACAAATGTGCTCCACCAAGTCCTCTGATTAACTGGACGTGGGCCCGCTTGCCCACAAAACAGAGAAAAGCAACAAAACACGGATACGTAGTGGTTTCAGGTGAATGGAAAAAAAAATCATAAGAGGTGGAAAACAAATATTTCTGTGGGCTGTTCTGCAAATAAAAGAGCAAATGCTTAAATGCTGATCATGTTGGGTGGGGATGAACCCCCAGTGCAATGAGAAGGCAGTGCTGAATGAGCTCTGGTTGGAAAAAAAAAAAACAAACCCCAAAAAAACCGCAAACACCAAAACATTGAAAGCAACAGCTGAGAGGTATGGACATGACAACTCGCCTGTGTGAGAAAAAGGGAGTCTTGGGAACCAGGGAGGGAACTCTAAGACCCTTGGTGTGAGGGGTTGAAGCAGACAAAGACAGCACCGCTCCCTGAAGGGGCAGAGCGCTGTGCTGACTATTAAGTGATTGCAATTACACGGCACCAAGAAGAGCCCTTTCGTCCTGTGTGCTGGGGTGACCCTGGGCTCAAAATGCAAAGACTCAGTCTCAGGTCTGGAGCCTTCCTGCTATGAAACCTTGCTCATTTTCCCAACACTTGCACTCCCCGTCTTCCCTGCAAACAAAGGGTTGGGCTGGTATTCACTCGCTGAACAATCCGTTTATTTTTAACCCTGTTTCTCGGCATCTTTTAAAGAACTGCTGCTTCCCAGCACACTCCCCTCAAGAAATCCCCTGAAGTGCTGTAAAACCAGGACGCCGCAGTTGGAGGCTCAGCAGATGCCAGGAGACACTCAGTTATCTGGCCAGTGCTGCTGAGCAAAGAGCTCTTGCCTCTAGAACTGGGGAAAGAGTCGAGCAGTGTGTGTGATCACTAACAGACCCTTCCTCCTTCAACAGCTGAGCAAGGCTCAAAGGGACCACGTGGTCCTCTAGAGTCAATTCCTCTGAATTCTGTGACATGAAAAACAATCCAAGAGACGAAATCAATCCAAGCAGTTGTTAGAGTTGCCTTGCGCACTGCCACCAAGCTGGTATTTGTTTTTCAGGAATGGACTGGAGACAGCAGAGTGACACAGACCAACACAACCCCTCCATCAATAAGGGAGGAAGGCTTTGCCTAAACCGGACACATACTGTCTCTGGCATCTCTCATTGTTTTCACCTGCATTAAAAGTCACTTCAAAAGAAAACAGTAACAGGCCTGTCACCTGCAGAACAGAGGAAACGCGACTCAACCCAATGTCGCAGGTTTTCGTCACCCATTGTGCAGGAACAGCCGCGTTCATGGGACGGGCTAGTATTTTGAAAGCTGCAGAAACGTGGGGGAGCATGAGCCTCATTCTCTGCTGACAGGGTAGCAGGAGTCCTGCTGCCGGCTTCACTTCAGGCACAACCAATTCGCCCTTTAGCTAGGAACAAAGGCAACGCAACCAGAACACTGCAGAAGCCCGGCAATTGAACAACATGTCCCGCCCTGTACATGTGCTGAAAGCCAACACTGGTGAATCTAAACTCCTTGGACCACTTCTTCCTCTCACATGATCATCCCAGCCTCTGTCATTAGATGAGTTTCTCTTGCTCATTTCTTCATTGTCAACAGCCCTGTTTTCCACAGTCAGACCCACACAAACCACACCTGAGCTCACAGTTCTCTCTCTCCTACACCTGCCAATTCCTTTCAGCGTGTAGAGAGTCGGATCAGGCTGTTGATGCAAGTTTGGACCACAGGGAACTTCAAAATCCAGGATCTAGCTCATAAAGTCACGCTGAAGAAATAGTGCCTCATGGACCCAGCTAAACGTCCTCTCTATTTACAGCTTGTATAGGGCGAGGCATTATGAAACTGCATTTCAAGAATTGCAAGTGATAAGTGGCCCCAGGGCAGGGCTTTCCCTAGCACGCCTCCAGCCTCCCATGCATCCCCCCAGCAGAAAAACAGGGACTTTTAACTCACTCTGCAGCAGAGACAAAACAATTTAGATGCCCATCGTTCTCATCCAGGACTTCTCTGGTGCGAGCCTCGCCGGTGGACTGCAGGCCGATGACTATACACTACAGGGAAACACAAGGGACGGCACAGCACAGCATCAGGGAGGGTGTACCACAGCCAGCGTCAGGGCAAAGAGCTACAGGCTCAGGAGACTGTATTTCACAGTCCCAGGTACGTTTCCCTTGGACCCTGTCCCAAATACGTGTTGGGCCTGTAGCAGAGGTCCTGATCAAGAACCATCTCAAATCTTTTAGCATCCAAAACCATACATCTGCTCATACCACAGAGAGGATGACTCCCATTACAGAAGCTAACTGACTTTGCTAGGTAGTTTCTGCCTAAAATTTCCAAATCGCATCCAGATGGATGCAAGGACACGGCTGTGCTCAAGGTGAAGTATCTGGTACCTCTTCTAGCTTGAACATGACCCAAAACACTGTTTCAGATCAGCTTGCCCACATCTACCATAAACGAGCAGTGGGTAATGCCTCAGAAGATGAGACGATGTTAACTCCCCTGTATAATTTACTGTGAATGTTCTCAGAAATCTGGACACTGCACTTCATTCTGGTTAATCTGGAGAGAAATTAATCCTTAAAGAGGTTTGAAATTGCTTTCAAGTCAAGCTGAACAATAATTAACTCGCTTTGGTCGCAGACTACAAAAAAATCACTTGTAACGTAAGACTGACGGCTGCTGCCACTGCAGCGAGGCTCTGATACCACACCTTATCCTTCGCCAGCTCTTCCTTGGCAAGCTCAACGAGTCGCCGGACTTTAGCAGCAATGCAGAGATACTTGAAGAAGCGCTGGTGAGCTGACCAGAACTGACCCCACAAGGATTTCCGAGACTCCAAGCCGATCCAGTCGGCTGCCTGCTGGAACACAACCAAGGCCTCTGCCCACTGCAGACAATACCAAGAAAGGCTGAGTTAATATCTTAGTTTTCTTTTTCATTACTGCTGTGCAGGAGGTTATTAGAACAGTCTGGGGTTTGATAATCTGCTTCAACATCAGTATTTATGTCGCTGTGTTAGGCTGAATGAACAGTCTGGTCATTCTCTCCTTTCTGCACTAGCATGATGTTGCAAGCTCAGGTTTGCAAATACGAAACTTCTAAATAGAAGCAAAAAAAAAAAAAAGATAATTTTTACTGTAAGCTGAGCATGTGTACCCCTTTTCTTTCTTATAAAAAAAGCCTGTGGCCATGGCCACGTTTAGGGTCCTCAAACCTCCCACGTAACAAGTGGCTGTGCCTAAAGCGCAATTAAACATCAGTCTCCCCACTGCAGTGGGACCAGCTCACCAACTTCGCTGCCTTGTCGTAGACAATCTTGTACTGCTGATCCAGCGGGATCTCCTCGATTCTGAAGGTCACTCCAGTAAAACTGAGCTGCCTGGCAATGTACATTCCACTGACCTTCATGTCCATTGCCACGATCTCCATTGCACCAACTCCCCTGGGAGAGGAAGACAGCTGTGAAACCCCTTCCTCTGCTACAGGGCACCACCGGGTAGGTGCCTCTGCAGAATCACCCCCCCTCCTGGCTCAAGCTGCCCTCAGACACTGTCCTCAGGCATTGCACCCATTTCCCAAACAAAGGCTGCCACAAAATGTAAGCCACATGAAAAGGGATGCTGGACATGACTTACCTCTTTTCAATTGCATGCAGGAACTCATCAAACGCTCTGAAAGGGGTGCCCTCCCCCCAAATCCCCAGGCGACTCATGTAAATCATGTTTTTTGGCTCAGAGGCACCTGTTTGAACAGAATTCACTGTTAGCAAAACCACAGAAGTTGTGAATAGTTTTCACTCAAGTACAGTGAACTCTTATGAGGACAGTCATTTGCCATCACGCCTCAAGAGACCCAAGGACCTTTCCAAACATTGCCCTCCATACACTAAGTGGGCAAGCGTCATCAGACAGCTGAACAGCTGGCTAGGAACAAGTTAAACTGGAGAGAAATTAGTCTGCCTGGCCAAAAAGTCACGAGTAATGGGCAGTGATGGGGCTCGGGGTAGATCTTAGCACCCTAGGCTCCCTGCTAGCATTGCAGTACCATTCACCTCTTTTTCCATGAACGTGTACTCTCAGTGTATGTGCTCACATCTCAAGGGCTTCCTTCAGATCACAGAGGTGACTGGCGACTGTTTACGCATGGCGCCCAAACAATGCCGAGAGAAGCTTACCTGTGGCACTGGCATAAACAACCCTTGCTCGAGGCAGTTTGTTCTGAAGGTCCAGCACTGCTTTGCCCATTTTAGTAGAGCTGGCATTTTTGGCTTTGTGGCATTCATCAAACACAATCTGGAGGGGAAAGTCAGTTAAGGAGAAAGGATCTATT
Source organism: Fregata magnificens (assembly GCA_013389945.1). Lineage (NCBI taxonomy): Eukaryota > Metazoa > Chordata > Aves > Suliformes > Fregatidae > Fregata > Fregata magnificens. The sequence continues at coordinate 112,252 of WAAD01035351.1, read as the reverse complement.
TTCATCACGAGGATGGGAGCAGACAGAAAATACAACCCAGCCTCCTCCAGCCAACTGGACAACCAGTCCCAATATCAACAGGACTGATTCGTTCCCCACACAGCATGAAATCCGTTGGTTTTGCCTAGTCCTCTGCTTCTCAGAGCCCAAAGTCATTTCCCCCTCCCTTCCAAGGTGTGTCTTGTCTTGTATTGCTGAGGGAGAAGAATGCTGAAAAGGTTAATCCCAGCTGCGTTCTTCCCCTCCTCCCATTAACACTGCAGCCTGCGGAGGAGAGGGGAGCGTGGGGGGATGCATGTGCTTAAAGCATTTAAATATCTACCGCAGGCACCAAGCTGCTCAGCACAGCTGCTCCCAGTGACTTCAGATGGCCCCAAGCTCTTTGTTCCTTCCTGAAGTACAATCACAAGCATGCAAGGATTCTCTCTCTCCAGTTTTTTTTTTTTTTTTTTTTTTAAAAGGATACAACTCCATCAAAATTTTCCCTGCACCAGTCCAAAATTTGTTTTAAGCGTGTCCTGTGCTGCCCACCTGCCTGGCTTTCACCAATCAGCGCAGAATAAGTGGCAAAGAGGACTCCTTCTGAGGTAGCTGTGTCACCATATTTAATCTGCAGAAAGGAAGAACAAGAGCACGCACACTCGTGATGCTTGTCCCCAGCACGTCGCGCCCATTCTTTGCCCACAATCAATCCCGCCGATTGTGCTGTGACTGTGCAGGACACATGCTCCTGCCTCCAAGAACAAAACCCAATCTGAGAGCAGAACAGACAAAAGACTGTTGGTAGCTGACGTCTTTAGCACTTCTATTTGGCACTGAGATGTGGTGATGACAGGGACTTTAAATGTCTGGACAAGTTCCACTAGCCAATGTGTCAGCACATCTGGATACATGCAGTGAAACATGGAGACCACGCTAGGACTTCAATTTTCTGGCCAACTGAAGTCGCTTCATTTTTGTAAGCAACAGTTTAGAATGTTTAATTGTTTTGAACCCTCCCATCTGTTTTAATTACTTCTAGAAAATAATTTTCTCTTTGATCAGGTGAGGTTGTGGCCTATCTCACTGTCATGGGTCCCACCTGTAATGAAATAAAAGGTAGGGAAAAAAACCCATGGTCCCAACCTGAAGAAAGTTCCATTTAAAGCCTTTTTGGTCTGAAAACAAACATCCCTTTCAGTCTCTTAAAAGAGTGCATTCAGAGGTGTCGAACACATGTGGTTTCCACTGACTCCGTAAGAGCTGGTTGTTCAACACCATTAAAAACCAGAGGAGAGTGTTTCAGTAACTGGCCAGCAGCGTGGCAAACACAAGCCTGGACAAGGCTGATGCACTGAACAAGAGACTAAAGCACAGGCTACAAAGAACCCTGTGAATAGCCACTACACAACTGCTGGTCATTTCTTTTGAGAAATACTTCATCCTCATCACTGAATAACTGGAAGTAAGTCTGAAAATTCTCTGATTTGCTCAGCTGGGGGGAAATGCCCACGTGCTCAGCCATGGCACCGTGCGTCTGCAGCTCCCTGCCAGGCACCAATCTGTGCACTTATATGTGCTCCCTTATTCGCATGTTCTGAAAAGTGGTTCCATGAAACCAGCGCTGGGAAATGTTAGCCCAGGAGAGCAGAGCACGGCCCCATCTAACAGGAGCTGTTCCCTCTGCAGGACTCTTCAGGAATGGCGAGAAAGGTTCAAGATGTGCTGTACTTTGCACTTACCTGGAGACACTTCTTTCTCCCTGCAGGAAACAGCTCTGTGCTCACAGTGCAGCTCTGCAGAGCGTATAAAAATAGCAAGAGTCCAGAGTGGGAAGAGCACGCCAAGAGAAGGGAACAGCAAGCAGCTTGCTGTCTGCTACTGCCTGTGCCACCAGCCACGCGGAGGCAGAAGCGACTGCTGCTTTACATGCTAAAGCGGATCCATCTACCTGCTACTGTAGGCTGATTTTCCAGAACACCACTACAACTTCTCTCCCCTACCTTACTCAAAGCATGCACAGGAATGTGGGAGGCTTCAATGTCCTTCAGGTCTCTCTCAGCATCATACTTGAGATCATTGGAGACGCTGAACCTGCAAAGCAAGATGTGGGTCTGGTTATCTCCTAAAGAGATAGTCAGGGCATGCACAGTGATTAATAGCTCTGACTAAAGCAACAGTAGGTGTGCAAAACTGTCACATTTCCAACTGCCCACACACCTCAACGCAAGATCCTACAGCAGACTCCAGTCTGCCACTTACAACAAGCTGTGTGTATTCTGCAATAAAACCCCATACTCCAGGGGCTTGAGTCTGCACCCAGGAAGTCCACAAATACCCACCCCTCCGCTGACTTCAAAGAGAGCAGGGATAGGCTTGACATTGCACTCCAAGTAGTACATAATCTGCTATTTCATATTGACTCATTCTCCATCACCGCTGCAGGGGAAATATTCCCATTTCACAGACAGCAAACAGGCACAAAGAGGTGGAAACGACTTACCAAAGGCCACAGCATGAGTCAACTATAAAGCCAACATCAGCACTAAGGAATTCCTTACTCCCCGATCCAAACTAACTCCAAGGTCTTACGGGAAAAGAGAAAAAAAAAAAAAAAAAACCACCAAACAACTTACCACAGAGCTTTTTTCCTCCCTTTAAGATAATTTTCAAAGATGATGCCCGCAACTGTCCTTCCCTTTCCAACTCCAGCACCGTCCCCAATGAGGAACCCAGCTCGCTGCCCATTGGGTAATAAAACTTCATGTTGCTGCAAAATCAAGAACAGAACTGGAAATTAAACCGGATTTGCCTTTTCTAGCAGCTTTCATGTGAGCTTATAAGAGGACCACTTAACCCTTTCACATATCCCACCAATGGAAGTGCATTTCCTGCTCAGATAAACAACAGCGGGAATGGTCAAGTGTCATGGGCAAGCTCACAAGTGGCAGTTCATGGAAAAGGCCCCCAGGCCCCCAAAACGTAAAGCACTCCCCTCTGCAACAAAAGTCAAGAGTTCTTGCCTCTTTAGGAAACAGACCCCACAGAAGTCGCCAGCTTCAAATAATCCTTTCGAAAGGCATTTAAAATGCCATATGCCAAAGCTTCTGAAGTTTCATCACCTATATTACAGGTTATTTTAAAACACACTTGAACATCTGGCCATACAAAAGACAGTTTCTTTCTAGTCGAAGACATGCAAGCTGGGCAAGGTGGAGCCACGTACCTGGCAGGCATAAATGATCGCTTCCAGCTGTAGTGCAGAGAGTGACCCTTTGTCAGCAATGGAGCACGGCAGGGAAAGGCTGTAGGTGATGTCGGGTGGGGGGACGCTGGATAGAGTGCTCGTTTCAACCACGAGGTCGGGGTGGTGCTTCCCAATCTTGGCTAAATGACAACACAGAAAACATAACTCACGATCTTCACTCCCACGGGGCTTCTCAAAAAGGACTGCATCATATTAACAGTCGGTAGCCCTCTGCTCAGGAACAGAAGAGACAAGCCTGACACCTGCTCTTTAGTCTTTTGTTCCACTGAAATTTCAGATTGCCAAAAACAAGTCACACCTCCCCCAAAAGCAAGGAACAGAAAAGTGTTCTGTTAAATTAGCGTAGCACCAACAAAGGATCAGTACACTGGTAAAGTTTTCCTAGAAAATCACAAGCTTGGGATGTGCCACAGCAAACACCATATACTGCTTGCAGGAAAATAAGGGAACAGCTAATTAGGTTGGTCCACAATGGAGTTAACAGAACTTCCCATACTCATGCGATGGCAAGACACTCACACTTTGAAGGTATATATTCTGCATACGTCTCTGTTTGCCCCAGCTCTTCTGTTTCTTCTTCCTCACCTTCATCCTCCTCCTCCGCAGGAGCCTGAGACTGAAAAGAAACACAGCATTGACAACGCGTTAACGTTCTCACTGAACTATGGACACACGCAGTGTGACACAGTGCCAGAAACTACCATTTAAACCATCCCTATGCAAATTCACAAACCCTTCAAATACAATTAATCTCATTTACAGACTACAGCAACACAAGGAAAACCATCTGTGAGAGCCCACCCCGGGGGCCCAGCAAATGCTTTAAGAGCTACTTTCAACGCCTAGTCCACACCAAATTAGGGAAAGCTGTTTACATCACCTTTCAGAGGGGCTGTGGGCTAGCATGAGTTCTGCCCAGCTGTGCTCTGATCTGGCCCTGAGTAAGGGACCTAGACCAGCTTTAAACTCAGCATGGTACTCAGCAGCATAAAGCAAAGTCATGTAATTCCAGGAAGAGCAGCCTCTATAGACTGTGCTGGTTTAGCTGTAAAGAAAGCCCTAATCATTCTTTAACATAGCGAGGTTCCACCAAGGGAAATATAAGAGACTTCTGGGAAAGGGCAGGGACTTGTATCCGATTTTCTTGTCTCGCTCCCTCTGAAGGGAAAACAGTCAGAACGGCTCCCCTCCACACTGCAACGTTACCAAGTTAAGAGCCTGGTGTCCGATCCCACTGAAGCTGACCATCGTTCTCACCTGGTAGCTTATGAGGAGCGGGGTGTTGGGGACACCAGGAACACAGTCATTTGAACTGTTTAAGCCAGTGAACGATCTGCTGGGTGAGAACAGCTGGAACAGAAAGGGTGCAGGTGAGAAAGCAGTCTTAACCCTCAGCCCTCCGACGCCAGCAAGTATGAAAATATGACAACAGTAAAGATACTTGTGCTCTATACTCAGATCTTACACTCTGATGATGTCAGTCGGCTTTAATACTTTCTGTTTGTGAATGAAAAGCCCTGGGCAATAATTCTGGAAACTAATAAATCTTGCAAATGCCATACACGCCTTTGTCAACACACACACAGGGAATAACTGACCAAGGTAAATACATTCCTGCAAGAAGTGTGAACATTTTGTGCGTGTGCCCACGTGTGATGAAAGCCTGCAGGGACACATGTCCTCCCACAGCTGCAGGTCAGGAGTCTTTCTGCCAAACTACACAGCACTAAGATGGGTCATCCCCAAATGGCACGTTTTGCCTTTAAACACAAGATCTCAGGCATAAGCCCACCTTTCATACACCTCCCATTAGCACTAACAGATTACCGGTGCAAAAGTTGCCACTTTCAAAGGACTCTTACATTGCAGCAGTCCCTGTCAAGACCTGATCAAAGTTTATTACGGGAATACAGGATTTGCCCTGCACTGGAGCAGTTACATTAGTCACTGTTCTCCCATTTGCTTCAAAGGGAGCTCTGTACAAAACTGCTGTGCCATTCCCGACAAGACAGGTCCTCGTTAAAACGAGCTGTGTAGATTCTCATTGCAGAATCGCATGTTTTATTCTGAACTGGTGATTCCAGCTGAGAGCTCTGGGTTGGATTTGCTAGTGGAAGAGAAACAGCATCACTTTGGGGACCAGAAGGGGAGACTGGAGTACAGCTGAGAAGATCCAAACAGGGGGAATAGGAAAGACTGAACAAAGTTGCAACCAAAAGCCATTGCTGGGAAAGGACCGAGCATTAAATCAGAACACCAACACTTTACATCTTACAAACTGCCCTCGAGGCAAGCATTTACTTAATGATTTTGCAATTTTGTTTTCAGCATTAAAACCACCGTTCAAAGTAATTAGATAACTGCACCAGAATACAACCGGTGGGTCAGCACCAATCAACAGCTGTCCCGAGGCTAAGGACCCCTATCCTTTGCCTGAGACCACCAAAACCTGCATGCTTCCTGCTGCCCCTCAGGCTCACCTCAATCTTGCAGGGACCAGGACCTCCACTGGTGAGGACCTCCACTACAGAGACCAGCCACGAGGCCCAGGAGCTCAAACCGCACCGAGACCCCCACCAGGCTAGTGACGGTGGGGGTCAGGCTGCCGTATGGGCTGGCCGGGTCTCTCCAGGCGCCAACTGCTGTCTCAGAGTTAATGATGGCTTTGGCCCATCCAGCCCACTGCACCGCAGCCAGCTAGAAGAGCTCCCAAGACACTCCTAGCTGGGAAGGCACAATTGAGGAGATCCTTTGTCTGCCCCCATGCAAACAAAATCACACTGGAATTTCCCGACAGTGAGCAAGGTCAAGCCAGCAGCTCATGGCATCCAAAGTAATCAGCAACTCCAGAAGCAGCACTACTTCAAGTTTACAGCCTGCGAAGAGTGCCAGACTTACAAAGAGACCCATGCTCCACCAGCAGAACTGAAAGATGGGAAGTTCTTAAGCATAAACACTCCGATTATTTCCTTTTTTTAAATTAAAAAAAAAAAAAAAAGAAGAAGAAAGAAAAAAACACCGTCCATTACTGGAAGCCTGAGTCAGAATTACCAGAAGGAAGCTGGACGGAAGAGCTATTTTCAGTGCCAACAAATCTGGAGAGCAGGTGAAACATCTCCACCTACAAATCTGAGCTCAGTATAAAAGTTTCTTCTCAGGCAAGAGAAAGGCCCCAATCTGCTGGAATGGCAGGACACGCTTCTCTCAGTTCTAGCACTGCAAAGTTAATGTAGGTCTGGTTTTGCATCACGCAATCTTCAAAGTATAAATCCCTGCTATCCCAATTCAGCAACGTGGCTTTGGCACACAGCATTTCACCTCACATATTGCAAAGCAAGTGACAGAAACCTTGGTTGGTTGGAGCACTGAAAAACTAACTGCATAGCTGAGAATACGCTGTGAGGGCCAGTCCAGGTGGGACCAGGAGCTATAGTGGGTGATACATCATCTTGCCCCAGACTGACCATGTGCAATTCCTTCCTTTCCCTACTCTTGCTCACCTCCCGGTTTGATTTTCTCCTTCCTCTATGCTACATACCTAAAAACATTAACATAAGAGGCATACACAGCATACATGAGAACACTGGGATGTAAGAAGGAGAGAGACTCATTCAGTAAAGATGCTGACAACTGCACAATGAAAGACTCAGTCTCACTCCATTTTTTTTCCTCTTTGCATTCTCCATTTTGCCCCATCTTGCTGTGACTTCCATGGGAAAAGAAACAGTCACATCTGGCTGACAAGCCAACTTCCCTCTGCATATATTAACTCCCTGTGTATTGAGCTAGAAGAATGTTCACATTTTTAAAGTGCTGTGAATGAGTTCGACAGAAAAAACTACATCAGCAGCTCACAAAAACTCTAGCTACAGGCTTCAGAGGCAGGGCTTTGCTTCCCCAATCTTAAAAACACTGTAAACTCATGAGATGGTTGTGAGAAAACACAATGGTTTACATGAACTATTTTTAAAAGGTATTTCACAACTTCATTACAAATGAAGCAAGTGTGTTTCTTCTGCTAACTCCTGCAAATACTTAACAGTGTAGTAGCTCTTCCCTCCATGCCCATTCCTGAAATGACAAACAGAGCCAACACATTACATATGTCTCCTTTCTTTATCAAGAACAGCTCTCTCCGCATGGGCGTATGAAGGCAGCTCTGCACCCAGCCATTTCCTCTTCCATCACAAACACTCCACCTAAAGCTTCAGCATTGGGCACTCGAGATAAGGGTTTCTTAGTGAGCTTGAACTGTTCAGCATTGCGCAGTCTCACTGTGATGCTTTTCTCCAATTTTGCTCTGTCCCCCTTTCTGTAAACCCATTTCCCCAGTGCTAGTGACAGCGGATAGAAAGAAGGGGGAAAGCTAAAATATGGATGTAGTCTTTTCCACACCGTATCTTCGAATTGCTACACGACAGAAGATGGTTCATTTTTTTTTTTCTTTTTTAAAGAGGACAAGACACAAGGCCGTTCTTGTACCTGGGATCTGTATGTGGGTCTCACACGCAGAATGCATCCAGCTTCACTTACGAGAAGTCCCACGTATCAGAGCTGTTTAGACATTGCTGTTTCTGCTCTGCCTGAATCTCTGAGACTGAAATTCTGTCTCAGTAAATTAACTGCTATCCTGACAACACAGTGCAAGGCTGGCCATTGCTCCTGGTGAAAGCTGACTACACGCCTACAACTGATTGGAAGTACTGTATCCAAATGGATTAGGACTGAATTCGCCTGGGTTACATACGGTGTAACATGACCGACGTCCAGTTTCATACTGTGGCTTAGTAACTGCTCTGGCTACTCAAAAGCCAAAATTCCTGCAATTTTATGGAAAATGATGGTGGTGTAATGATGTGGGAAGGGACAGGAAAAGATTCTCTAAATTGCTTGTATATTGGTGCAGGATACCAGCAAAGTCTCTGTCCTGTACTGAATGTCATGGTAAGGAACCTTTTCTTCGGCACTGCCTCGAGATTTTGCAACAGATCACTTGTCTGACTCCCTTAACAACAACAACAAAAAAGCATATTTGAAATTCAGGCAATAAAAGAGTTGACAATCACGAGTCAATCTGACAATCCATTTACCTAGTGTCCTGTGAGTTACCACCTCCCATGCAAAAAGGAAACTGAAATCTTGTGACTAGGATGTACTTAACTGACACCTCCTCACGAAATGTCAAACTCAGTAAAAAAAAAAAAAAAACACCAAAAAAAGCAACCAACCCCCCCCAAACCACCTTTGTATTCAGAAAACACAGATAAGACAATGTTTAAAATAGCTAGAGATTCTTTTCAAAAGGAAGTCGTTTATAAATGGAATTCCAAGGAGTTAATTGGCCTTATCTGAACCTAAGTGCTCTGCAGGACAACAAGGGGCGAGGGGAGGACGTGAAGAACAGCATGCAACAAGACCGGAGACGGCTGCTCTGCTATGGTCAGACGAGTTAGTCTCACACTTACATGACACATATTTGTTTCTCACTTGCATTCTTTACGCTGGATTTAGAACGGCTTTTCCCAGTAAGTTTTTTGCTATATACTCCACAGTCACAAAACTACAAGCTTTTTTAGGCATCGAGTATCTCAATCAGAGTTCAAATGTTTAGAAACAGGACACCACAGAACTACTTCTGTAGTGATTTAGGCTACTATGTAAAAAAACCAATAATAACAGGGGACTAGGAGTAATAAGGCACATGCCTTCTCTGTCTTGGGGGGTGTATCTGTTTTCTAGCTTTTTTAATCATCCAGTTTACAAGCCTGTGATGCCTTCAGCCATTTCTTTGGTTCAAATAGCTCAGCTCTCTTCCTGCTGTCTCACACTTCAAGTTCAAACTGGTCCAAAGTTACCAGGCTCGCGTGGATTGCCTGCGCAGCCCTCGCTGCCAGCACAGCAGCATGGCCCTTGATCTGTAACACATTTATCCATGGGAAGGAGGGCAGTGGTATTCTCTGCCTCCATTTACAGACACGCTGAGGGCCAAGCAGTAGCTGCAAAGGTCTATAAAGGTGATCAAATCTCACTGATTTCAGCAAGAGCTCAGGTGTTTGATTTGAGGATCTGCATGAATGGCCTAAGATCTCACAGAAAGTCTAAGGCAGACAGGAGCTTTGATTACCCAAGTCCCAGGCCAGGACCCTCGCCACCAAGCCACACTCCTTCAATGCCAACCTGTTACTGAGCCACACAGCAGCGTCATTTCAAAGCAGAACTGCCGCCGAGGCTCTTATTTCCAAGCTGTGACAAACAGCCAGTGTTCACCACGGAAATACAGTCAGACACACTACTAACTGCAAAATGCAGCCTCTAAAAACACAACAGAACCTCAAAATACAACAGTGACTAAAGCACAGGCATGCCAGCTTGCCTTCTGGGGCATTCATGTTGAATGTTTTCCCCCCACAATCTTCATAAGACAATGACCAACAAAGGAAAGCTACTGCATGGCTGGGCATCCACTGGGAGGGCTGAGATCTAGAGATTCAGCAGATGCATATGATATCGGTTCCACCAACAACCAAAGCTGGTGGCTACCCATAGTGACTGATACCAGGTTGTGCAATAGTGAGTAATCAGTCCCAACAGATGAGGGAAAACAGATGGCAGAAGGCTGGTAAAAATGCACAGAACCACATGTCGCTGCGGGACTGCCGGGAGATCACACGCCCAGGAAAACTCAGAGATGTAAAAGCTTGCAGGGACTTGGGACTCACAAAGTAAACACAAATGGTTAGTCTTAAGTTGAGACAGAGTTTGTTTTTTAGTCATTGTTACTAAAATATTTGCCATGGAGAATAAACAAATGGTGGCAGCTGCTGCTGGGGACAGTTAATGATCTACATCACAGTGTTTTTCCTTGAGTCCATCTCTTCAGCACTCCTGAGCACCCTGTCGCCGGCCACTCCGGACCTGCTGATGTTTTGGGGATACATCTTCCTCGTGATGCACGTACCTGCCACAGCTGTCAGAAGGAAGAGCTAGTGCCTGCACCACACTCTGAAAGAGTGCACGTATCCCTTTGAGGATGTCCGGGTTCTCTCCTGCTTCCAGGAGACTAAAGTATGTGTGATCACTTCACCCCTTCCCTCCTGAAGTGAAGTTGGTAATAGCGAAACAACATCATCACACTGCAACTTCACCCCGGTAGGGAATTGGGTTAGTTTCTTAATTTCTTGGTGAAAACACCATGGGATGAAGCCTGAGGTATTTATTATCTGATGGGGAGGATGAAAGAGGAGCAGCCCATACCTCTATTTGGTTCTGCTGCGGCGTGTTTACATCCCATAGTGTTGGCACATGGTTCAGACTATCGGCAGGCAAGAAGTCCTTAGGATCCGCAATGTCAGAGAGGGAATCCGCAGGGGACGAGAAGAGGGAGTTGTTGTTGGAGAGCTCATCGAGGTATGAAGAATCCTGAAATAAAGAAATGACCACAGTTAGAGGATGCAGGATGAGAAGACCAGAGAGCTCCTTTCTCACACCTACTCATCCAGGAAGTTTTAATTTCTTGCTATTGAATGAGTAGCTCCGTTACTTCATGCTCCACAAAACTTCAAAATTAACTTGTAAATGAGGACATGCTCTCAGCAGCTGTTTTAAAATCTCAGTTTCTTGAAAAAGTAGGAAAAACATCGACTGGACAGAAGCACCGGTACACGTTCAAGACTAACTCAGACTGTGCGCATCTCCACATACAGGAGTGGAAGAAAGAGGAGTGTTGAACAAAACATCAGTCACCTCAACCTTGTATCCGATTAAAAAGACTGCTGAGGGGTGAAAAGTACTCACTCTAACACCCAAAGGACTCAAGTATTTCATTCACACACAGAAGCCCACCAGCTACACCTGATAATGACACAGCTGTTTAATTGCAATTTGTAACACAGCAATACCTGGAGGCTTTGGAAAAAAATTAGTCTCCTCATGCCAGGTTCTGCACAAACGAGGCTGCCAGGAGCACTAGTGTCATCTGGATTTGCATCTAGATAAATCTTGGCAAATATACCAATCCTTTTCCCAAGGGCACATCTCAGTTCGGACAAGAAGGGAATGTGCTTCAGTGACGAGGATTGGGCTCTGCCCTTGCTCTTTTTCTGGTGCCTGTGCTGAGACGGCTTACAATTGTTTTATTTTGTGCCAACCCAGTGATGATGTTGGTTTGAGTCATGCGGACTCCTTGTCTGGTTTTTCAAATTTCAGGCGGCAAGAACCGATAGCCGAAAAGCACTTCTTACTCTACATCCTTAGCTCTGGCACAGATCACTGCACCTTCCCTGACTCCACCACATCACCTCAGCTCTCCTTCCACATCAAATACCACTTTCAAACTTCTTTGAAGAAGAAAAACTTTGTCTGCTCTTTACTGAAGAGCAACGTACTTCAAAACGCCAAGCTCCAGCACACGGGTCCTGCTGGAGACGTGCCTCTGTCCCGAAGGCACATGCAGACAGACCGACAGGTCTTTCTTGGTGCTGCACAGGACTCTGAAGAGCCCCTGTTCTTCACAAGGGTCGGGTTTGTCAGCACACAGCCAGCTCAAGCTCTCCACTAGGCCAGATAACCAAATAAGTGTGATAATACCGCAGCGTGGCTGCCAGGAGAGCTGCAGTGTCTGATTTGAGGAGAAATCGCTGTTCATTTCCAGTTAAGGGCCAGTTTCCTACTACAAGGCAGAAAGGCAGCCAAAGATTTTTTTAAAAGTCACTTAGCACTGCCTGACATAAAATCATGAACAGCTGAGCCTGCTTGCGCTATTCCTAAGGGCTTCAGGCCAACAGTTGGGTCAGACTCCCCCCACAATTGCTAATAAAAGTTAGGTTTTTGCAGTGTTTAAAACCACTGAGACACGTTCCCTCTACCTTCTTCCCAGATATGTCTCATTTGGCACACAAGACGACAGTCGCTACTCCGAAGCCGTAGGTGCAGGCGCTGGCAGCTGTGCGAGAGCACCAGTGCACTAAAGCGAAGGCAAGCAGTAACAGAGATTGCAGGCATGATGTCTAAAGTTTGTATTCATCAAAAACCAACTGGGGGGGACCGAAAGGCTCAAGGAGAAAGAGGTGTTTGTTAGGCTGTGCTACCAGGGCGGTGCTGCTATGCGGGACACCCTCCTGCTAGCACCGGGTACTTGTGCTTACGTGTGACACCGCTGCTGTCAGCAGATGGGCAGCATTTCCTGTGCAGCTCTTACTCTTGGTATTTCTGTGGCTATTTTAGGAGTACCCACAAACCAAGGCTTTTCAGAGACTGAAGCAGGCACCCAGATTTATCACCTCGGAATTAAGTGACCTCTGAAAATGGGGCTCTGTTTCACACTCGAGAAAGCAGGAAAACACTTGGGTAAATATGGCATTTCTTGGCCAGTGCAAGTGCCTTGTGCGTCCTGCAGGAACCTGCCTGTCTACCTCCCACAGCCTTAAGCTCCTGATCTAGAGTACTGTACGGGCAGTGTATGTGGGATTCAAGCTAACATTGTTCGTGCTATTCAGATTTTCTTTTCCCATTAACTCCCACCTCCCAAGGTCTGTAGCCTCTCTCAACTTTCCAGTCCTCTGCAGAGACACTTGCTGATTACCTCAAACCACTGTGCTGCTGAAACAAGCCATCATCTCCCCTTGCTGTCCTCACCACCCTTCTGCTTCTTCCTCTGGACTCAAGATCCCAAGAACAAGCGCTGCAGGAGTTCAACAGCCTCTGGACTGTCACCACGATCTACACTCCTGTGCTACCACACCTCTTCAGATCCAACCGGGACGTGGGTAAAGCAGGGAGCATTGACATCTGGGCTTAGGAAGAGAGTTTAACAATTCACCTAATACTACTTTCTCACATTACGCCTGGTATAAACCCGTTTAGATCAATTTTGTAGCAACTCTTCTGGCTGTTCCCAGAAAGGTGGGAGAGAGAGATGGACAGGCAGATGGATTGCTCCTTCACCTGTCTGCTCTGGTACCTGATACGCTGGACTTACGCAGCAGTCAGAGGACCCAAAGCAGCTGGAAACTCCACTTAGGGTGTCTGACAGTCCAGATACTACACAGAGGATAAATACAGACTGATATCAAGAGGCTCATAAGAACTGCTTTGAAGAAGTTTCTTTCAAAGCCCAGCACTAGAAGCAACAGCTATTATCTTCTTTGAGTACCCACCACAAAACAGTGACACAAACAGCTCCTGAGACGGACCTGGAACTACAACACTCCCACTCGAAATCCGTGATTGTACAAGCGCTTTGTCCACAGGCAATGAACAACGGCTGGTTAAGCAGCCGGTCCCGAGACGCAGACGTGCTACTTTTCACAGGTGCCTGGGGAGATCCTGAATGCAAAACTAAAAAAAGCACACCTCGGGCCTGGCCACCTCGCACACGTCACACGATGTTCAGCGGGCGGGAGGAAGAGCAGAAGCTGCTCCCAACGAGCCCTCAGAGCTCAGCTCACATGAGGAGGTGCAAGAACTAGTTCCTATTCATAACAAGCAAGAGGAGACATCATCATCCTTGCCATGAAATCTAAAAGATGAAAAGCATTTATTATAATCTGCATGCTGAGAGGAGAAGCACATTTTTCCTCTCTCGAGGACAGGCAGGCAGGCCTGGGAGACAGTTTGCTACAGCCAAGAAAGAGCTAAACCAAAAGGCTGGAGTTGCAAGGCAAACCCAGCTTTGTTTCACCAGGGTTTTTTGGTTTTTCTTTTCGCTATGAGAAACTGTGTCACACGGATCCACTTTCGGCATTTAACTGACAGCGTTTCACTTGAGGGCTTCACCACCCAGGGACAGCGGCAGCAGCATCTCAAGGAGTTGGATGGTCTCAGATCCCCACCCGGTCTCACCGCTGAGCGAGACACTTCTGTGCAGGTTTTATTCACTTGCAAATACCACTGACAGAAGTCAGTTCAGGTGGAAACGTCTGCAAACACACAGGCATGGCAACAAGAAGGCTGTGGAGCTGAGTACAGTGGTCATTGCCCAGTAGGGTCCCGAAGAGAGGAAAGTGCCGGGCTGGAATAGCAACGGGACGTGTGAAAGCACTGTAACACAACCCGAGATATGCCGGCAAGCACCTCCGCTGTCCTGACCCCAGCCCCTTCAATCCCCCAGCGAAAGCTCCAGCCCCACCGCCTCCACCACCGCTCCCTCTGCTCGGGGCACTGGACTGAAATGGGGAAGAGGAAATCAGCCTCCAAGTCAGAGGGAGGATAACGTTAGTCCTGGAAATTACCTCAGTGAGCCCATCCTCTTTGCAGTATTATGAGGCATTAGTCACAAACTTTCAGAGTCTCCCATTCGCCTTACCTAATTACATTATCTAAAGAGCACTAAAACTAGTAACATGCTAGATCCCCGCCCTGAAGAGCTTACAGCGCAACCCCAGTAAATTAGACTTGCTTATATACAAAATGCAGTGTAATTGTTTAATGCAAGGCCATACTGATGACTACAACCCGTGTCATTATAAACGATGCCTTAACTAATTACTCCACTGGTTTATATGGAGCAAACAGGAGCAGTTACCTTAGTCTCCTCAAGGGAGAGGAAGGATCCCCACCTAAACCATCGGCTCATGAAATAACAGAGTGAGCAGAAGGACTCCTTTCCTCAACGGGATAAAGCCACTGTCAGACCCACTGATACTCTGACAGCAGTTACAGCTGATCCCAGCCAGAAGAGACCCGCAGCCAAAAGGTGCCGAGCCCCTAACGCACAGACAGAAGCAGCCGAAAAGGAGATGAAGACGTTGGGGATAGAAGACACGGCCCAAAAAACCATGAAGACTGCGGAGGTTACAGGTGCAGCAAGCGCTGGAAAGGGGCGATGAGCTGAGCGGAGGGACTGCAAAGCCAGCTCCCAGATCCGGAAAGCACTACTTCTGCTTTTCAAATGGTCTGATGTGCTTGAGAAGCTACTCAGTGAAATCACTCTAGCGAGGTCACCCGTCTCAGCCATCAGGATTTGAAGCAAGTTATTTTGTCGCTGTTTAAGACTGATTAACAAGAATTTTAAAATTTTCCCATTAGAAATCAGAGGTTTTTACAGTAATAGCGCTTATTTTATGTTTCATTGGAAGTCCAATTTCTGCAACAGATGGAAGTTATCTCGCAAGGCAGGATCTTTATTTCAAATGCTAGTCTGCAACCATTCTCCACATAAGTCTTATTTCTGGAATTAGGCTATTTGGTTTTGGGGCCATTTTCCAGATTGGGGGGGGGAGGGGGGTGTTCCTCTCCAATTTAGCATAGCCTGCAACCAAAATCCAGACAGCACATTGCAGATCATCACTGGTAGGAGACTTTTACTGCAGGGGGCTGGCAGACCTGCTGCGCCTCCATCTCTTCAGCCTGCTTTGTTAAACACTCCTCTGCCCCAGGACAACACACACCTGGGTGAAATGCTAGCTTGAAGATCTCGACCCCGAGTGCCACGTCTCGCAGCACAGATTTTTCCCAGTTTCTCCTGTTACAGAAGGACGGACACAAACAGAGACCTCGAAGTCTGCTGTGAAAACACGGTTCAGAACTAACTGCTTGAGCCAGAAATGGAGTTTATAGAGGCCCGCTATAAAATGGCAAAAGGGAGATTCCCTCACAGCAAGCTGACCGCTTAATAGAGAATTTTATAAGGGGTCAACAGGCTACGGGTCTCGTCAGCATGTTCTTTTTTTACACTGAAGTTGAAATAACATCAACATACTAGAACAGGAGATAGAGGGTCACAACTGGTCTTCATATCAGGAGATGCTCTAGCGGGTAACTTGGTAAACCAATTATAATCATTTGCTGGACTTCTAAGCTGTGAATGCAAATGAATTGCCAGTTGATGCTACTATGGCACACTATTTCTACCATTATCCCAAAACAGAAAAGTTATCAAAACCAAGAATTAACTCCCTAGAAAAGATCAGGAAAAAAATCAGGGTAAAACAACCCAAACACTTAACCTCTTTCTCCCAGTCACTGGAAACAGCTCAGTTCCTTTAGCCAAAACAAAGTCTTTGTTAAAAATAATGAAAGAACAGGTGAAGTCTAAATACAGAAGGAGTGTGCATCCTAAAAATATTTTTGGCCATCAAGCCATCAATATAAATGGTTTATTTGCTCACAATCCAGACACAGAGGAAACAAATACTCCTTCTGCACAGCAACTGTCGATTAGTCTGCTACATAGCACACAGTTGATAGGATTTTTTTTTTTTTTTAAAATATATATATACACAGGCACACACAAACATACATACATGAACAAAGCTACGCTACCAGACAAGAAAGATTTGGTGTCTTGAAAGTCACAGATTAAGCAAATTATGTTTCAGGAAAGACAGCATCAAGAATTAACAGCTGCAATGTAAGCAGTCAATCACTAAAAGAAAATCTTCTAGCTGCCAAAACCCGAAGTCTTTCTAAATATGGGGCAATAAACTTGCAGTCTTAAGGGTTCAGTGCTCTGGCTGGCAAGTGGTTCCCTTGCTTTTCTGTACCCAGCATCTGGTTTAAAAATAAAACTCCTGAAAGCTATTGCAACTACATAAACACACCAATCAATTCTCCACATAGCTCCTCTTCCTACAAGTTTTGCAGTTAGTGACCAAGTTCTAACTGACAGGAACAGTCTCCAAGTACCACACGTTTCAGCAAAATACAAATCACATCTTCAGCGCAGTAAGTCTGCTCCCACTGCCTTGCACCAAGAGTCGTCGCCCCTAAACCTCTGCTGCCATTGCAAAAATTACGGGGGACACACAAGCCCAGGGGAGCAGCTGGAGCTGGCTACCCTCGCAAACAAAACACACCGGGAATTCCAAGGAGAAGAAAAAAAGAAAAATCAGGCATTACCTTGTAGAGAGATGGGAACTTTAGCCAAAACTGCATTTGGGACATTTTAAAACAGCATTCAGTTTGCTGTCGGCAGAGCAGGACGTGGATGAAGCAGTAAGGTGAGATTTTTCAGTATATAATGGAGAAAGGTCTTCATTCATGACCGCGACAGCAGCAACCGCCAGGAAGAGAGCTCATCAAGGGTTTTTAAAAATTAACATGCAGAAGAAAGGAGTGAAAATGGAGGAAAAAAGGACAGCCATACAGTGCGTCTGTCCTAAGCCTGTGGAAATTTGCATATAGTGTTTAGTCATGAAGGAGAGTGCTCTTACTTCCTCTAAGTACAAGGGCTGACTTTCAGGAAATGATGCCTGCTTGGTAAGTCAGTGAAATTACTGGCAATGCGATGAGAATTACTGTATGTGGTGTAATTCAACCACAGATACACTGTAAACAAAGCTGTGCTCCGCAGCGGAGCGGCCAGACGCGGGGCAGGAGAGGTCCGGGCAGGAGCCTGGCTCCCCTTGGCTCGCCCCCCCCGTCCATCAAAGAAAACACCAGTGTTTCCCCCACAGCAGCTCCTGCTTTGGGGCTGATTTCAGGGGCTCAGATGAAGTAATCAAACTGAAAAAGATTATGAAAAGTATTCACAGCTTCCCCCCCCCGCGCCCCAAGAGCCATGTGCTTTCTTTTGTCTTCAGTATCTGCCCCACCCCACATATTGCAATTTGAGAATAAAAAGGAGTAGCCATTTTCTTAACTTTCTTTTCTAGATCATTGTGATTTTTCTGTGTCCAGCAACATTGCCTTCTTTTTCCAAGGCCTTCCCTTTTCACTTTGTTTAACAGTTTTGGTAACAGGAATAAGCAAAATTTCTGGTGGGGAAGAGAAAGAGGCACAAAAAAGGGACATCTGAAAGGGATTCAGTCATCGTAAGCTTAAGGAAAGTCTGCTCCAACACAGCCCGAGGCTGAAGGAGAAGAGAATTTGCCAGAGTACCCACCACCCTGCAGAAAAACCATGAGAATTTTTCTGTTTGCTTTGGGTGCAAGAGGTTCCTGTTTGCTTCTCCCTAGCACGGCTGGGGGCAGCACCGGTGCCGGGCTCTGGCCGCAGGGTTAGTGCCCCCGAGCTCCCCCGGCAGTGCCCATGGGCTGCTCCAGCTCAGAGCCAGGCTGGACGCTGCACCGCTCCGTGTCCAGGAGCACAGCTTCGGCAAAGCTCACTGCTGAATGCTCCCGGGTAACCGTGCCGCCAGAGGAGGGCAGGGAGAGGGACTCAACCTGGCCAGCACGAACCCTGCAGATGCACGTGCTGGAGACAGGGAGAGGAGCGCCAGCTGCAGATCTCTCAGTTCCTGCTCCGAGTCTTTCCACGCAACCATGGCATGGCTTCAAGCGAAACGCAGCTCATCGCTGTTCTGTGTTAGAGCTGGCGCTTGGTGTCTGCTGTCATTGCTGATGCAAGTGCTCTCGGGGCCTTGTGCCGAGAACTGCTTGGAAAATCCCACGTTGCAAGGCACTTCCCAAAAAACCCAAAACTTTGGAGCGACAAAGACAGTAAAGCCCCTACCGGGCCTGCAAGAGGTGAGAGCAGAAAATGAGGTGCTCTCCAACCCCTCTGAGAATCACAGGAGACAAACCAGAGGGGGGTAGTTTTGCTTTACGACATCGGATGAGGAGGGAGGACCGGCCCCTGCAAGGAAGACTCGCTGGGTCCCGGGGCTGGAAAGCCACCCACAGGTGGTAAACCCACAACAGGGCTCATTTCCAAGGGCAGCTGAACACATGGCACAACCAACTGCAGCACAGCGGTTCCACAGGGATTAATACATTAATAGCCCTTAATAACGAGGATCCACGTTCCATCATGCAAAACACCTAGTCCAGAAGAGCTTTTTCAATAAGCAAATGGGAAAGAAAAATGCCTTTCCCCAGGCAGTCAGACTAGAGCCAGGGATCCTGGTGCCGCGGTCAGAGAAAGCGAGGAAAGGGCAGCCTCGGCAGCTCTCGCCCCGGGAGGAGCTGGAGCATCGCTGCCGGGCTCTTCCTGTTACTAGAGCACATTTCACCTCCCAGTGAAGGCTGCGAGCCGCAGTTACACGAGTGCTGCTACAGAAGAGGCATTCTGCAGGAACTGTGGTGAAAATGAAGCGTTTGGTTTCTGTGGGCAGCTGGTTTGGGGTGGAGAAAGGCAGTGGGTTTTCACTGCTGCTTTTATCTGAGTTTGATTGTATTTAATTAGCTGGTAGTGCCCTGGAGCTTGGGATAGGTGCATTAGTGATATGTTTGAAGTGAAGAGACTAAATACATTTTTGAAATGTCTTAATTAGTGACTTGCTGGTGACTGCCTTGCTGTGTGACCTTGATTAAACCACCAACTCTTGCCTAAGACTAGCAAGGTCTTGCTATTTATGCAACCTTTAAAAAAGCAGGTGGTTTATTTCCTCTTCCTTTTCTGCTAGTGGACACATGGGGCAAAATGTAGGCAACAAAACTGGACCACCAAAAGGAAGCAAAATGTATGACATTGTTATAGATAACCAAGACTGCTAAATTGATTTTGCAAGACCACAGTAATATAATCACAGAAGATAAGATAACCTGCTGAGAAACTGCCACCTGGAATTTTAACAACCTGTCCTAGGGGAGAAGGCATGCCACAGCATTTCTACTCTCCACAATTAATTCATGAACACGCATGCTGACAGACAGGGACAGGAAAGAAGAATTATTCCAGCATTCACATTAATTTGACTTACCATCTCCCAGCAAAAAACTGCAATGTACAACCCAGTTCGGTACTTTGTTGGGTAACCTTCACAGCATCCTCTACCACCTCCTAATCACTGACCTACAGGACAGCTTCCTGAATGCACCGGTGGTTTCTTGAAAGCATGCGCTGAACTTCTAGGAGAGCACAGATACAAATCAATATAGACTAACACACCTGTACAGGAGAAGACCTGGCAGCTCATCACCGTCACGCAACCAAAGAGTTCGGGACTAAATTTCCTGAAATACTTAGCTGCCAAAAGATGGGATATTCAGACATGTCCAAGCACACTCCAGGCTCGGCTTCCCAACCTGGTAAGACACTTGTGGAAAAAAGCCACCAGGCCCCTGAATGTCTCTGCAAGCCAAGCTGCTGGGTACCCATCCCATGCAAACAGGCAGCTGCACGCGCGGGAGGGATACCTGAGCAGTGACTGGGATATATACATCAGATCATAGCAATGTCTCTTGGAAAAATAAGTCTAAGAGCAGCTAAAGGGTGGAAGAGTAGTCAATATCTGCACATGTGGTTTGTCCTAACAGGGTTGGGTTTTTTTTCAGAGGGATGAAAGACGGGAGAGGATGTATTGTACAGGCTGTGCCTTGCTTTTCCTGTTCCCATGACACGGCTGGTTTCACCCAGCTGGGTGCAAGGCTTTGCTTTGCATTTTGGCTGTTTCAAGAAACAAGAGCCATGCCTGCCACGCGCAGGGCAGCCTCTGCTCTAGTTTCAAAAGCAAGCGAGAGGAAGCAAGGTGCGTGGTGAGCGACTGCACCGAGAGGCTTTGACAAACAGAGACCACAAATGGTTTATTTTTAAAACAGACACTAAGAACAAGGATAACCAAGCAGCTGGTAGGTATTTTATAACCAGAGCTGAAATTCAGTGTGTGTGAGGGGGGGTGTTCGGATCGGCAAGCCCAGCCAGCACATGGCTCCCTTGAGGACTGGAAATTTGGAAGGCAATTGCTGCTTGTGCAGGAATGGGGAGAGGACCAGGAGACAGCCTGCCACTGAGCAAGCACTGAGGGGATCTCCCATGCTGGTGGGAGTGTGGAGAGCCTTAACATAAGGAGAAACCAGGAAAACTTGTGAAGCATAAAGGAAAGACAGCAAGAGAGTAAACTCTTGCAGGTGATCCTGAAAGCTGGAGGAAAAGCAGAGCATGGCAGCAGGGAGCGAGATGCTGCGACTCGGGGAATAACAAGTATATGAGGCCAGGGAAAGAAAAATGACTGAAGAAGGTGTCCGTGTCAGAGGCAGTACTTCTCGTGGGGACTGCTGTGGTAGGACCACTGGTGTTTTGAGCGCATTATGGATCAGGACACGCAGTGACTGCCAGCAGAACTGGAGACGGGGAAACTCACTCGATCAGACTGACTCAGACCAATTCTGCTTTGAATTAAAGCATCTATTTTAAAACATCTCCCAGTAGTCTGCTATTAAATTATATTACCAGCATTTTTTAAGAGCACTCTGTGTTTCAGACCAGTACTTTTCCCGCTTTTGTTAGCTTTATGAAGGGGAGGAGGTAGAGAACAGTGCTTGCCAACAACTTCAGAAGGCAGTTCTCCATCGCCTCCTGTGCCTTCTCTCCTGCCCAGAGGTGGACATCACTGTTTGAAGGTAGCAATACAGACGGAAACTAACAAGTCTGGAATGGGGGAGACGCCAGAGCCCTCCAGGCCCTCACACCCCCTCCCTAGGGCCATGGGCATCTTGACTGGCTCCTGCAATCCACAGCCAAGCACAACTGACAGCAAATTATGCCTCAAAAGCAGAATTACTCTCACTTAACCACACGTACCTCCACCTGAGATACTCCCAAGAGCTCCTCTTATACACGGAAGGGAAAGATTTACTCTTAAAGCAAGTTGGTTCATCCAACCAAAAGGAGACGTTGCTTTAGAATAATGTCAGCTGCATCCCAGATGCACCTTCTCCTCCTTGGTAACCAGCTCAGGGTGACTAAATCAGACAGTCAGAGCAAACCAAGCACTCGGTCGATGAATCCTGTGCTGGTGTCTGAGCCCTGCAGCTCAGGAAAGGGCTGCAGCATCCACACCCGCCTGCCTGGTCGGACACTTCGCCATGAACCCAGCGCACGGGCACTGACCAGCTACCGGTGTGCCTGGCTCCAGCACAGCCCACCTTCACACAGCTCACAACCAAAGCAGCCAAACCCTCTACACACGTTGACAGCTCAGGCCGATGCCACTGTCTCCTCGCACACCGACAGCAACACTCGCTCAGCTCCAAGCTGGGAGCTCAGGCGGGTGCGTGGCCGTGTTATCTGGTGGATCATTTCAAAGTGTATTACCTGATGTATCATCACCCAGGCACCGTACACACGGTGAGCCATGGCGAGGCAGGAGCCCACGCCAAGAGCAGGGCAGTGGCAGACACACAAATACCACGCTCACGGCCATCCTGCCAGGGAGCGCACGCCGTCATCACCAACAGAACTTCACCGTACTTACTGTAACTAGGTCAGATGAGCTGTTATAATCACAGCCTTCATTTTTCTAAACCGAGGCCTGAAGTAAGTGTTAGGCATCTCACTGAAAGTGTTTTTAAAGTGTAATTAAGTCAGCCAAAACCCCAGCCCTGGAGTGCAAAAACAAAGACATGAGCATGTAAAGCAACTTGTTCGTAAAATGCTTCAAAGGCACCAGAGCCAGTTAATTGTCTTCAAATTGATTTTAATATCTGTATTCCCTGTAGACATAACTCCAGGACAGCGATAGGAAGTTCCAGGACGTTTCTTATTCCAGGAAACTCTTCATTTCAGTCAGAACCAAGTCTTTCATATAATTTAATAACTGTTACATTGATTTCTCTTAAATCACCACAGCTCTGTGCACTGAAGCGCTTTTAAAAATTAATATTTTTTTCAAGAGTAGGTTAATTTCTCCCCCCCAACCTTTAACAAGAAAGATTAATAGGAGATTGCAAGGGGCTGGTAGTGAAGAGAGGGCTGGTTTATGATTAACATGTGTGGTCAAGAGCCCCCATACACCACAAGCAGATCAAACAAGGCTGTAACTGCATCTTTACAGCATTACTGCAAATGACTCTACCCAAGAGCAGCCAACTCCTCCCTGCCCCCACAAGCTAAATCAATCTGGACTGACCTCCTTCCTCCAGTCCAAGCACAACTCAAATTTTAAAAAGGGTACCCAAGTTTCCTGCCAAAGCATTTATATGCAGAGCTGCTTCGCTGAGGAGAAAAGGAAGGAGCTTCTGCAGAGCCCCCTTGCACACCCGCCGTGTCCACACCTTCCACGCTCAACAGGAGCTGCTCACCCTCGCTGCAAAAAGACCAGTTTTATTTTTCAGGGTAACTTATGGCAAATGAAGTCAGAAGAGGAGGCTTCTGTGCGTTCAGAAAAGTCCTGTTCTGGATAGCCACAAGGAGCAAGTCAAATGAAGTTAAGCAAAGGGAAACACAGATTGACTATCAAAAACAGGCAGGATCGTTTCAGATAACAAAAGGAAGGAGGAAATGGGCAGAGTCACGTGCTTTAAGTAATTCTAAACAGGATAGAACAGTGAAGTTTAAAGAAAAATCTGTGGTGGCTAAGAGCAGCAAGTATTTAAGTGACAGGTATGCTTTTCTAGAACAGGCTGCTCTGCTTTTATGATAAGGCTCTGGGGACAGATTACAGCTCAACACACACCCCTGCGGAGGTACAGCAGATGCCAAAGTATAAGTTAAAACCTCCTGGATTTAGTGTTTCATTGTGGCAATTAACAGCTCTTACCATCAGTGACACAAGATAGCATTGATATGATAAAAATGCCTTTGCAGCAAAATTACTGCACACAAGCACTGGATTCCAACTCACCAGCACCTGAGGCTGGAGGAATAAACAGCAGAAAGTGAGGGAAGCAATGGAAACCAAAACCTGCTTCTCTTCAGGATTTTTATTTCTAAGGACACGTGTGCAATCAGTAGACTTTTTACATGAGGAGGTGACACCACAGGGTCTGGGCAAGACTTTGGCTTAAGACAACAGTTCCCAAGATCAAGAAATGCTATCAGACCCCAATATGGCCTCATATAACTATTTTCTAAACCTCAGTTTAAGCCACTTGTTTATATATAGAATGTCAACAGACCAGCAAGGATGAATCACCCAACAGCAAGCCAAAAAACAAAAATATTATGGAGGAAACAAGTTCAAGTTCACATTAGGCTTTTCTGACCATGCAAATGAAGCACCTTTTCCAATATACAGAAGGCACTCAGCGAGGCTGCTGCGATACACGCGGAAATTGCTCTTCACCAGACCCAAGCGGCAGCGGTGAAAGATTCAACTAAAAAGAAATTCCCAGAGCAACGAAGAAATATGACAACTCCCACTCATGGCATTCTCAGGCCAGCAAAGGCTTTACACTCTGAAGGTCTAGCTGAGGACCTCCAAAACAAAATACGGAGAGAAGACGGGGGGAGCAAACGCCGGTGCTGGAGGAAAACACGTCAGCCTTCCCCCGCTCTGAACCCTCGAGTCCCCCAAACCCTAGGGCACATGGACAATCCTCCGATCATCGCCACCAACAGAAAATGTATACTACACAAACACCTCAAGATCATTAGTCATTTGCTCTTTAGACCTTTGAAATCCATTTTCAGTATTCCTGGAAAACACTTTAAGGAGACAAACTGCCTACAGGCTACGCAGTCTGAGGCCAGGCTGGAGTCCTGCTGCAGCCCAGAACGGCTGCAGGTACATTTTGGGGAGGCGGCGTTCACTGGCTCGCTGTCAGATCACGCACACAGGGATCACAAAGCTTCGCTCGAGATCAGAGATGACAGTTCCATCTCCTTCCTCTGCGCCCCCAGGACAGCATGCAGAAGTCGAGCACTGACAGGCTGATGAGATACACAAAAGGCTGTAACCCAAGGGGATAGCAAGCTCTCCTGTGCTGCTGAACTATCATAGATAGGATTTTGGTATCTGAGCACGAACAAGAGAATAGTCTGTATTCATGTATGAAGGCAGCACAAGTTCTCACATAAGCACCCAATCTACCATGTCTGCCCAGTGACCACAGATTTAATCAAGAATCTCTTACCAAAGCATGCAGCAAACTCCTCATGTTCTCTCTTTGGTTTCACTCCTCTCTGACATGGTCGTAACAGCACAGAGTTTTACCGGACTTGCCACTCCTACCACCGCACTAGGCAAGTATGGAAAAGATAGGTACTTTCCTATACAGTCACCTGGAAAGATGTAACCACCCAAGCTGCTCCCACACCTTCTGAATGGCATGTTTCAGCTTCCCAGGCAGATTGTTAATATTTAACAGTTTGGCATCTGGGATAGCAAGAAACCAGTAAAGTGGAAAATATTGCTGAAGCAAGGGATGAAAAAGCTCCAGGATGCTCCCGGATGACTCCAGACTGGTGCCACTGCCTCCAGTTAAGTGCCTGCTGCTCTACCAGATCCAGGCTCTAATTCCGGCTCCTGTGAAAAAAACCATCAGCTTTTCTTTGGATGAGCAATGACTAGTAGTTTAGAAAGCCCTAGGTTTTTATCAATGGATTTCCACGTTAGTGCTTATTGCACTCCAGTATGTGAGAGCACTAGGAGCAAACCATGTAGAAAGCTCAAAGAAGTCAAGAGTCGAGTGTTCAGAAAGGCTGATCTGGCTCCGTATTTCAGCAGAACAAGCCGTTTGAGCTGGAGGATGACTAAAGACTGAAATGCCTCTTCGAGAGACAGTAGAGCACAACACTAGTGTTATTTCACGCTAACGGGCACTGTCACACTAGACAGCTGGCAAGCGCTGTCCGTCTGCCCGGTGGCAGCTCTAGACAGACATCACCCCTCTGAGGTACAAACTCAATCAGATCAGTTTCAGATAGGAAAGCAAAGCTCTAACAAAGGTCTTATTCAGTGTTTCTCAGTTTCAGAGCACACAGGGTGACACATCACTGCCTTGGGTTATGTGTGGGAATCTCCACAAAGTCCCGAGCAGTAATGCTCAGTGAGTGGACTTACAGACAACCACCAAAAAGGACAGAAAAGCACCCATAAAAAAAGCTCTATTCCTCGTGGGGATGTACATAGCACTACCTGCTACTACGTGGTACAATACCCGAGTAGAAGAACTGGCTTGGTTGTGTTAGATTCAGAGATGGACACTTTATTGTTTCTATACTTGAAGCAGAACACTCGCAAGCACGTCGTAACAGGTGCAGTCTCACAACAATTGGCTTGGAAAGAAAGGGTCCAAGCAAAAGCGTAACTGCCTACAATCACCTCGCTCCCGTCTGTCACTTCCTCTCCAAAAGGATGAGTGGCACAATAATTATTTCTTGTTCTGAAAATCATTTGAGGTCATTTATGTCTGGTTTGTCTCAGAGCCCTCCTGCTCTTTTATCACCTAGCCGACACAAAGAAGCATCTCCTTTTCACAAAGAATCTCCAAAAAATCTGCTCTTCCAAGCTGGCTGAGATCAATTTCTGTGATGCAGCAGGGGAAGGAAGCTGATTGACCACTTAGATACTAGAAAATACATAAGTTAAAGAAATAATTAAGCCCTTTTCCCGTTAAACCCGTCAGCCAAACTACACCAGACCTGCAAGCTGAGACCTAGGGAGAGGACCCCTCTCCCTCTTCCCATCGCAGCCTGTTAAATGGCTTCCACAAGTTGATGAGAACACATTTCTGTCTCACTCTGCCCACAAGTAATTCTGCAGGAGGCAAAGATCAATGCGATTACGACTCATTTACTTATCTGGTTTTATGCAGCTAGAAGACTCTGGTCAACAGCTACTGGTGACTGACCAGACCCACTGCGTCAGGCAAGGCACTAAGGTGAGGCACCCCCAGCAGCTTGACTCAGGGAGTTCAATTTGGGCTACCACACCAGTGGCTCACCTCAAATGGCACAAATCCCCAGCATGTGTAAAGCCAAACCCACAGAAATCAGAGACCCAAGGAGGTTCAAAACCTTTCTTTAGCCATGCCAAGAAAATAAAAGAACAATTAGGGGGCATTAATACATTCCCCTCAAGAAGAGGGGAAATGCATCAATTTGCTGATGCATCATTTAATGAATCATGCAGGAAGAAGAGACACATTACGAAGGAAAAAGTTTCTGTTTATACAGGTGTCTTGACATTCAGCAGTTACTGAAAATAAAATACATTCAAAAGCGCACAGCAGCTTAATGGGGCCTACTGAAGTATTTCTCAGTGTGTCAAAGCGCGATGCTAGCATGAAGTACATCCGTGCTGCCCCGGTGTATCCTTGTGTCCCCCTTGCGCTGTTTTCAGCAACTTAGGGCTACACTGTAAGGCATGCTTAGAATTAATAGTGAAACATCTAGAAAGGTCAATCTTCACCTGAACAGAGAAGAGGGGAAAACAACAGACACAGCTCCATCTGACGCTACACCCAAACAGTGCCCCTGGGCTTATCTACCACACCAAGCCACAGACCTGAAGCAGACAACTGTGATGTTCAGATTAGCTAGTTCCCACACTCAGAGGAAGCTTGGCTCTGCTGGTAAGCTTCTTTGTGATCAGAAAAAAAATAATACTTTTAGTGAAACAAGTTTGACTTATAGATACCATAGATGAAGATTCTGAAGAGAGCCCATGATTTTGCACACCTTAAAGGTTCCTTTGAGGCCCTCCAAGCACCCCTGAGGCTTGAAGGTCCAATCTGTGAGCAACTGGTGAGCCCCCAACCAACCTGTTAATCAGGTCTCGTTAGAAGACCTTAAGCATACTAAAAAAAAAAAAAAAAAAAATCTCAATTGCGAATTTGTAGTATAAGCTCCCTGTAGCATTGCCTAACCAAAAAAGCTATTCTGCACATGGCTTGAAGCATGTGCCCGTCCCAGAGCACTGCCACATGTCTGATGGGAGAGTTGTGCTCAAACAACGGTGCAGGACACAATCAGGGGCTGGAAGTAAAGGGGTGCTCTGTAACACTGTCTGCACTCCTTCTCCTTGGCTACTTCCCACAGGGTTTTGAAGCAAGGCAGGCTGTGCCCTTCGCCTACCTGAGGCAGGACGCTGGACTGCATCTGGCACCTGCACGCTTCCCGGATAACCAGAACAGTGACTCACTGAGATAGGAGAGCTGAGACTAGGTTGTTCATTCAGTTTGGCTGTTGCCTTGACAGGTCAAAGCAGGGTAACATTCTGCAGTTTTACTCACTATGTATCTTCAGATGCTGGGGGAAACCCTAATACAAAGAACATACACAGCCAGACACTGATAATATCTATATTGACTCCTAGAAAGGATATAGCTAGTCCCTTCTTTATTCCCAGTCAGCTCTGTCATATCAGCTGCTTTCCAGTCTTTACTGACCAATCCTATGAGATGTTGCTGAAAAACACCATGGAAAGAGCTCCTTCCCACCCAGAGAGATCCCTGAGGTGAGGATGCCTCTTGGTCCCTAGAGATGCCAAATGAACCAGGGTGACTATTCATTCCTCCCACACTTCGGCTCCACAGAAAATGAACTGGCTCCAATCTCACTTTGCTAGACACTGAGTTGATGTAATCCCTAAATACTCGCTATGCAGGAATCCACCACTTGTAATCAGTGAGAAAGCATATGCAACATACGGGAGTGAAGGAGGCAAATGATTTAACTGTCCGAAGCATGTTCAAATTCACACTTACCTATACCCTCCTGCAAACGGGATTCTCCCGTGCACTTTCAGGGTTTATGTTAAACGTCACTTTAAAAGACAGTAGCAATTTTACCGCAGATAAGCTCCTACCAAGCCAACGGACAGCTTCTGAATTGCTGTTGTCAGAGAATCTATCCCAACTGCACACAATTCCTATCAGGTGCTGGACAAATTTAAGATATCGCCCATCTCTTCCTTTCCCCTCAACAAGGCAATACTGAAAAATAAAACCCATCACCATAAAGTACCATTCTCCCCCAAAGCCACCCATAGCTATGTACTTACCTGAGGAAAATCACCATTTTTTGGTAAGAAGTCAGTGGGGTCCACAGATGCATAGTTTGTATCCAAGAAATGTGGTCTGCTGATGGAATTCATATAAAAATCGTGAGGGGAATTAAAATATTGCCTGTAAGGAAATGGGAAAAGCAGTTATTTGCTGTCAGTCCTGACTATTTCTCAGGTTGCTTCAGACTCCATCATCAGCGGTGAAGTTGCAACTATGGGATGACACATACAGGAGATTGATATTTTAAAAAAGCTGCATTTATCCAGAAGACATATCTAGGCAAAATAATACATCCACAAGTTATATCCTACTTCCCAGACTCAGTAGTGTAAGAGTCTGGAACGCTGTATTAAGAACTCAGTTCTCGGCAATTTGTGTAAACTGGGAAGGATTTAATAGATAAAGAGGTTCTGCAGGACTAAAAAATATTTCAGTCCTGACAACAAAGCAAAATTAAGCCTCTGAGATGTCCCAGCGCCAAGCGTTTGACAGGTGTGATGGAACCTGACAATCACATTACATAAGGACAAGCATCAAGTTTCACGGAAATATCACACCCGAACGCTAGTTTCATAAAACTGAAACAGCCCTGCAAACTAGTACCGGCAGGGAAAGAAAACACACACCCCCTTGCACACCCTCGACAGGGAGGTTTACACAGATCTTAGCTTAAAGACAGATAAAAATGAAAGGGTTAGGGACATGCAACCCTGGACAGACCTATTAGCTCAGACAGAGATGAATTATGGATGTAACCGATCATACCTAGTTACAAAGCAAGACCTCTGCTGAACTAACAAGTGAAAAAAGCAAAGGTCTTCCGATTGCTCCCTCCTGGGTGGGGCACATGCCAGCGCTTCCTCCTGCCTGCCTCCCCCCAGCACCGGCTTCCTCTGAGCAGAGAGGAGGTAAGAATTGCAAAAGAGCAGTCAATTCCCTTCCTCCTTCCCAGGAGTAGCCTCTGGCCTGTATTACACGACCGTCTTCTGGTTTTGCGATTACACACGCAAGCCCTGTCCCTCTCCTGCAGGAGCAAGGAATGTGCTTTGTAATCTTTCCCGTAAGGGCTGTGCACTCACGCTGCTTGGGCAATCGCCACCCAACACGTTTGCATGCTGGAACCACTAAAATGTTTCACCCGATCTGACTGGTTTCCTCTTGTGGCAAGTTGTACGTTCTTCGTAATGCCAGGGTTACAGAACCCACAGCAATAAACTTTAACAAGGCACTGCGGGGGGAGGGAGAAACAAAATTTAAAAAGAAATACGACCCAGGAGCAGAGCTGGGGAATGACTGCACTGCCAAAGTATTATTAAGCAATTAAAATGCCATGTGTGGCTAGCAGCTCATTAATACACCATGCTTAACATTTACATATGTATTTATGTGCAAACATAGCTATCTCACTCTGCTAAATACATTTTTCCTGCTCTTTTTTCATCATTAAAGATAGTGCTCTCAGAAAGGAACAGCTCCCTCCCCCTTTCCCTTTTTTCCTTCTTTTCAGTGCTGCCACTGTTTTACCTACTGCAGAGATACACCAAAACAATGACCGAACCCCCTGCGAACGCAGAGGGCTGGATTTAGCACACCTGCACGTAATAGCTGACAATCCAGCACTGGCTCTTGGCTCCTCCTAACTTATTCGGGCAAATTAAAACCTGTGCATAAATTCTGGGAATTAATGTATTTACACACAGGGAAAGGCTTGTTTAAATTGCTTTCAAGCTGAAACCACTGTGGTCTCACCATCTCTCTTGCATGAGGACAGAGCTTGGCCAGCACTAACGAACTAACCAGGGAAGGGAAAACTATTTTTACCGGAACAGTGAACACTGCCTCCTATTTCACCAGCACCTCGTGGGTCTGGACAAGAGTCACTTAAGGTAACGGGAAGGAGACCAAGACAGCCCCAACCTCCCTGGCCTGAACTGCTGTGGAATGACCAGCTTTGGTATGTTATTTTGCTTCCCTTAATCTTGGTTTTTAAATCTGTGAATGCGAGATGCACTTTCTTCTTCCAGTCTGAAATAAGAGCCAGTGCACTGCTTTGAGACCTTCTTAGGAAAGCCACCGAGTATGCAGCGTTTGCCAAAGTCCTTTTAGTACCTTTGGTACCGTGCTTTACCTTTTTTTCAACAAGAACTTAAAGATATTCACCCTCATTTGAAGAGCTGGCATAAAGCCACTAAGAAGTTAGCTTGAATTAAACTGAAAAAAAAAAAAAAAGTGTTAACTGGAAGAATCAAGTATGTGAACCTTGCTGTATTGCCAAAGCAAAGATGTGAAAACAGCCTCATAGCAAGATTGCCCTGTACATACCTGCTCACCCTCTCCAGGACTTAGTTACTGGCAAACTGCTCCACAGAAGCTACTCTGGGTCAACAGCTTCCCTTTAGAGGTCGAGGGTGTTCACTGGATAACTAAAAATTGTTTTAGAAAGGAAATTTATATTGGGTTTAATCACACCGGATTTACAAAAGACTGCCCATTTGCACTCATATCCTCAGATGTGACTTCGAGCTGCAGCACTGAAGAAGGAACCGGATGTCCTAACAGAAAACACCACCTGCGTTCATCAAGTCCAACACTGCGAGTCCATGTGCTGTCATGGAGACACTCAACCCACCATGAAGAGCCAGGCTCTGGCTAACCTGGCCCATCCCAGAGCCAAAACCCCTCGGACTGAACTCGGAAGACAGCCAGGGACACGCATATTTGAGGTCCATCCAACGGTTGTGTGTAAGTGCTACACCAGTCCCTTTCAGGCCACTGATTCACTTTAAACATTGAGGTTGGCTCTTGAAGCAATCAAGGCCCTACATCAATTACTAACCTCATAATAATTAAATACATGTGCTTATCATTTAGTCAGTGAAACTTACTCTTCAGCGCCAAGATCAGAGTTTAATGAGTTAATGCTAGGGAGTTTGGAGTCATCTTACTTGACTTCTTTCGGCTGCAGAAAACCAAGTGCTGATCTTCTTGATGAATAAAACCAGACCTTTTTAACCCAAATGACTGAACACGTTTAGTCGTTAAGTTCATAGAGAAATTATTCTGCACTAAAGTGAAGTTTAGTCCAGAGAAGCGCTGTGCTCTTCAAACAGAAGAGGCTGCACTGGCTCCAAGCAGCCCCTCAGAAGAGGAATGCTCCACTGCGACTCAGCCAGCATCAACACCACTTTGCTTTGCGGAAAGCTAGTCACCCCAATGAAACCACACAGACAAAAGGGAAGGAATGCTGGTCTCCCACTTCTGTTTGAACTCTGTTTCACAAAAGAGAAAGAGGGAATCTGGCTGAAGAGCTCAGTTTGAAGAAATTGGCATTTTGTTGTGTGAAGAGGAGGCTACGAGTGCTGACCCAGTACATGTCCTTCAACAGGTACCGGTTAAGAAAGATAAGCACCTGCTCCCTGTCCCACAAGCAAAACAAGCCATCTAAAGCCAAGCCCAAAAATTCAGCTGTTATGAAAAAGAATATTTAGGAATCTAACTAGAGGGACATTTTCCTGTAGGAAAACATGAAGGAAAGTACATGAAGGTGTGCGACATTCAGAACCCAACAAGCACCAACAGTCTTACTGCAGAGATGGTTCCTACCCTTCTTTAAGGAATAAAGTAGCTGGCCCAGAGAAATTCTTTCATCCCTGAGTCCTGGGACATTATGAGCTGGGTGGGGAGCATCTCTGAATTATATCAAGTTCAGACAATTGCTTTAAAGAGCAAGACTGCTTTTTTTGCTGCCACCCACTCTAAACATAGCAGCAGTGGAACACTTTGGTACAAGGCAAACCTGAGCTGACATCTGACTCACCCAAATCATTTGATGTCAGTCCAGTCAGCACTGAGGGTAGGCCTATTTCACATACTCCAACAGAACGGTGTTGGGTGGGGTTTTTTTGTTGGGTTGCTTTGGTTTTGTTTTGGTGGTGGGTTTTTTTGGTTGTTTTTGGGTTTTGTTTTTGTTTTTGGTTTTTTTTTTTTTTTTGTAAAGAATTTGCTAATTTCCTTCAGTTTTCCTGAAGCTCAGGACTTTCAACAGCAGGACCTAGAGGAACACACTGTGGACAGGCTTTTACAGGAATTCACAATGCATATCCCTCCCAGGAGATGGGTCTCCATACTTTGACAGCTTAAGCTTGCTATAACAACACTTGTTTAGACTACTGTGATACTGTGCCTGCCTTGCATGCTTCATGCCAGCTGCTCATCACTGCATCCGATACATTTGAAGCCCTTCTGGGGCCATGCTGCAATTTCACTGAAGACCACCTACGTGTACTTTGGCCAGACTTTATGCTCTGATGTTATAGCCCTCCATTCAGGGACGCAAACTCCACATCTCAGGCCAGCGGAAGATCAGAGACGAGCTGGCGAGGTCACAGGCTGCCTCAGCATCAGTCTGGCATTCTTCTTCGCCATCATTAGACCAATTAATGTTTTTCAAAGCCTACTTTGCTATTATAGTAAGCAATACTCCACACGCAGGTGGCAAAGTAGAAAAGGGCATGAAAACAGCAGGAAAAGAGGGTGTTGTGTGTTTTGGAAACTGGGGAAGAAAGCTTTGCTCCAGGTTTTGAGAAATACTTTTTGCAGATGTGTGACACCACTTCCAACATAACAACTGGACTGACCCAGATTTCCCTGAAGGAAGGAGTGTATTGAGCCTGCAACTGCAAAGGAAGCCCAGCTCTTCAGGGGTAACTGCCTTAGAAACAAACTGAGCGACAGCTCTTCCCTAGAGGGGACCTGAACCTCATTTGTTCTTTCAGCAAGGTTTAATACACTGTTTACATTTTTCAGGTTAAGAAAATCTGAAACAAAGAGGCAAGCTTTGGTATCTTTTAAAGAAATTCTCTAGCATGAAAGTTAACTCCTGAAAAGAAACAGGAAAAACCTGCTTCAGGACAAAGCTGTTGCTATGAGAATAAGCCGTGTCCAAACACAGCCACTTGCAAATGCGATTTCTTCTGCAAGGATTTTGAAGAGAAGCTTGTACTAACTCTAATGCCATCTGCATTTTTCTGTTTTACAACATGGGCTATAATTACAGCTCCCTTTACAATCCCATTTTTCAATGTTTCCATCCCTTTTGGGATTCCTACCTGTAACACCCTAACCCTAAGTCCACCTAAAAAAGATTCAGCTGCGGTTTTCAAGTACAAAAGGACAGACTTCTTTGGTTTTTGTGAAAAACAGATACGGAAAATTTCACCTGAAAGGTAATTTTTACAATTACCAGGATTAAAAAACAGGAAACTAAAGGTGCAGCCTTGGCTAAATCTTTCTCTAGCAAGGAATTGCTACAATGAGCCTCATTTCCAAAAGCAACTATAGCAAACAAGTTTCCATTTGTGTTAAATGCAGGCATGTCTTTGCAGGATCAAGGCTATAACGTTTCCAGCAGAGTTGACGGGAGCAGCAGAGCAGCACTGAACAGGAAGAAAGCGAGGGGCAAAATCAGAACAAATGGTCGCAGAAAAAAACCCAACACAATAGATAAACACAATCTAATCTTGTGGTTCAATACAGCAAAACAGAAATTCTGTTATAGCTCTCTTGAGGATTCACAAAGTGTAATTTACAGGAATCATGCTCAAAAAGTACACCCTCTTCCAATCAGAGACAGGCTAGCTAAGAGCAAAGATACTGAACTTATCTGATAACTCCTCTCAAATTCTCACTTTGGGGAGTAACTAGCAAGGCAGAGCTCCATTCAGCACCTGTGGGACAGCTTCTTGGTAATCTTACATCAAGAACTGCCCTATGCCATCCACCCTATCATTGCTGGCTAGCTCACTCTGCAGACCGAGGTGGACCAGGCACACGAGAAGCAAGCAGAACGAACACAGAGACGAAACACGTCTCATCCCTCTGAACAGAGGCGCTGATTCTTGCTGCTGCCAGCCAGGCTGGAACTTAGACACTCACGAGGATGGATCTCTCTGCTTTTCCACAAAGATGCTAAAATCCCTTTAGGAAGAAGGTTGAACTAAATCCTTGAGCACCTGGAACACAGGTATTAGCTCACGATATCAAGTTCTGTTTCTTTTATTTTTCCTTCCTCCCACTTGACCCAAACAAAAACACATCCTGTATATCTGTGCCACTCCCTGTATTCACAGAAAGACCAGAGCAGCCGTCGATCAGCCTTCAGACCTTCTTTCCAACAATCAGTATCTCCCAGTCCCAACAGAGTTCCAATCTAAGTCACTCAGTGGAGGCACAAGGCCACTTTACGTTGTCCCTAACATCTCCTGTCATGTCCTACCTTCTGATCCAGGATGGAGGTTCATCATAAAGGGGGAGAAGGAAGAACAATGTTTGTTGTTATGCAAAGATCCCTCAAAAATTTTGGGCATGTAACCTAGAAAAGTTTTTGCACTGAATCTAGAAAGCACGTCTGATGTTCTTCCCCACCAGACAGGGCCATTGTTACTATGCAAAGGTTACTGAAACCCATCACAATTCTGCTTTACAGCAGTAAACTGTGCCGTATACTAGGCAGCTTTACTTAGAAGTCAGTCACAATTTCTCACACAAGCCCATACTCATCACCTCACACCTTGTGGGATGAGGTAATCAGTGAAACATCAGTTATAACCAGAGGAAAAAAGTCATGACTCTTGATGAACTCTGGGTTGCACAGTTAGGGGCTGTGCACATTTTTTCAATATCGACATGAGATGGTAGTATTTAGTCAGCTTCCAGTCACCCACATGGCAAGAGATTTTAACTTCACCCGTAAGTCTGCCAGCTGGTACCAGTAATACCTTCTTCCTTGTCTGCACCATCTGTATAAACCTAGAGATCGCATGGCATATTTGCTCAGCTAGATTGTGCTAATGGGGTGTTTTTAAGAACGCCGTTAGGTAACAAATCCAGGCTAAAACAAGGCTGTTCCTCCCTTATAGCAGCCTCCAAATTTACCAGAAATCAAAGTTTCTCTCTTTTTTGCTGCTTTTTCCAAGATGCAGCAGTTTATGAAATGCCACAAGATCAGTGTGTGATGCAATTATTTCCCCATCAGTTAGCGAAATAAAGTAAACAAGGAAAGCAGTAAAGAAACAGTTGAATCACGGGGTGTGCAAGAGCAGGGGGGAATTATACAAAGGAGAACAGCACTCACTGGTTTTCACTTGGGAAAGATGAGGTTGGGAAAGAGGCAGGGTAGCAGCTACTCCACGAGTCGGCAGCCAGCATGGAATTCTGAAAGGAGAAACCAGAACAGTTACAGCAGCAGGGGACCGGCACGATTACCTGCAGCTGCAGGTCTGAGGCCAGGCTGATGACTTGTCTCCCTCAGTGCCTTCCATAAGCAGAGGTGGCTCCTCATCTCTCATAGTAGGAGAAATCGAGTGCTACGCTCCAGTTTCAGCTTGTGAACCTACTTTCCTATTACTGTCCCCAGAAGAACAATAGGGCCAGCCCCCTTTCCTAGCCCTTTAACCTCAGTCTCTGCAGAAAGCGAGCACCAACCCATTTACTTGAAATTGGCTTGCATTGTTCACCCGAAAACACCGTTCTTTTCTTTTTGTCTTCCCACCTCCCTAAGTCTCCAACACTAACAGGAAGTTTTTAGCTCAGCATGTACCAATACAATCATGGAAAGAATACAGTATCTTATTACTCAGCTACAGATCAGTCTTTCATCTGTCCTTTTTTGTGTCCAAAGCAATGACACCTTGTGCTTGAAGCAACATGCAGTTGGTAAAATGGGCCTCTCTCTTTAACCTCTATATTCCTATATGTGACAAAACTCAAACAAGACTTAGAAACAGAAAACTGCAGGAACATCTAAGCTATTTTGGGACAGGGGTTTGCTTTTTGCCCTGTTGAGAACAAATGCATCAGGGACCCAGTCTTGTTTTAGCAGCCGTATCAGGACAAATACAACCCTATTCATCTCTGCCACTCTCAAAAAAGGCACAGCTGGACCCAGCAATAGATTTAGCATGTCTCAGAGAGACGAGCTGGGGTAGAAACAAAGTTTGCGATTCTGCATAAACTCTTCAGTCCTTTTCTGAGGAGCCTGGCACCTACCAGCTTTTAGAGAGGCATTGTTTTAATCACAGCCTTGTTTCCCTCCTCCCACTTCAAAGGCAGCAGACAGCCGTCACCTCAACCCTCCAGCATTCCCAATCAATACTTCATGCCCCTGGACAGCTGCCTAGAAAGTCTGGTAAATACCTCCTGTAAACATGCACAAGGATTCCCAGGATTTGACAGGCTGGACTGCTCTGCGCAGACCCCTTCTGGTGACACCCTCCGAACAGCCTCTCCCTACCCCTCCCTGAGAAGCTGCGGGGGCCCTCACCTCCATGGCTGGCACGGCGAGCTGGGAGCGGAGGCCGGGGATGCTGTAGAGGGTATTGCCTGACTGCTGGTACTCGTGCTGCGGATAGTTCTTCCCCCCGTCCATGGCAGGGCGTGCTGAGGGCATCAGCCTGCGTCCTGCCGCATGAAGTCCTCAGGGCAGGTGGAACAGGCTATGGAGTGGTGGAAGGTTCTTTATCTGTGCTCTTCACCCTGCACCATGTCCTAGGGTGGAAAAGAAATGCACATTTAAATTTCATGAAAGGGAAGAAGAAAAAAACCACACTTCTAAGACCAAACGTAGCTAAGAGATCAGTAAACAGACGTCAGCCTGTGAAATGCCTGCTGCCTCTTTATAAAAGAGAAGTTTTTACTGGGGAACAGAGTTCTCAAATATCACCACACCTGGAATTCACCCAGACCTGCGAACTTACATTAAACACACCTCTCCTGCCTTACTGCAAACACTGCGGAAGTCTGGCAGATCATCACAAT
Organism: Fregata magnificens; assembly: GCA_013389945.1. Lineage (NCBI taxonomy): Eukaryota > Metazoa > Chordata > Aves > Suliformes > Fregatidae > Fregata > Fregata magnificens. The sequence goes on along the minus strand of WAAD01035351.1, from coordinate 74,644 downwards.
CATGTGGGATTTTTGCAGTAGACACACAGCTGGTTTTTAGCTTGAGGAATTTTCTTGTCTAATATACAAAAACATTCTGCACTTTTGTGCAAACTCATGAGGATCAATTCCCCCAAATCCCTTGTTTTCATGAAAATATGCTAGGTAGGTGGAACATCATTCCACCGAGCACCGATGGCCACGCTGAGCAACGAGTGAATCACCTCGCGGGGTCAGAGTGCGCTCACATCTCCGACCTCGCTGTACTTTGATGTCTCCCTAATTTCACAGCAGATGTTCAGTGTGCACTAATACTTTTCACCACTGTTATGCACAAAGGTCAAACCGGATAGCATACTTTTAGCATTAATACTATTAATCTAAGAAATATAAGAACTTATCAGCTGTCTTGCATCTTCCCTGTTGCTAGCAAGATGAGATTTCAGAATCATGCTTGCTAAAGCAAGAGTATTGTTCTGGCAGGGATTAACCTCACGATAAGATATTGCCTNCCCCCCCCCGCTAAATTCTCCATAACCCCACAGAACATCAATTTCCAATTGGATTTAATGGATTAAAAAAAGAGAGATGGTAAAAGCAACCTATACAAACAGAGGAGCAAGAGAAAAGCATCCGTGATGTCTTTATTTCCATTGCATCTTTCCTTGCCCCTCTTCTGCCTCCCATGACCCTGTCCGCCACCAGAAGCCTGTAGCATGACAGCAATGTAAATGAAACCGGCTGATATATTCTCATCGAGTAAGCTAGCCAAGCAGAAAAACTAAGTAGCACAAACTGAAACTGCAATTTAAAATATGCCAGCTTTGATCATTTAGAAGATACTACTTGCTACAAGGAGTATTTTTGAAAAGTCATTCCTGAGTCAGAGTCCCTTTAAAAATAAGTGACCTTTCAGCGGACAAAATTATTTCTGCATTTGTAATGGAAAGCGAAATTAAAGTGACTCTTTCTTTCTTTCTCTGGTGGCAGCAGCCATGCCAGGAGAGCTCCGAGCACGGCTCGTGTGTGCAGGCTGCAGAACCCGCAGGGGACCAACGACACCCCTGCCCAGCCCAGGGTGGAGAGGCCGACACTGGTCCCTTGGTGAAAAGTTATCAGGCGAAGCCCTCACCTTCAGGGGACTTTCTGGGTGAAGAGCAGAGACCGACGATCCCGCTGCCTCTGCTCCTCTAACAAATTGCGGGTGCACAAACGCCTTCACAAGGCTCAGGCTTCCAGACTGAATTAAATCATTTGCCAGAGGCTAAGCACTTTGTGGTTTAGAAAAGTATTCCCCCTTTTATTTTAGCTAAAGAGGTAGTCACACCGGGATGCACACGGTTTACGTAAACTCACAAGCTGGTGCTGGATGAAAGCTGCAGCTCATCAGGGTGGGGCTGCACAGCATAAGGCAACTTCCCCAGGAGCAGACTGGCCAGTCCTCCCAGCAGCCACGGGTTTAAGCAGACTGCAGAGTTTGCTAATCCAATCTTTGCCTCTTCCCACAGCCTGACAAATTGTGGAAAAAAACCAAAACAAAACAAAAACGCACCACACACTAAGCAACAAAGCTGCAAGCGTTTTCCCTAGGAAAGCACAACGAAATGTCACCTCCAGAGAATAAACTTTATACACCGGGAGAAGTAACACCAGGCTACCTGAAAAGATCATTAAGCTACAAAAATCCCAGACCATTTTAATTAATTGCCAACAGAATACATACTCTTTACAAAGGCCTGCGATCACCTAGATCCTTTTCACTGGCTTTATTTCACCAGAGATTTACTGCGGTCTCATTCTTTTACAAGCAGAAGCGTTTCTTTTATTACACTATAAAATCCACACTCAGGCTTTATAGTCCATAAGCCCAGGAGCAAAAAAATAGCTAAAAACACTTAGCTAGCACCCCAGCATCCTAATTAATATTGTTAAACTGGCCTCAGGCCTCTTGATTTATTAGCCAAACGTTAGCACCAGGGTTCCCAAAACGCAGCCTGTCGACCACTTGTAGTCTTGAAGCCTCATTAGAAGCTGCTTAATCGCGGCCTTCCTTGACAAAAGTCAGCTCACCAGCATGGCTGCAGAAGCAGCAGCATTACCAGTGGGTGCTCTGGCCCCACGCACGCACGAATTAAGTGTTGATGCTGAAGTCCTACTATTTAAGCAAAACCTGCTTTATGTTACATCTCCTGAAGACAAAGGACTGCCGATGAATTTCCTCAGGCAGCCCAACGTTCACGTCCCACCTATCAAGTGGCTCTGTGCACAAAAGACTGCGAAGGCATTAAAATATCCAAGGACTTCTTCCTCCCAAGCCTCATGATTTATTGCAACAGAACTCATGAACAGGGATGCATAAATGCAGACTTTGACCCCAAGCCCGCTGTGAAGAGATGCAGTAAAAAGCGTCACCAGCGAGAAATGAAACAACCTATGCTTCAGCACGACGGCTACACAGTCATCCCAGGGGATGCTTTCCTCTCTGGGCTTTAGGGTTGCTTTTTTCTTTTCCTTTAAATTGTTTTCTGATGCCACTGGTGGTCCACAAGAGATCCTATGAAGCTTTAAGTTACATCTAAGAAAGTCGTAAGAGACAAGACAAAGGTTTATCGTGACTCCACTTATCTCCAGTGCACAAAACAGATGAAATGGAAGGGTTTGCTTTAAAAATAGCCCCACCTCACTCCTTCTCTCAATCATAAAATTCCCGCTTTTCTTCTCGTCTTGCTGGACTTGACAAGAGGACCTAGATTATAAATTAAGCCTATGCTACAACATCCCAATCCCCAAATGAAGCAGTGGGGAGCAGAGCAGCAAACCTACAATTAGGTTTGTTTTCCCACTTTCATCAACCTGCTCCAAGATCCTCCAGCCTTCCAACTCAAGAGAGACGTTGGCAGTACAAGGCTGTAAGGAAGACAGCCCTCCCCCCCCCCCCCCTTTTTTTTTTTTTA
>WAAD01035351.1:3795-53053 GCA_013389945.1 Fregata magnificens | reverse complement strand
GGCTCCCCCCCCGCGCCCCGCTGTGGAAGCGGGGAGCTCGGCTGCGGCTGGGGAGGAGCCGGGGGTCACCTCGTCCCCCGGGGGTCCCTCCCCTCCTGGCTCCGTCGCTAGTTTGGTCTCACTTAAAGTGTTTTATCCCCTTGTCGCCCCTTCCCTGCTTTCCCCGGGCCCAGCTGCAGTGTCGCTTGTGTCCGTCCCGTCCCCCTGACACCCGTGGAAGGGGCCTGAAGGAGGGGGGGAGCGCTGGCCTCTCCTCAGTGACCTTCCCTCGTTGGAAGGGGAATGGGGCGGTTTGGGTACCGGGCAGAGAGAATTACTTCCTCCTGATTGTTCCCCTTTTAAGGTGGGTCGGTAAAGCTCTAGTAGGTTTTGCGTTGTCTGACACCGGCTGACACCTGGACCAGTGGTGGTGACACATCATGTGCCAGGCGGAATCCAAGCGGTTGAAGGATGCCCCTGGGAGATCTTGACAGGCACCGAAGGCCTCAAACTTTTGTAGGCGTGAAAAGCGAAGACATTAGAATTGTTTCTGAAAACTCGTTCAAAGAAACTTGCTTCCAGCTTCCAAACGGCTGAAAAAAAACCCCCATCCGCGCTCATACCTGGGCGGTGAGGACAGCAGGGCAGAAACGCTTCCCCTGCCATCCAGTTTGGAGTTGGTGACTATGATCTACTAGGAATGGAAAGTCACGAAAGGGACTCGGCAGTTTTCTGTTTTTATGTGGTGGCCTAAAGTCCCAGAGGATGACCTAGCACTTAAGCATCAAACTGGGCCAAGTTAAAGGCCAAGTTGACTTGAAAGAACCCTAGCAGTGGGACCAGGTCAGAAGCAAAGCAAGTCCCAAACTGAGAGTATCTTGTTAAAGATATATATTCTTTTTAAAAGACATTGTGTTGCTGGAGCTAGGCCTGGATCTTTTAGCATCCAATTGAGCTGGAAGCAGCTCATAGGTTTGTTTTGTTTTTTGGTTTTTTTTATTCATGTTTGTACAATCTTCTGGATTTTTTTTTTCAAGAAGGAGTAAAAGGGAGTGTCAGAAACTAACAAACAGGATTAAAACCCTGAGCGCTTAAGGAAAACAGGTTAAGGAACTTAATCCAGGATGGATATGCAGGAGCCGCAGCAGCTGGGTATGTTTGCAGAGAGCGAGCTGATGTCTGTGGGGATGGACACTTTTATCCATCGCATTGACTCTACGGAGGTCATCTACCAGCCACGGCGGAAAAGGGCCAAGCTCATTGGCAAATACCTGATGGGAGACTTACTTGGAGAAGGGTCTTACGGCAAAGTCAAGGAGATGTTGGACTCTGAAACCCTCTGTAGGAGAGCTGTGAAAATACTGAAGAAGAAGAAGCTACGCAGAATTCCCAATGGGGAGGCAAATGTGAAAAAGTGAGTAAATATTTCCGGTAGCTGGGAACCGAGGGGTTAAACTTTGTCATTATTTTCCAGCTGAAGTTCTGTACCATTTTAACTAACTTGGCTTTCTGCTGTGGAAGTGCTTCCTAAACTGTAGGTAGTCAGGAATCTCTTTACCATTGAACTGCAGCCAGCCCTCTTGTTGAGGGTGCTGCTTCTAAATGCTGCCCGACGGTTGGGAACAGGGAAGGGAGCTGGTTCCCGAGGGCAAGCGAGGCAGGTCCGTCTGTCTGAACAGACAGCCCGTAACACACGCCACTTTTTTTAAGAGTATTGCTTAAAGAGTAAAACAGTATTTCTTAAAGAAATTCCTCTTTACGATCTCATGTTGAAGAGGTAAACTGTGGTGCCGTTGGCTAGGAAAGGTGAGAGGTGGTATAGCTGAGAGGGCAGAAATATACTTTGTGTCATTGCATTCTGTGTTATTTGTGTATCCATCTAGGGACGTGTGGTTCTCGAGCTCTTTGGGATGGCAATTACTGCTCCCACCCATGTAGTAGGTGCCTGGAAAGTGATCCAATGTATTGTGCACCCAATGGGCATAGGAAGTCTTGGGGTTTATTCTTGGTTTCACTTCTGACTAACGAGTTTGGGAAGTCATTCAAGGCTCTTTTCAGTTGATTTCTGCAGCTGTAAAATGGAGACAAGGGTTGTCAACCTTTTTGGGTTTTTTTGTTTTTTTTTTTTTTTTTAGTGACTCAAGATGAGTGCTTGGAAGCTTTCAAAGTGCCAGTTACATCCTGATTAGTCAGGGCACAAGTAACTAATTAAAATTACCTGTGGGAGAAGCCTGCTGTCATGCTTCATCTGTAGGGCTGGCTGTCTGAAACTTTCCCTTTTCTTGGGGCTGCGCTCTGCTTGCGGGGACCTCACAGCCGGCTGTGTTCTCTGCAGCAAGCTGTTTGTCACAGCCCTGCGAGATAGTTGTTTATCTGCTGTGAAGGGGAGCCTTCTGCAGCCAAAACAAACTATTTGCAAGGGTTTATCTCGTAGTGGGAGGGAAAACTTGCGAGATGTTTAGAAGACTCTTGTATTGCGTCTTTAACTGTGGCGTGCTGAGTGTAGAGCCCTGACCTAGCAGGGTCTTGTTTCTGTTTCTCAGTTTGGTTTGAGTTTCCGAGCTCAGCTGCGAGATATTTCACATCCTGTACCAGGACTTCTGTCAGTGAGCTGTTTAAGTCTGCCTTTTAACCTTCAGTGACAGACTTAGCTATGAAACAGTCACAAATCCTAATGCCGGGGCCTCCCTTTCTCTCCCTTGCTGGCTCAAGTTCAGAATCAGAGTAAACTGTTGGTTAATGTGTAATAAAATGTTTCTTGTTTTTCTGGTGAAGGCATGAGTGCCCCTTTCCACCCTTGCCCCCTCCTTGAGTTACATCAAGAGTTTCTGTTGAAGAAGGGGGAGATTGTTCCCTCCTTAGTGAAAATTTAGTTTTAAATCTTGCCCCCTCTTAGTGAAAAAGGACTTGCCAAAATAACAGGAGAGTTTCCTGATATCAGAGCCATGGTAATGGTCCTGTGTCCTGAAGTGAACTCTGTAGAAGTTTTATTCATGCACAGAGCCTGTCTGTGAATGTCTTGTTTGGTTTTGTTAAGGTTAGTTATTAAAGCAGACTGGCCAAGCACCCTTCTGCTTTGCTGTGGATGTTTTTCTGGCTCAGCCGCACCTGCTTCAAAACACTGAGGCAGATTTTAGATGTTGTCTTGTAACAAGGGTTTACTTTAGTTCAAGTTCCTATTTTCGTCACCTTGTCCTTTTCCCTTTGTCCACCTATTCGTTTGCTTTATCTGCTTCTTCAGTGGTGACGTTTTTTAAGGGAAAATGTCGTATTTTTGTGGTACCCATGGAAATCTGACCTTATCAAAACCCTTCGGCACTACTTGTAACAGGCAGCGAAAGCTGTCTCTGCTCTGAATAAACCTGTGGTGGTGAGATATGTCATCAAACCTGTATGGTTTGACTGGTCAGTGTGGATGGGGTTGAGCAAACCATTGCTGTATTTCCAGGTAGCACTGGAAAGTATGCTAACATACATTTTTTTTTAATGTCACATTCCTCAGCCAGACTCCATTAAAATTTCACTTTCTACAACTGCACTTGAGCAGCTTTGCCAAGTGGTTTATACCCAGCAAACTTCTCACATGTAATAGAACCGCAGAAAATCAGGTTGTGGACTGAATCGCACCAATAGGTTCTACTTTCTTTCTTGAAAGCTACTAATAAGTGCAGTAATAAGTAAATGTGTAATTCCTGTGTTACAGTGAGGCCTGCTTCCGGGCCCACTTGCGTCCTTATCTGTACAAGGATGTCTGCAGCTCAGTATGTGTGAGAGATGAGTGTGATGAGTTGTCTAATCTTTGTAAACGTCCTGACTTCAGTTGGTGCCCTTTGAGATTAAAAATCTCTTCATCTGCCACCAGAACTAGACCACTGCTTGGTGCTCCCTCTCCCTGCCAGTGCCCCTGGTGGTATGTGCAAGCAGGAGGCTCTTCCAAAGCATTTGCATTCATGGTAAATGAAATGGTCAGGAGTGAGAGTCTTCTGAATCCCTAATGAATTGTTTTCTCTGCTGTAGAATCACTGCATAACGTCTTAACTATTAGTCTGCTCTCTGGGGGTTAATTTCTTCATATGATGCTGCAAATGTGTTAAAAGTGCACTGGCAGAGGGTCTGGGCAATTAGGGCATGTGTTCGGGCTTGGTTTAGAAGTGCTTATCTCTTGAAGGTGACCATTTACTATTTCAGTCTCAAAATACCCTGTTGTACAGTTTTCTCTTAACTGCAAAGACAGGGCCTGTTCCTACTAAAGTGATCTCCAGCATTTCTTACCATACAGGAAAAAGCTACATATGTGACTTGGTTTGTTTGCCAGAGATGTAATTGAATTATTATAATGGGCTTGTGCCTCTGCCGTTATCACAGGATGCCTCGGTATTGCTGCTGCTGTGGTGGAGGTGAAACTTGCATTGATAGTGTGTCATCAAAGAAATTCCCTAGAAAACAGTTCCTAGACTGTTGGCCCTTGGGTAATTACATGAGCAAGTGATATACAGGGAGTAATGACAGCCAGGGAGAGCACAATAACGATGAGCCGCGGAGGATCGTACAGGTCTGTGCCGCGTGTTGGGGACCCTGGATACGTGGGGCTGGAGTTACAGCACCGAGAGCTCTGATCGTTAATGCCATTTTTGTGTTGCAGCTTACTAATGTTTGAGACTGCGGCCTCGTCCTGCCTGTGTGGGCTGGTTGCCCCAGCGCTGTCTCTTGGTGCAGTTAAGAGTTCTGGGCACCTAGAAATCATGACAGAAATGTGATTGAGACTTGTTATATAAAACTGAATGATTCTTCCCTACCCCAAAATGCTCCAGTTCTGCCCCTGAAAAATGAGCCCTTAAGAGACCTGTGAATCCTGGTGAGGATGTTCAGAGTTTAAACTCGTAAGACAGACGTTTCCCTAAATTGGTCTAGGGAATCTTTGTTCCTCTTCAGTCACTTTCGAGAAAGGTTGGGGTACCTCAGTTGACCAGACAGTACTATGGCTAATTACTGCTTCCAGTTAATACAAAAAATGAGTTTAGTAGGATTGCCAAAAAGATGAAAGAAAATTTGGAAGACTATTTGTCTCTAGCCGCATAAGTTTAATAAAACTGTGTGCTAATAGCCTCACATTTTAATTAAGTGTTTGGGACTTTCTGTGCATATCCCAAGTGTCTTGTACTGTACTTACCGCACTCAGTGATTACTTAGATTTGAATATATGCTCATTAGAATTCCTCAGAGGTTTAAAATGTGTAGTAGGCCCGTACTTTGACAATTTGCTCCTTGGGTCTGCAAATAAGAGTCTTGCACCAGAAAACATGGACAGTTCTGCTGGAGGAAGGACTTGTTGCAAGCCGCAGAGGCGTGTGCTTTAGACGAAGATGGGCTAAAGCTGACTCATCTGATTTCCTGTCCCTCCCAACTGAAAAGGTCTGCAGTACATAACTGGGTGTCTCTTATTTTCTTTGCTAAGCTGGATATTTGCTTGGGTTCAGCGGTGAAATGTTGGAAACTGTAATCCATAGAAGAGCGCAGGTAGCTGTGCTGTGGTGGATATAGGGCTTGTAATGTCAGATGTCCCTGCTGGGAGCGTGGTGCGGAGAAGGGCCTGGAACTAGTAAAGAGAAAAAGTAATGCTGCGATCTTCACCTCCCTTAGCAGCCCCTCGGGCTCACAAAGACAGTTCTGGAGTAGGGGCCTGCCTGCAAGGGCTGGCCTGCCTGTTGCTGTCAGCTCGTGCAAGGTGAGAGCTGTCGGGGTTCAGATCGCCGTGTTTGGTGGCAGAGGGTATGCTCTGATCTGCATCGGCAGCATTTAGCATCCCGGGGGCTTCTGGGTGCACGTGAAGAAAGAAGTGTAGTGACCACAGTGGATGTTTCTGTATCTTGACGTGTTGTGGCCCTAGGGGAGGGAGAGGCAGTGGGAACGTGGTGGGGATGCTATAATGCTCGCGCCATTATTTTGGGTAATGGCTGGAGAAGAACCGTTTGGATACTAAAACTTGAAAGATGTAGGTCAGCGCTGGAGTCATCAACACATGATGTCAACCCCTCCCCATGTCAGATGTACATTAAGATGCGTAAAGCTTAGTTTGAAGAAGGAAGTAGTGAAGGGCTCTGCTCGGTCTCTTATCTGAAACATCTATCACGCTTGTGAGAGCGAAGAGGTGCAGCTCCTCACATGGATGAAAATGACAAGTTGCATCCTTGTGAGTGGAGGGCTATTTTTTAGGTGAAATAAACAGGAAAAAGCTGTTCACAAGCTAGACCTTAAATAAGTTAATCTGCTTTGTGGCATATCGGGGATACTAACGTGTAATTAAAATTTGCTTTGGCTATACAGGATTACCAAATCAATCTAAACAAATACATAATGTAGTTGTTCAGTTGCGTAAAGACCGTGAATGATTCTTGAGTCCTTTGTAGCAATTAGCAAGAATGGTGTTAGTGGATTTATCGTACGTGCCAGAACTGGCATATGGAGCTGTTCTCTGTGCACGTCTCCCAGCCGTTCGCTGTGGCACCAGCTCTGCGGTGGAGGTGTGCCAGTTCCTTGTGCCTGGTTCCTCACTACCACGTGCCGTATGCAGAGAGCTTGAGATGGGCCACGGTCGTGTGCTGAAGTGTAAAGCAGTGGGTGAGGGTAAGATTCTTCCAGGCTGAAGGCTCTCACTGTAGGCCTGCTGCAAACCCTCATTTCTGACGTGTGATCTGACCTGGTAGGTAGTATGGAAAAGATTCACTATCGTGTGTCCCCAGTAAAATCCTAAAAGCTTAGACCTGTGGAGGAACGTTGTCAACCAAAGGAAGGGAATGAATCTTTTGGCTGTACTGCTCATTTTTATTTAAGCAAGAATGGCTTTGTTGAAATTGAGGCTTGAAACAAACTGTAGAAAGAATGCTAAATCTTATGGGGAAGATGTGCTCTTACTAGAATGGTCCAGGGAAGAATGTCTTCTTTCCAGGCCGTCCTTGGCATCTTCCAAAATTGTGTAGCACATGGTACAAGTAGGCAGCTTTGCTATATACAGTTCTGAGCAACACCACCACCACCCTGTTATTTGCCAAGGCAAGGTACCTTGCTAGGGATAAGTCTTAATCTGTCAGGATGAGCTTAATGGGTCGGACAGAACCACGTAGAAACCTTTGAGTTAGAAGATCTTTTCTCTTCTCTTCTTCCTCCAAGATGGTTATACTTTGAAACAGGCCCCAAACTCTGATGGTCTGTCTTATCGCACACTTGAGGGTTTTCTAGTCTGGAAAACTAGGAACAGAATTCCATCATGGAAACTATTCTGGCCACATAATAGTGGTGTTGAGTAAGATGGGTACGGAAGCGATGACCACATTGCAGAGAGCACAGCCTAGCCCCCTCGCTGGGGTTCTCACTTTCCTTCTGCGTTGGGGAGAGATCTGATCTCAAAAGCAACTGCTGTGATTTAAATTTTGTGTTAAATTTTAGAGGTAGCAAGGAAAAGAGGCAAAGTTGCAGCAGCTCAGAAGGTATCCTGAAAATCTGAGCAGATTCACTAGGCTAGCATGGGAAAGGCAGGAAGCCACCTTGCCTTGGTTGAGAGGAAAGGCAGCAAACTGTAGGCATGCAAATCTCTCTTTCCCCGTGCCGTCAATTGAAACACTCTTGTGCAGGCAAATTGCAAAGAAAGCACTGGGCTGGGGTGGCTTTTTTGTTGTTAATTTTGAAAAATGTAAATTTAGGCACCTTCTGATGAGGTAAGCACCTATGTTCACTTACTCAGTGAAGTTTGAAAACCGAAATGGAATCGGAGGTGACTGTGCTCTGGCTGTGTCTGTTCCTCAGTTGTTCTAGAATGCAAGAGTAGCTAAAAATAGAAGTAATCTTTCCTCTGGGAAATGGGCTGCTTGGCCTCTGCCCCAGAGGTGGGTGCACTTCACTGGCATTTTAGATTGGTTCACAAAGTCCTCCTGGGAAAAAAAAAAAATCATTACAGCAATATGAAATATTTATTAGTCCGTTAAAGGTGGAAGGAATTAGTATTTGTGCTTTCAAGCCGTATTACAGGGAATGAGCTGTTGGGATCAGGATTTTAAATGTGTTCCTAATATTGGAAGCTTTCTTCGCCTTCACAGCAAAGTAGTCTTATTTAAATAAGCATGTGCGTTTGCTCCCTCTCTTACCGGCTTGGTCTGAGCACTCAGCCCGTCTCACTTCATTATGCAGAAACTTCTTAGACCTCCACTGTTGCTGGCTGCAGTTTCTATGCTAATTTAATCCACTTCAGCCTTTTGGTCATTACTATAATTAGAGTGGCTGCATCACTTTGCAAGTCTGTCTGCCATTTAAACTGAACACTCTTCTGAGCTTTGCCTTGTTATCCTAGGTTTCTGTTTAGCTATCATAATTTTTTTTTTTTAAAGCCATATATGATAAAGGAAGAGTGCCTGGCCTAAACCTTGGTACTGAAGTAATACCTCTTGTCAGGGATCCTTAAAAGATCTTTAAAAAGCTTCTTGCATTTTATGAGCCTTTCGAAGGAGCAGTTACTGGTTTGTTAATCAGATGTGATGCATCAACAAGCCTTTGTACTGGCCACAGCCTGTTATTAGAGGCTGGCTAATTGTGCAGGCAAGGGGTGAGTGGCTTTCTGAGCTCGGTGTGTCATGTGTTAGGGCAGAGGCTCTTGCTTCCGAAGCTGTGCTCTGAATTCCTTGTAATGCTGCTTTCAAGAGTCCTAACTGTTGAAATGTAACCATGCTTTTTAAAGCAATTTACCAAATGTCAAGAGAAAGAAGCTGGAAAGAAGAGTTTATGTATGGTGTAGCACAAGCCCAGAATCAAGCAGCAGAAGAACAAAGTGAAGAGCAGTATCTGCACTTCCAGACACTGACAGAACCACCCTGACCTGACTGTCCTGATCCTCCTGTTTCTCTTCACAGCTGGCATCGAGTGGGATTTTGCAGGCTGAGTTTAATGCAAAAGAAACGAAAATGTGGTTTGGAGCACAATACAAAATCCCAAGAGACAAAGATCAAAACAGCTGATATGAGATGACATACAGGGGTCCCTTTTCATAGCCAAGGGAAGATGTCTCCTCACTCAGTTTTACATTATTTATTCTCCACAAACGGAGGATTCAATTCAGATCTCTGAACCGTTCAGTCAAGTTAAGTTAGAACTAAAGTTTGGAAGAAATGGAGTTACTAGCTGGAACTCCTGTTTTCAACTCATTCTTGAGACTAATGTTGCAATTCTTACATTGGTCACTTCATTTCTGAATTCTCCTGGAAGTTATAGCTTTAATAAAGGGCACTATGAAACTGCCTCAATAGTTGGCTACTGCATATGAGGAATTTGATGTGTCTTCAGGATGATTTCTGTGCTAACTCTACTGTAAAGACACTTAATCTGATCACACAAGTGGACGAATGAACTGGCCAGCTCAGGGGTCTTTGGCCTGCAACCCTGACACTGAACAGCTTGTTGTATTTGATGGTGCTCGGTGTGGGCAGCCTGTAGCTGTTAAACTGTGCATGACTTCCAAGCAGCTCTAAGCGTGGTTTATGCGGCGGGGACCCAGGGTTGTGTTGCTGTGGGAAGCGCCTGGATAGCTCCCATCAGGAGCGAGGAGGTGAGCTGGAGGGGTGCTGAGGCAGAGTTTGGGGTTGCTGGAACCCAGCCAAGGGCAGCTCTGCAGGGGCTGGTGGGAATGCTGGGAGGCCGTTGTCATCTCCCATCTGTGAACTTCTCTGGAGTTCTTCCATCCCTCAGCTCTGACGTCCATCGGGCTTGTCTCCTGCCCACAGGAAGCTTTTGGTGCAGGGCTTCTTGGGTCAGGAACGCTGGAGACTCGCTGCCCCTTTGGCAGCCTCGGCACGTTGGCTGCCTTCCCTTTTCTGGCTGCAGACTGCGTGCATCATGCAAGATGCAGTGCTGCTGGTGATGCGCTTGTCTCTTTTTGCTAGTGAGGTACCTCTCCTGGCTTTTCTGTAGTTTATATGTTCTGTAGAAAATCATGTTCTGCTGAACAGCCCCTCTTCAGATGAATTTCATGTGGTGTAATAAAAAAATCAATTTAGTTTCATTTGTTCATGTCTTTAGTAGATTAGCCAGTTTCTGATGTTTTTGTATTTATGTTTAAATGACTTCTATCCATTCACAATACAACTACTATCAAAAGGGATTGCTTGTTAGGTATAGAAACTTTTTATTTCTTTTTTTGGGAAGTAACTAATATTCAAGTTGCTTCCCAGCTAAATAACAGAATTTGTGCTGAAATGGGCTATGTAGCGTGTTAAGTGCTCTGCCACATTTGGCACCGGGCACTGCCTGCCTGTGACAACAGGAGCACACCTAACTGCACGATGCTGCATTACACTGACATCTGTGGGGGTTGTTCCTGGTCACGATGCTGATTAAAAACATACCCTGAAGTCTGAAGACTGGAAGCCCGAGCAAATTTATTTCTGCTCTTTTAACTACAGATGACACTTATGTATAAAGAAGCACGAAGTGCAAACATAAAAGGTTTGTCTTGGAAGCGACTGTCCTAGATATTATGGTAAATACAAATGTAGTGCGTCTTTAGGGGTTTAACTGAAGAGGCTGATAGTGAGCTAAGCTCCCAGGAGTCCAGCATTGTTTGAAAAGCTTTAATTGGAGGGAAGCTGATAAAGCTGCATCTTTGACATGCGGAGCAAATCAGGGTAGGCTTTGACTTGCCTGAGCAGTTGACAGGGCAGCGTTTCGCTTCCAATTATACCTTTCCTTTAGTCAGCACTAGCTTTAGCTGGGAATGGTGAGGCACTTGCCAGGGCCATAGGGAAGGGTGTGAGCTGAGAAGGGGACCGGGGGGGGACACCGTAAACCCCTCTTGTATGGGTGGGAGGAGGAGGCTTGTCTTGCTGCACCAGGCCCATGCAAGTCCAGTGCCGGCGCTGCTTGTGGAGGCGGAGTGTTTGCAGAGTGTGTCCTCAGGTTGCTTTCTTTTTCCGCACAGCCTGGTGTCTGAGGGTCCAGCAGGATCTCACCAGGAGTTGTTTTCTGTGGGTTGGCTCAGCATGATGTGCTACTTCTGATCAAGCTTGCCATTGTCTTGTTCCTGCCCACTTTGAATGGGACTCTTCGGCTGTCAGCATCCTACTGTTGACCAGTCAAATAGCTAAAGGGGAGTGCTGCACAGATTTTTGTGGGTAAAACTGGAATCAAGCTTACATTGGAGTGCAGAATAAAACCTTATATTAGCGGAAGTAACATAGCCTGTGTTGAATGGCACCAAAGCATTGGCACAGGGCATTCTTGTGGCCAGTTTCATGTCCGGCACAAAGGCAGGTTGCTCCTTGAGAATAGTTCTCCCGCTGTTGTTTACCAATGGACTAAAATTCCTGCCCAGAGAAAACTGACTGGCTGTGTGGTGTTAACTGAAAGGGTACTTGTTTATAGTCCTAGTCAGTGACCAGTAAGTATTTTCATGGTCTAACCTTGGACTAACGCATTCAAGAACACACAAGGCCTTCTGTCAAACAGCATGCATAGGTAGTCTTAGGTGAAGCAGCTGGGATTAATACCGTTTGAAGTGTCTTTAAAATCCATGTGATTTAGAAAACATTAATTTCATACCATAGTAAGGAAATAGGCTTTTTAAACATAACGTTTTTTTTCCTTTTCTCTTCCTGCAGGGAAATTCAGCTCCTGCGAAGATTACGGCACAAAAATGTTATCCAGTTGGTAGATGTATTATACAATGAAGAGAAGCAGAAAATATATCCTTTTTTTCACACAGTTGTTAATAAGGTTTGAATTCCCATTGTTCTCTGCTATAGAATCATTATAGTTCTGCTTTTGTTAAGGCCCTTTTGAATGTTTCTTAAGCTTAGAATTGCTTTCATTGGTATTAAACATACTGCATGTCTGGGATACTTTCCACACAAGTACATTTCTTAAGTTTCCCATCTTCCCAGTCAGGAAGCGAAATATTGTCCCCAGGTTACAGATGCAGGGCTGGGGTAGGGGAGAACTGACTCTCAAATACTGCGTTTTATTGTGTGACCTTCAGCAACTCAGAGATGAAAAAAGAGCTGTGGATCTGTCATTTCTAGCCTCCTGTCCTAGCTGTGGTATATGTTAGTGCTTTTTTCCCCTGAAGATGGACCTTTTATTGTCTATGCTATGTGAAATCAATTTTTGTAATGCTTTTTCCTCTAAGTCCTTGGCAGTGGTGTACGGTTTTTTTTCTTTCCCTCAAAAGAAGAAAAAAATCTACTCGCTGGCATCCGAATGCCTGCAGCTCCCTCCTTCCCTTTGGAGGGTCTGTACTGCTGCAGTGCTGCCTCTGCTGTGGACAGTTGGTATGCTTTGCTGCTGGTTATCCTTAACAAGATAAGATGAACTCCCGAGCCTGCCCAAGCCTCCTCAGCTTTGTTGTTTGTGTGAAAGTCCCTTGTGTTAGTAGTTTAAGTGACCTAAAGCTTGTAACAGTCATGAGAGATTGAAAGCATGTTGTTCCTGTGAGATTTACAGCCCAGCTTTTTGAGACTAAACTGTTCAGTTCTTGAATCAAAGCTGTGGCTTGTGAGCTCAGTGCATCTTTCAGACTTTAACATGTTATTCCAGTGCACGGTGTCCCCCAAGTACACGTAGGCACTAACCAAGGTAATTACATGCCTTAACTTGCGAGTGAGTAGCTGGATTTCTAATGAGTCTGCCACGCTTAGAGTGCACTTTAGCTTGAACCAGTTTGTAAGCTTATTGAGCTGATCTGTTGTAGTACATGTTATAAATGGTTGCTTTTATTTTTGACAGTGTTTTCTAAATACTGTCTTCCAATTACAGTACTTCATAAAATGGGTAATTTAATTGTGTGCTTTAATTAGATCAAATACTCTGCCACCAAATCATTAGTGTAAGAAAGGCAAGACAACTTTTGCTTGTGTTTTGTAGCCTTAACAGACCGAAGGAACTGTAATTCAATTACTGTCTATAGACAGATACCATTTAATTAATAAGAAGCTGGGATGCTAAAGGAGAAGCATGGGGAAAAAGAGCCCGAGAGAGACCTCATGTGTTGGTAACAGGTGATGACAACCCAAAATGGTCATTCAGAAACGTGACCTCTCTAAGCCAGGAGGGATGTTCCTTGCTTTACTTTCTGAACAGCAATGTTTGAAAAAGAACAAATTCTTTTTCAATACTTTTCCCTTGCAAGGGTAGATTAACGTCACTATTTTTATCTTTATCTGCTTCTACGCTCTTAGGAAGTTTGTTGCTGTATCTGCTTATTCTGTGCATGTGAGTGGCAATACCTGGAGAAATGTGTTGTTTTCACTGGGGCTGGGAGCGGGAATTCACAGGGATTCGTGTTCTTGCTTAACCTTTCTCCAGCTTCTCATTGGCACTGCTGGTGCCTGTGCAGCATTTCCGAGGATATGGCAGTACAAACGCTTGTGCAGCCGCATGGTAAACAGGTTTGGGAACAGATCCAGCCAAAAAGTAACTTTCTCTTTTAGGCTGGCTTCTCTGTAGGTCAGTTCCTTCACTCATTTCACTGTGTAGTCATGCAAACTCCTGTATTAGTGCCTTGCAGGAAGCAATACAAGGTGGAAGTTGAGTGGGGTATAGGGGAGGGATGTCAACTTCCCCCTTACTAGTGAAAAAAAAATGCCCTTGTTTCCAGAATGACCATTATGGCATTTGAAATGTGGCCTGTAGAAGAAGGAAGGATTCTGTTCTCACCTGAGTTTTCTGTTGCTGATAGAAGTGAACTGCAGGCTTCAGCTGTGTTTATTCTTGGGAAGATAGTGTTTTAACAACTTACCTGCCTAGTCAAAGCCTTCAGTGATTTTCTTTGGTAAAGGGAAAGCTGTGATGACTGGATTAAAAATGTCAACTACATTTAGTATTTAATGGGCTACTTTGACCTGCTGTGGCTGGGGATGGAGAGCTAGTGATGAACGGAGAACTAATCCAGGCAGAAAATAAACCCAGTTCAATATAAGCAGCATCCCAGTTGGCATCCTCTCTCAACAGCTTCTGTTACCAGTATGTGCAGTTGTGTGTAGGAGCAGAACGCTATTGATTAGAAGAATTGAGAGCCTCAGTCTTGTTGGGGGACCTGTAATAGATCTGCTCCAGCCTGAAAGTTTGTACTCTAATCTGGCTGATCAACCAGAGATGAATCAGTTACAAAAGAAGGGGTGAAAAACACTCTGGCAGCAAATGGAACCATAGTCAGGCTGTCCTTTGTAGATGAGAACGAGACCTGGGTTTTGCTTCCCAGGAGCTAGTCTATATAATCTACTGTTAGTATTATTCTCTTGAGGGTGGGAGAGTTGATGTCTTCCACATCGCTGTGATATAAGTAGTTCACAGATTTCTTCCAGAGTAAGAAACGGTAGGAATGAATTTTGGGAGCTCTTTCTGCTATTCTTGCTTCTGCTGATTTACTGGGTGGCATTGTGCCCATCATAAAATCTTATAGTGCTTTAGTGTTCCTCTGAAGAGCAGCTCATACGGGGAATGTAGCACAAATTTAATGAGTTTGGACAGTGTTTTGAGCTCCTTGATAGAACGTACTACAAAAGGGCAACACAATTTTTAGCACAGATCCCACTTAAAGCGCAGGTCATCTCTTTAGCCTCTCCTGCCTCAAGAGTTAAGATGGCATCCTGGGACATAAGCAACTTATTTTAGGCTTAGGTTAAGAAGGCATCTGCCAGGAATAATTAGAGTGACCAAAGAAATGCTTTGTGTTACTGGAGAACATGGGCTGCCTGACAGTCAGGCTTTCCTCTGCTCTTTATGTTGAAGGTGCACTCCCTTGGCAAAGCCAGCAGATGTCTCAGGGTCTGTTCTTGCAAGCCCCTTTCAGCGCACAGTCTGTCTTTAAAAGCCCAGGGAGAGGAGGAAAACGGAGGCAATTATTGCTTTAGGCAGTTGTGTAGCTTCCATTGTTTGGCCCCAATATTAAAGCTTATGGAGATGAAAACTAGAATATGCTGCAAGGGAACAAATGCTAAAAAGTGCCACCAGTTCTTGGCATTCTGTTGTAACTTTTTTTATCCACGCAGTTTCAGAAAAGCTTCGCAGCTCTCTAGGGTTCCTTTCTCCTGCTACTGAAATACTACCATGGGGATGGGGGCAAGCAGCAGCTGTTAAATAAGTGCATATGACCGTATCAATTTGAAACAGGAAATGAAGAATAACAAACTTTGGGGAGGGTGATGGGAGCTCACTGTTACGTCAAGCGCAGAACAGCCAGGGTATTGGGAGAATATGCTACAGCCTGCAGCTCTTCTGCCAGGGGTTCCTTAACTTTTTGTTGCCACTTCGGAGTATTATCCTAGTTCTGTCACGCTTGTGAGATCTCCCAACTTAATTTCTGTGGAGTTCACATCCTGTTTCAGGTCTGATCACGGAGCTGCAGCTGGTTGTTAAGCAGAAGAATGTTCTTGTGGGTTCGTTGCCTCCTCCTGTTAGACAGTTGGAGGAAGGTAGCTACCTCAGGAGGTGCAGCACAGCTCAGGCTCTACCTTTCCAGTGTGTGTACACCCGGTGACAGGACTGCCTGTGCAGCAGCTCTCCAGTTGCACTGGAACAGGGCTGCAGTCCTCACACAGCATTTTCCTGAGAAGTGTTTAACCTTTAAGCTTCCTTAACTCTGCCTTCACGTATATGGTGATGGAGTACTGTGTGTGTGGGATGCAGGAAATGCTGGACAGTGTCCCAGAAAAGAGGTTTCCAGTTTTTCAGGCTCACGGGTAAGTACAGTTTTGTTCCTTAGGTTGCATTAGTCTCTTGCCACTGTGCTCTCCTGAATTCGAGAGCATGTTGTACTCTGTTGCTTAGACTGCTGGCTGCACTTTAAAGTAAAATGGGCTTTATGTAATAACTGCATCTTTTACATTCCTGGAAAAAATGAAAAACTAGTGAAGTGGCAGCAGGGATAGCCCTTAGATTCTGGGAAGAATAACCATCTTTCTATTGAATTTTCTGTTACTTTTGTTTTCCTTCATGAGATGCATGACAGCCCTTCCTGGCCCCTTTCCTACACCTCTGCTGTTCAGCAAAGATGGGTGCAGCGGAGGAATCCATGAGGACTTGCCCTGCCTAAATGGAGGCAAGCCATACAGTTCAGCGTCAGAAAAGAGATTAAAGGTCTTTGGATGGATTAAGGATTGGCAATATCCAGCAAGATCTGTTAGCTTGTGTAGTTAGTAGACAGGATAATCTGAAGCCCCTTTCACTCTGCAAGTAAAGGAACCTTAGGATTCTGGAAACAGGTGCAAGAAGATTGTCATGTATACCAAATCAGTGCAAACCAGCAGATCTCTGGTAACTACATATTTTTATGGTCATATTTTCATTTTGTTTAAAAAAGGTGCCTGAGATTACAGATAGCCTAAGTGAAATACAGGAACATTAAGTTAAGTATTATTCCTGGACAAAAGATGTGCATGCGCAATTGTTGCCAGGCTGTCAATGTGCAATGCTTGCTGTGCTACAGCAATGGCCTGCCTGTAGTCTCTGACCATATCCATGTTTCCTTTGCCTAGCCAGTAAGCTGTACCAGCAGAACACTCCCTTCTACTGGCTAAAGGAAACTTTTTTCCCCACCCCCTGTTAGAGAAAGCTACGCCACTGAAAGAGCATCTTTTGCTAGCTTAACTTAGCCTAGACTAAAGCAGATGTCAGAATTAACTATCAGGTCTGTGCCAGCGTGGTGCTCAGCACTTACAAAATACGCAGACTTGCGAAGAGGACTTTGGCGTGGAGGAGCCCGGAGTCTGAAGTGGTTAGCACACTGCTGCAGAGCTCTGGCAGGTAACTTCCGACTTTGTCAGAAGATTAAGTACCATTTCTTATACACCACAGTTCAACCTCAAGTTCCTATGCATCAAATGTAAATGTATTTCTGACTTGTTTCCAATAACAGCACTCTTTGCTTTAGTTATTGTCAGTAGTTCACATAGTCTATGGAAGTGCTTGACTTCTTTTTTTTTTTTTTCCTCTGACTCTTTCTGCAGGTACTTTTGTCAGCTTATAGATGGCTTAGAATACTTGCACAGCCAAGGGATTGTCCACAAGGATATAAAACCGGGGAACCTCCTGCTAACAACCAATGGGACACTAAAAATATCTGATTTAGGCGTAGCAGAGGTATGTGAGAACTGCAGCAAAGTCAGGAATGTGGGAAGCCTGACATTCTAGATTTAGGTCACCTTTGTAGTGTCAACTGATTTATTGTGCATTTAGGCTTTTGTTCTGTTAAACTTGCAGAGTACTCTAGAGTGACTCTGAATATTTATTGTAATTGGCAAAACACTTTTGATAACAGCACAAAACTTCCATCTGGGAAGCATATAGAGGAAGACACCAGTCTTAGACAAACCCAAAAGTGTGGTGAAATGGCAATAAGCTACATAACCTTATCCTTCTTATTATATGAAGACTGTCTTAGCTAGGTTGGAGTGGTGCGAGAATTGTCACTGATGGTGTGTAGTTATTGTAGTGGCATGTGCTTATGATATGTAAGTAGATTTTCAGTAGCAGAGTTTTCCCCTTTTTTCCCCCAGGTGAAACTTTTCCAACTGTTACAATTTGTCTGCCTCGAAAGTTTGAAACTAATCAGTGTCTTCTGCTGCAGGCATTGCATCCGTTTGCAGAGGATGACACGTGCAGAACGAGCCAAGGGTCGCCAGCATTCCAGCCACCAGAAATTGCCAATGGCCTTGACACCTTTTCAGGCTTTAAAGTAGACATCTGGTCCGCAGGGGTCACACTGTAAGTGCCCGTGCAGCGTCCAGGAATTGCAATAAAAAATTACAAGCCTGCAAATAGCTCAGTCTTGTGCTATCTGCTGTCATCACTGCTCTTCTGTATGTTGTTGCGGGGAGCGGGGAGGGTGTATGTGTGTTGGTCCCTCCTTTGGATGGCTGTATGTTCCCCAAAGTGCTTGTAATTCTGAAGAAAGTAATCTTTACTCTCAGTGAGTGATTCTGCCAGCCATTTCTCAGCATCTGAGATGCACAGCTACTGTAATAATAGAAACCACAAATACCTCTAGTATTTATTTTTAAGTTTCTTCTATCCCAGCCTGTCAGGGAGATGTCTTGGTGGTTTTGACTCATGTGAATGAAGAGGCTGCGATAAAGGAAGGCTAAGTTTAAAGAGGCATTCCAAATACTGTCAAATACTCATCTTATAGTTTCCTCTTGGCGTCTTTTGGCTTACGTAGTCACATAAGAACTGAACACCTGTTCTGTGTGCTTTTTCTCATACAGCTTCTCCTTCTGCCTTTACAGATACAACATTACAACGGGTCTCTACCCCTTTGAAGGGGATAATATCTATAAATTATTTGAAAACATCGGGAAAGGTGACTACACAATTCCAGAGGATTGTGGTCCTCCACTCTCAGACTTATTGAGAGGTGAGTCTCCCAATTGACTCTAAAAGGATGGGTAAAATCTATAGCTGCAACAAATGCTCAGCTTGCGTAGTGCCAGGGGAGAGCTTCATTCCAAGTATCCTGTGAAGATACAGGATCCTGTTAGAAAGGGAGGTTATGCTTATGAACCTTATAAGACTTTGAAAGATCTTTAGCACTGGCATTTTCCTGAGATACACTAAACCCTGCATGGGTTGCAGTCACTACTCTTTACAGAGTTGGTTCTTGCATTATGCTTCTTGTGCTCTGAGAAGCTTTTAAATGTAAAGGCAAAGCCCACAAGAGATTAAATTTAAAATAGCGTCATAGCATTGGTGTGGGTTTTGCAAGTGAGAACACTCAGTTAAATTCCTTGCCCAGGCTTTCTATAATGTGAAATACGGAGTACTCAGGTTCTGCTGTCCTTCCTCATCAGCCTCTGCTCTGAATTTATTTGTTTCAATCCCAGTTGTCTCCTCCTTCCCCCCAAATTTAGAGTTGCAAGGATATTGGAGCAAAGTGACTGGTGCCCACTTTCACAACAGGGCTGTGGTAGAAACAGGAGTAGCGCTTTCTGGGTAGAAGGAGAGGGTTGTGGGTTTTGTTTGGTGTTGGTTTTTTGTTCCTGTCACTTACTGCAATAGTTTGAGATTTAGTGTTGAACAGTCTCTACTTTTGAAAGCTGAATAGTCAGGGCAGCAGTTATGCTGTGCATAGCAGCCAGTTTGGTGATGTCCATTTGGCAGCAGATAGGATGGGATTCTAGCATGTGGGAGATCCTGACCAGAGTTCCTGCCGCCTCGTTGGCAGTGAAGCAGCCAGGTGCAGTAGCGCTCCCCAGCCCTCAGCACAGGCTTGCTCTCTCTTCTTTGTCTTCAGCTGTTTGTGAAGGATCAGACCTCAAATATGAAATTATGCTGTCTTGTTTCAAGTTTATTTTTCTGGTTCTTGTGCTACACGGGGTTAGGAGGTTAGTGTGGGTGAAGAGTTGTGGGGTACTGTGAGCAAACTGAGTCAGCTTCCCTTCCTCCTGTCAGCAGTGTCGTTAGGTCTGCTCGTAATACGGGCGCTATCGCTAAAGCGGGGAGTTGTGTACTGTGCTGCATCCTCTACGTGGTCACGGTGCTGTTGCAGTTTGTGGCTAGCCAAAAGGTTAACAATTTCGAAGCATTTTATGGCTGCACTTCATGGTACAAACGGTGGCAGCAGCTGTGCCTCTGCAGGAAACACTGTGCTGCCCGTGGACTCCTGGCTCCGGCGTGGATGGCTGCGAGGAGCTGCAGCTCCAGCCTGGACTCGCTTTCTTGCCCCGTAGGGTCACCTCCGCTGCGGGCCGCAGCCCGGTGCAGTGCTGGGGACGGTGCTGGGGATGCAGACGTCCTCGCTCGGTGCCGGCTGCGTGCCGGGCGGCGGCGGCAGGTGGTGCTGTCTGTCCGAGCTCTGCCTGCCGCTGCCTCTGGCGGGGCTCCCCTCGCCCCCCCGCCACCGAGGAGGGGGCAGACCCCCTGCAATCCCACATGGGAGACTATTTTAGCTTATCTGGCCCCCCTACCGATGATGAAATAAGTTATTTCCGTGTGTTTCAAAAAGCATTAAGTAGCTTTAACAGCTTTCAGAAAGCATTACATAAGGCATTGCTTCAAATAGTGCACAGCATACAGCACAGCTGGTATCTTGGCTGTTCTGCTGAGACTAATGTGGCTACTGCTTATGGCCCAGCACTTCTGACTGATGTGTTTCATGTTGTACCCGCATGCCCCAGGGAACGATGTCCTGATCTATGTGTGGTGTTTGATTTGTAAATGCTGATTCAAAACACAGCCTTTTTTATGATCTTGGGAATTGCCCAAATGGAGTAAATCTGGTGGTCCATCTAGACTGGCAGTCAGTCTTCTAAAGCATCCAGCAGAAATCATTTGACGTTTGTCATAAGCCTCTCAGCTGCACTTAGTGTTGTCCCCCAGGGAAAATGAGTGTGGCAGTTGTTTCCCTTTTCTTGTACTGAGGATATTGATAGCTTCAAATCTTATGCTTCATTAGCAGAATAACTCCCTTTTTAGTTCTCTTTCCATCCCCTGTATGAGACCTGGAGTCAGAATCTCCTACTCTTCTTTCTGCCTCATTTTGAACAGAGGAGCTTCACACCCTTTGTTCCTCTCTTCCAGCCTGAGTTGCCTCCTTCATCCTAGCTGCTGTCTGTCTCTATCCCTTCCGTGTTTGGACACTACAGACGCAAGTTGAGTGTGTTTTGGTAGGCAGAGGAGCTTGCCCTGGGGGGGATGTCTGTGTCTATCAGCTTGACCCTTTCTTCCAGGGTGGTGGGAAGTCCTAAAGATTCCTTTTACTGTCCTTCCTGCAGCCCCCCCAAGAACACTCTCCCACCCCTCATCTTGTTGTATGCACCTGTTACGCAGTAAAAGCTGGCAAAAACTGATACTCTGCGTGTTTGGTTTGGCACACTTTACTTTTTCTAGTGATTACAGTACCCAGTGGGCCTGAGGTGACTGAATTGTGGAGTGGGATTGCCCCAGCTCCCTCCACGCCGTGGAGGCCTGAGCATCTCCACAGCCCAGCAGACAGCAAGGCATCTGCTGAAGACGAGGGCTGAGCCTTGCAGTGGTGATACTACGTAGCTATGGTGACAAAACCTGAATGCTTTATTTAGTTCATGCTTTTCCTCCAGAACATCTGTGCTTCCTGGTAGGTGCCTGCTACTTCTGCAGCAGGTTGAAACTGAATCAAAAGATCAGATATTGTCAATGGCTGTCTGATGCTTTTATATGAGCAGCACAGACACCCACAGCTCAGCTCTATCTCACTAGAGACTTTGTTTCGCCTTTCCGTTGCTTTTAAAAGACTCTTAAAGCACTCTGCAGTGCTGCAAGCATTTGTTCTGGTTTTATTGTAAGGAAGAATTCAGTATGCTGCAAAGTGCTTGTTTCCTCTCTGGCTATAAGTGCTGTGTTGACCATAGTACCAGTCTGGCTGTGAAGCAAACACTAGAATACACTTTTTAAGGTTTTTCCTGTTCTTCTGTTGACTACTTTTTTTAGTGGTGGGGTTTTTTTTTACTCTCCCTCCTCCCCCCCTCCCCCCCCTTAAGCTTGTTTTTATTTCTTTGTTCCTCTTTCCAGACAAAGCAGAATTTAGAGGATTAAAGCTTCTGTGGTATTTGACTTGTAAAGAGACTTGCATGACAGTGTATTTCAACAGATGAGTTGGGATGCTGCTCCTCTTTTTGTCTCCCTAATCAGGGATGAAGTTTTATTTATACTCTTCACTGATGGAAAAGAGAAGGGCTAGTGCTGTTCTGGCTTCTGTGTGTACAGTCAGTAAAGATGTGTCAGAGTGGAAGCATTTATAAATAGCCTTAAAGTTCTTCTGTCATCATCTGCACATGACTTAGCAACTTGTACGCAGTTTGCTTCTGGACAAGCAAAATGCACAAGGTCAGCTTTTCTTCCTCCTTTTCTAATATACTTTTACTGAAAGAGAAAGCTCTGAGACTGCAGTCTCTGCATTCAGTACCTGGATTGATTTCCAGGCTCTGCTACAGACTTTGTGACCGGGGGCAAGTTGGTTAGGTTCTCAGTGTTTTGTTTTCTCACCTCTGTGTAACTGCCATGACCTTTCATTACAGGGATGGTGAGAGGATGCGCATTCTGATGACAGTGCGATGCTTTAATTCTGTAGCAGCAGGGAGTCTCTGGAGCCGACACTCAGGCAGGCTGGTGTCTATAACCCATCCAGTGGCAAGTCTTCCGCATGTGTTTGATCAAACACTCAAGGTTTGCCTGCAGAGGGAGTTTCTGGTCAGAACGCCTGGCTGTGCTTGCGGAGGATGAAGGAGAGGGAAAAGTCCTGTCTCATTTTACAAATTGGACTTATACTGCTTTATATTGGTTGTTTGAAATGTTGATCTGAGTTGGAGACTGAAGTGAAATCCAGGTTGAGGTCATTAACTCTTGCTGTTAGATTTCTTCTGGCTTCTCAAACGACATACCTAAGATTGTGCTGCCTGCTAAAAACTAGATATTCTACCACATGATATAATGCTATGCTTGTTCAGGATTATTGAAGTGTGTGGGCTGGAGTCTGTAAGGAGCTCAAGACAGGTTCGTGATCTCCAGTTTCTGGATTGCCACTTCACATAATTTGAAAGGGGTTTGAGACTGCCGGCGTGCTGTAATGGGCACGATATCCCATGTACGGACACAGCTAATCCTTCTGAAATACCACGGGAGCAGAGGTTTGCGAGTTAGGCGTCCTCCTGAAGAATCGCCCTGTTACAGTGTGTCTCATCTCTACTCGCAGATAAACTGCATGGAAATCTTTACCGTAAATGGTAGAGAGTATGTGTGGTTACTGTGGGCAGACACTCTTAGATGACTTGGCTGGTGAATAGTACATGATGTTTTGTCTTGATGAAGTCTCTTTTCAGCACAGGACTTCAGCCACAGAGCTGCCATGAGTGAGTCAGAGCTGAACGCATGAATGTACGGTTTTGGTGATTAGACTTCCCATTTTCTTTCAAATGTTGCCCAAAATATGGTCCATTTTCATTAAAGTAAATATTCTTTTTGCTCAATTATCTTCTTTATGCCTTTTTAATTGCTTGAGAACAATACAGCTTTCTGCACCATAGCTATTTGTAACTGGTGCTGTTAGGCCTCTTTTAATAATTTATAACTTTAGAACCTTAGAACTTTATCCTCTGCTTGTACCGGTTTCGTCTGGTAAATGCCTTAAACTTCTTTGTTAGCCCTGTCATTCCTTACACAGTGTTTGAATTGCTGCATGTTTATTTTTTTTCCTTTGGTCAAAGTGAGCTGCTTATGAGGGTGCTCCAACTCCTCTTCTGCAGCACCCTAGTGAAATTAATCTCAAACTGAAAGTGCAAGAGCCTTGAGACAGTCCCACTGTACTTCAGATTTCTCTGAAGAGTTCCCAGTTGTATCTGCTTGGATGTGCAGAAGTTTATTCTGAACTTGGTGATAAGCTGGATTTCAAAAACACCTTGACATGTGGTCCTTAAAGAAATAGATTGGGGGGGGGGTGTCTTGACTTACCTGTTTCTGATTACATTAATAAGATAACCTAGCCAGTACTTGCTTTGGTGCCCCTTAGACTTCATGTAAGATCTCTTTACAGTCCTGTTTCTTTAAAAAAAAAAAAGCCAACACATTTGGGCAGCTCAGCTGTGAAGCTACTGTCTAACAGTCTTATTAATAGGTCATTTAATTAGGTGGGGGACTTTTTCTGTGAACCACCTTCCCATCTTGTTTTCCAATTATTACTCCTGTTGTAAGGTGAGGAGAAATTATGTCTGAACGTGAGAACTCCTTTACTGCAAGGGTGATTGAGCACTGGAACAGGTTGCATAGGGGAGTTGTAGAGTTTCCATCCTTAGGGACTTTCGAAACGCAACTGGACACAGTCCTGGGCAAGCTGACCCTGCTTTGAGCAAGAGGGTTGCACTAGATGATCTCTAGAGGTCCCTTCCAACCTCAGCTGTTCTGTGATTCAGAGAAGGCTGCAGGGACTGCTACGGACACGTGCTGGAGTACAGAAGAAAGGAGGAACGCACATTGCAAGGACCCTTGTTGTGGAGAAAGTCCCTGATAAAGGCTGTGTCCAGTGTCAAACTGATAATTATTCTTTTTTTTAACTGTAAGGGAGTTTATTTCGTAGTACTCACTGAAAACAGGAGGGCTTTCTCTAGCATTGTTTCATTAACTATGGCTAAGGTGAGGAAACAACTTGGAATTGGCCCTGCGAAAGCACCTAAATGTTGTATTACAAGTGTTGCAGCACTTTTCAGGACAGCAAGATTCAGGATCAAATCCCTTCTCTGCTGAAGGTGGTTCAACCATATTCTCCCTTCTCTTACCCTTACTGTAAGACCATCTCAAAATATACTTTTAGTGGTGTTCCCCAGTAGCAGACCTAGCAGCTGAGCTGTTCAGCTTCTGGGACTGTCACTGGCATTAATCACCTCCTGCCACAGACAGTTTTCATCTGTAGCTGCAGCCTGTGCTGCTGGTTGCTTGTTTATAGGGCTTTAACCTATTCAGGGGAGAAGATACCCAAGATAAGGAACTACTCTCAAGTTTTAGAGCTCTTGAGCAGGGAGCTATTGCTTTAGCTCCAGTCGAGCTCAGCCGTGTAACTCTAGTATAGCCATATGGTGGGTTTTATGGTCTCAGTGAGGCAAGTATAAATTTCCGGTGTGCTCTGTCTAAAATGCTCTGAAGAGTTGGGCTCTGAAGACTCTAGTGCCTTGAGTTCATGAGTCCAGATGCTTGTGATGCACTTGACCTTGTCTAGCCTGGAGAGGTCTTCCCGTGTTTCTCTAACGTACTTCATAGTGATATAATGTGGATCAGTAGTGACCCCATCTGCCTTAAAGTTATTAGTGTTGTCATCAGCACTGATAAACCTTTACAGATTGCCATGGCAAACTGTATTCTGGTTTCTGGGGGGGAAATAACTTCAGTCCTTCCATGCTATACCTTTTCTTTGCCCGTATTTGTTACTGTTAGTAATGTGATACAAACTGAACTGACAAGGAAGATATTCTGGATCAGCTTTTTTTATCATGTGTACTGTTGGTGACTTATCTCTTCCATTACCTTTGTTCAACAGTATTGCAGAAATTAATCTGCAAAGCCCTTGCAACTTTTTACTTGAACTACAACGTCTCTTTCCAGCCCTCCCTTCCTAAGTGTCCCTCCAAATGTATCTCCCGTCCTTGTGTTTTCGCTGTGTCCTTATATTGGCTCTCCCCAGCACTCTGCACTGTTTGCTCCTTGCCCTGACTTTCTTAACTCCTGTTTGGCAGTCTGTTCTGCTTCCTAGGCTTTCTTTTCTTGTGGTTGCTGGAGACAGGGTCCTCCTGTTCTGTCACCTCTTTCCAAAACCTTACTCTTCATGCTACCTGTACAAGACTCAACAGTGCTAGTGCTTCAAGAGCAACAAGGGGGTATCATCCAGTGAAAGCAAAACTCCTTGTAATGTACAGCAGTGAGACTTTGTTAACATTTATTAGATGAATATATTCTTGGAACCTTCATTGGAGAATATCTTGGATGCTGCTGGATGAGACTTGTTAGATCCCATTGGCTAGTTTCTGAAGAACACGGCAAAATTTGCTACTTCCCTTCTGTTGAATGGCGAAGCTTTTTAAAGACAGTGGAGCAGAGTGGGTATCTCATGAGTGTTTAAGGAATCCACCTCACGCTCACCTAGAGAGAATACAGATAAGATACTTTTCCTCTCCCCTGCTCTTCTCACCCCCACCCCAGTTATCTTAGCAGGTGATGCAAGACATCAAACTCCTGGCTAGGGCAAAAGCGTGGACAGTAGGATTATTTTTTTTGTTGGTTCTCTGCAGCTGTACTTCCAGAATAGAATTTCACTAGACTAGAGTTTCTGGGATACTGAGCAACTGGATATATGCTATGCCTAAGGCTTTGGCTCTTCCATGGGGAAAGTTCAATAGTATTATCTGTGAAATGCAAAGTCTTGATGTTCTTTGCCTGGAGACATGCTTGGACATATGATCCAGGGCTGTATGAGCCTCTGTCCCTGCAGTGGGAAGGAAGGAAGGGTCATATCCACTTTGCAGGTGGGGAAACCGAGGAACAGACTTGGTCAGGTAGTCAGCAATGAAGTCGGGATTTTGGGCTGAGCTTCCTGTGACGGATGCAGCAGATTCTTCCTGGAGGTAAATGCTTCCTTAAGCTGCCAGGAGGACTGGACACAGCGGTCGCTGTTGGGGGCGGGAGGTGGGAGGGAAGGGTAGAGCTTTATGCTTCCTGTCTTCAACTTGGCTGAGAGCATCTGTGATCACACCTGGACTTTTTTTCCTTCTTTTCAGGGATGCTTGAATACGACCCAGCCAAGAGATTTTCAATACAGCAGATAAGGCAGCACAAGTGAGTGTTCAGCTTCTTCCTATTAGTCATTCTCTTTCTGCTTCTTATGCTAATGTACCTGTGCTATTGCTCTCAACTCATTTTTCCTTTTGACAGCAGACACATGGAAGTCACTAGATATCCTTCCTCCAGCTCTGCTGGAGCTCTGGCAACCTCTGCTTGGCTTTTTTTGTCCTATTAGAGCATCCGGTTAAAGCATTTGAATTGCTAACCGGTAAATAATGAATATGTTGAAAATATGTTTCTAGCGTGACTGGTTCTTGATAATTAAGGGTTCTGGATAATTTTTTTCAGAGGTCAGCTAGTACTAATGGAGCAGAAGAACAGGGGTTCTTGAACTGGGTTATTGAACTGGGACTGTTTAGTAATGTGTGTTAGGTCTGGTTTTCTGGACAGCCTGGTGACAGAAATATCCCTTGGTATTTGCTCCATATGGAATCAGTATGTGGAGAAGCGTTCCAGGACAATAGGAAAAATTTTTTCTTTAATGTCATACTGCTCCCTCCTCCATATCCTCCCCCTTTATCCTTGCCATTGTCTGAGGGGGGAAGGGCCCCGTTATCTCTGAGGGTNTTTTTTTTTTTAAAAGGATCTGTTTGAACATGCTGCCTTGAGCAGAGATTTCCTGGGCGGATAAAAGTACAAGAACAAAAAGCATCATAAGGATGCTTCATCGCGGAGGCTGCATTAGCTTATCTCCTATTTGAATAGGAAGTGCTTCTGAGGACACGCAGAGCTGCCTGCTGGACCGCAGCTGCTCGGCAGAGGTCCTGCCTACAAGCTTGCCCAGAAAGCTTTTGGGAACCTTGTAAAAACAAGGCTCTGATCCTGGAAGGTGATGGGCCTCCTTTGTGCTGCCTGCAGGCAGGAAGAGCACTATTTTCTTGTTGTGTCTTTGAAAAAAACCAGCAGCGGTAGCCGTCTGCTGTCAGATGATGATCCCTGGTAGATGTTGTGGCATGGGAGGCATCTGCAGGAGCCACAGAACAAAACCTGACAGGCTTGAACTGCACTGGTGTTCTGCAGAGGAGCAACTGCGACCTACCCCTGACAAAGATCAAAGAGGCTGGGGAGGCAGGTCTTATGTAGCTGCCTGGTCAATTAATTAAGCAGTCAGGCTGACTCTCTTACATAGTAGCCAAGCACGGTGCATTGGTTGTTTTGCTGGGTCTGGGAGACGATAGGAGCAGGCATTTGCTTTTCAGGACTGCCTTTACCCATGCATGTGCCTCCCAATAATAGTGGGCCATAAAAGAGACTGCTTGGGGCTGGCCTCTTAAATGCCGCGTGGCATTTAAAGTACCATATAGAGCTAGTCTTTGAAACAATAGCTCCTGCTGTTACTGACTGTCCTCCCATCTACCACTGAGGACTAGAGCGCTTCAAGCTAGACAGCAAAGCACTGTATGCTTTTGTACTTTGTCATTTTCCTGTTCATTACAGCTAGTCGTAGGGTGGTGACCAGCTTGCCATGCAGTCAAACTGATGCTCTGTCAGTAAGCACTGTAAAGAAGCATGGCAGGAATTAAGTCTATGGAGTACATTAGTAGGTGTTGAGAAAACCACTGAAATCACTTTCTTTCCTATCAATGCTGTGGGTCCAAAGGCTGCAGTCAACTACCCCTGAGCTCGGGCCAGTGTAGTTGGTTCTCATGTGTCACTATCTGCTAGGTATTTGAGCTAGTTATCCAACTCTATATACTTGATTTTATACTTCTCCCATGTGATAGTGAGTTTTTGCGTCAGCTTTGCCCAGCTGGAAGCAAAGAGGTTTCTCTAGAGACCCTGCCTGTAGTTAGAAAGCAGGAGAAACTAGAGCATGCTTCTGGCATGGCGGGCAGTCACAAATCCCCCATGCTCTATAGGCGCAGCCTGCCCTCTAATTGGGCACAGCCGCTGCTGGTGAGGCTTTTCATCTCATAGCACTGAGAGGGGCTGAAGAAAGACTCTACCTGCAAACACAGGAGCATTTCCAAGGCTTAGTCTCTTATTAGTTTTCTGTGAGCTTAGCCAGTGCTTCTTAACAGGCTTTTCTCCCCTATTAGTAATTGCCTCCTTCCTCCTGCTGTGGCATCCTAATAATTACATCAAGCACAGCAGAGCTTGCAGCCTTGGGCTTTGGATGTGTCTGTCCATCTCCTTTTTGTGGAGTAGCATTGTGCTAAAGAATCCAGCATTTGGTTCTCTTGGCTTTTCTTTAAATAGAAGAGAAGCTTAGCCCTTACGCTTAACCTGACCCTGATGTTTTTTCTTTTTTTTTTTTTTTTAAATTGAACAAAGCAATTGGAAGGCCAGCAGGTAGCCATTCAGATGTTGTCGGAGGGTTTTTGGAAAGCATTTTAGTAAAAAAAGACTTGATTTCTAGAATCCTTAGATTTCTAGTGTGTGGGGGAGTAATAGTCATTAATGATTTGGGGTTTCTCTACACTCCTCCCACAAAAGCATGTGTTAAGGCACAGGAACTAGACTATAGAAACATCAAGCGACTTACCCGGGCTGCCCTGCTGAGATGGATACTGGCTCAAACCAGAATTACCCAGTGCCTTGCCGTGCTGCTGGAAGTCTCCTTTTATGTCTTTGATCTGATGTTACCGGTGACTTGCTCATACAGACAGTCGAGATCATCAAAGCGCACTGAAAATCAACAGGAATAGCCCCTATGTCCTGGGCAGTGTTTTTGGCATTGGAGCCAAACACTACTAGACCAGGCTCGTGTCAGCACGATGGGAAGGGGCCGTGTTCCCCTGTCCTGCGAGGAAGGGTGATCCTAAGGGAAGCGTCATGGAGCAGGTGTCCTGTGGCCGTGGAGCTGGGCGCTCAGGATCCACCCAGAGCTGGATAAACAGCTCGCATGTCACCTTCCATAAAGTGATGTTTCTTGCTCTTGTAGTGGGATCAAGGATAAAAGGCTTAATCAGTGGGTCAGGGGAAACACTGAGGAAGTATTGAGTGTTGCTCCGTGAAGCAACAGAGCTGCAGGAGGCAGGGAAGGCAGCCAGGCACGTGTTTATTGCCTAGCAATGGTAATTCTGCTATTCCTCCCTTTATTCTTGTCAGCTACTCCAAATGCTTTTCCCCCCTGTAGTGGCGGCCCTGTCTGAAGAATGCT
Source organism: Fregata magnificens (assembly GCA_013389945.1). Taxonomy (NCBI): domain Eukaryota; kingdom Metazoa; phylum Chordata; class Aves; order Suliformes; family Fregatidae; genus Fregata; species Fregata magnificens. Next base: position 23,646 of record WAAD01035351.1, on the reverse strand, counting down.
GTAGGAAGAGTCTGCTTAGTTTTATACCTGCCAGCTGCCTTCCTCCTCTCCTCACTTCTGTAGCTAAACTCTTGCATCAAACTCACGTTTCTTGCACTTTGTTTTAATTCAGCAGGACAAAGCTAAATTCTCTTCTTTGCTTTCAGAGGCTTTTCAAACCTAGTCAATCTGTGCAGTGCAGACCTATGAGTTGTAAATTGAAATGAATTAAAACTCTCTCAGCCTGTCATCTGAGAGTTTATGAACTGCCAGAAGCTGACCCCTGAATAACAATGAGAGAGCCTTGAAACCGGCTTTTCCCGGAAGGATTGGGACAGGATGATGTTCAATGGAAAACTGACACTTTTGGTTCACCTCTGTGAATATTTTGTACTCCTGGGGTGAGGGCACGGGGCGGTGAAGAAAAGCTGCCAAGAGCCAGGGAGTTAGCAACCTGCTCCCTGTAGATTATTCACCACCTCCTCTCTACCCTGTGCTTTTGCTGAAGGGCTTAATGCTCGTATACCGCATTTTGTAACTAATTCACTGACCCTGCTGCAGCACTTAAAGTGATGAAGTGGATGCAGAATTCTACCTCTGTCCCTTGTTTCCAAGGCAACCATCTTGCCTTCCTTCTCCAGAAGTGTCACACTTAATTTGTTCAGTCATAGATACGATTGCAAGAGTTTATAGCGAGAAAGGAAAGGCACTTCCACCTTTTATTAGTGGAGGTGCAAATTAACCTGCTGGGCTAGTGTCTCCTCCTGACCTCCTGGAGGCTGCCGTGCCACCTTCCCGAGTGCTTTTGCTCACCCCAGAGTCCTCCCCGAGAGGTTTGGAGGGTAGCTGTTGGATGCTCTGCCATGTTCAAACCCTGGCTACTGAACCCTTGGAAATCCGTGTTTGTTGTCACTGTAGATTCCTTTGCAGGCACCGAGCATGCTCCTTGACTTCTGTGCCTGCATTTGAGGGAGTGAGAGGGGTTTCCCTTAACCTTTGCTGCAGTATGTATACTCATGGGCTTTTCCCATCCCTTGTCCGTGGTGTCATGCAGTAACCGCTCCTTGGCGGGATGCTCACACAAAAAAAAGCACTCCTCCTCTCCTTTCTTGCTGAGGCACCTGGGTCTGCCTTCCTTCCCCGTGGCAGGCACATGGAAGGAATCTTTGGTTCTTCTACCCACGTTCTGCAAATCAGTTTCATAATGCAACTGTGTCTGGCATGTTAAAGGAATGTGAGTCTCCATCTGTGCACAGAACACCTGTCCTCGTAGGAGTCTGAACTGTCACCTTTGGCCCTAGCATCAGCTACAGGAAAACTGCTTCTCTTTCTTACTCATTTCTAATTTTTTTTATGAACCTGACTTAAGAACTTGGACATCCCTTGATATTACAGGGGTTGGAGCAGTGATTGTAGGGACGCCACGATGTGTTTATTGCTAGCGTGCGTTGCCTTTCCCCAGGGCATACTGTTGTGTGCCTTCCACATTTGTCTGCAAGAGGACTGAATTAAACTGGAACGCTGTTAGTCGCTTCTTGTGGTGACGGTGACCTTCCAGTAAGCTTGAAGCCCTTACATGGTATCATGGGAGGTGGAGAATCATTCGTAACTGATCCTTGCTGGCAGGGTGGTGATCTGCAGCTTGGCATCTGGTTTCAGAGAAAATTGTCCACATACAAAACAAGCAAACTGAAATATTTGTGACCTAGAATGGGAAGTGAATTAGCTGTAAGTATTTGGAAGCTGCAGCTGTGCTTACTGATTCTTATTTTAACCTTGCTTATACCAGAACTTGAAAAGAGCAGAGTGATGACTTCTGATGTAAAATTTGAGCTTGGAAGCTGCAAACCAGACAGGCTCATTAAGCATTGGTCAACCCAGATTCCTTTTTTCATTCAGTCCTTGACCCTTACTGTCTTATCTCCCTGTAGATGATAGCAACCCGTCTGGACACCACTTCTTAACTGGCAGGATCACAATTAATACTTGCGCCGCTGCTGTCAGGAGTTCCTGTGCTTTGCAGGCATTCTCAACAAGTTTGCAAAGTAGTAAGAAATGATCTCTTACTACTGCTCCCAGCACTCTGTTTCAAAGGGCTGGGAGCGGCTAAGAAATGTTTCACAGACCAGAGAGGAATCTGCCTCTTCCAGGGGATGTTCTGGACAAGGGGCACTTGAGATCTGCAACAGCTTTTCTTTTCCCTTAGTGTTAAAGCAGCAGCCTGCGAGCACCAGGTAAATGGCTATGTTTGCGCCAGGGCAGTTGGCTTGGAAAACATCAGTGAAACTGTTTGGGAGTAAATGGTGAAATAGGGCACTCTGTCAGCAGTACTCTAATCCAGCCTGTGTTTTAGGGTCAGTAGTGACAGGCAGGGTGAGGAGGGACTTTATCTTGTCTGCATCGCTGACCAGTGGGAGAGTTGCACTGTGGGCGAGTAGCTGCTTTCTGACTTAGTGGCCAGTAGCTTCTTGAGCCAGATTAGGGCATTTGATGGAGCCAGTGGTCCTCAGCTGAAGAGCAAATCTTCACTAATAACATTTAGCACCAGTGCAGAAAGCAGAATCTCTGTCCCTGCTGGAAGATTGCTTGCCAGGAAATACTCTGCTACTCCATGCAGAATTGCTTGAGGCTCCTTCCAAGAGGTCTTTGATTTTCTTAGAACTTCAATGAATTTCTCTTCTCACTCTATATCCTCATTACCATATATGCATATGCAAGTATTTGAAATCACCTCCCAGAGGATGGAATCATTATGACTAGAGTACAGTGATTCAGGTTTCTGCTGTTAATAAAAACCTATTTTTACTCTCCTGGTAAGTAGGACAGAAGGAAAGAAAGAGGCAGAGCTGAAATACAGCAAAATAAAAACACAAGTTGCTGTAGACTTCTAGGCTTTCTCCCTTTAAAATAGTCCTCTTCATAACAGCCATTCTGATCTCATTTGTCCTGTATATTCCATTCTCCTTAGGTCCCTGGCATTTAGTTTGGGTCCCTCTAGCTCCAGTGCCCCTGGCAAAAATAGCTGGCTGTGTTGGGTCTTCAGTTCCTGTGTTAGATGATCCTGCCAGGCTGGATCAGCCTAGGCTGAATTTGCTGTCTTGGCAGCCACTTCCTTGATGAAAGCAGTCTCCCAAGGAAAGGAAACCAAATGATCAAATTAGGAGTGCTGTGTGCCATGCACATCACCACGGAAGCCGTCCACAGGGTTTGCTAAAACTGTTGGCCGAAATCTAGTTATGTTGGACCTGCTCGCTTCCTGCTAGTCCAGTAGCTGGGATGACATTTTACTTAACTCTTGTAATGCCACTTCATGCACCAGAGGTCATACTTGACAAACCAGATCTGCGTTCAGTTCTCTGTCACTTTCCTAAAATAGGCCGCTCTCACTGCGGCTTCCCATATAGTCATGGTATGGCCGTGGAAGAAATGCCAGTAGATCCACATCAGCGTGTAACTGGAACGTGCCAACCTCATTGCTGTTTGGGGTGCTGTCCATCCGTTCAGACCGTAAGCGTGGAAGGACAGAACGTGATTCCTTGCGTGACGTTGACATGCTCTGTGATTAGCCTAAAGTTTTAAAAGGAAATGCATTTTGGTTATAGGGACTACTTCACTCTTTCTTACTGCAGATGGTAAGAGGCAGAGCAGTAGGCTGACTTTAAAACTCAGTCACCACAGAGAAAAATGGCTTGAGGATGCTAATTGTGAAGGAAGGTTTCTGGATAAAGGTTCACTCCTCCTTTGAATCCTAGCTGATTTGTCCCAGTAGCTACATTTTCATTTGTTTATCTCCTGACTGCTTACTTTTGCTGGATAGTTTTGTTAGATTGCCACTTTTTTTTTAGGCCTACTGTCAAAGCAATGTAAGACTAGAACAAAATTACAATTACCATTCTTCTGTGCAGGAGGTGCATCCAAGCCTTACTTCCTAAAATGAATTTGGAACTGGACTGATAAAAAACAGATGGCTCAGGTCTCTAAGAGCTCTTTGGTGACTGGCTTCAGGCCCTCCTCAGTGGTTATTAGCCAGGAGTTACTGGATGCCTGGGCAAACTGCGGAGGGGGAAGCACTTGTGTCACATCAGGCTTGTCTAGGGCAGCAGTCGTCAGGCAAAGAAGTGAATATGCCATGACGGGATAATTTTAGATCTTGCTCTGCTTTTGAGGTGTGTTTTCAGAGACACCTTAAGCTGCTTCCTAAAGGAACACCCTTTTGTGGCCTAAAGTAAACTTTGAGAGGGGGAAAAAGGCTTAGGCTTTCTAGGTACCTCCTGCTGTGAAAGATTCTGAATGTCCCTTTGTGCAGGTAAGTGGCACCTACCTAATATTTAGCAAGGTGAGCATGAGTGCGGTTGGTCTGGTGAGGCTTTTCTTTCCTTTGTTACTGTGCAAAGACCAGGAAGAATAGGTCCCAGTGGCTTAACTGACATCCAAGCCACAGTGTAGAAATATGGGGGCTGATATCAGTGCCAATTCAACAGCTTATCAGGAAGGCAGGCTGCAGTCCAGGAGATGGTCCTAAATGTGGGAGGTTTTGATGCTTTCTGACCCTTCCTTTGTGTAGAATGACCCTCCAGGGCAAGGCGTAAGTAACAGCCTGATGAAGTACCTCTGTAGGACAGCCTCCCTGCTAGCAGGGACAGCAGCTGCTGGGCACACCACCTTCAAAGGCAGCAGAACACCACTATTCATCCGGGAGGGAGCGACTGGATGGCCATCACCTGACCTTTTCATTTGCTAGCCATAGGCAGCTGATTTTCCCGGCTGCCTGATATGTTGGAGGGGGCAAGGAGTAGAGGAGGTGTGTGGGCTGGAAAGGCACGTTAGTAGAAGTACCTAGGTCTGGAGGAACTTTTGTTCACAGCTGCATTCAAGAGAGGATCGGTAGGAGTGCAGAAGTTCCAGCAGTACTTCTAGGAAACTTTCGGTGCCCACATGCAGCGCTGATATATGTCCCTGAAACAGTCTGGTGTTAGAACCCTGCTTTGAAAGTGCAATAAAAACGTAAGAGGCCGCCCGTATGGCTTCTGAGATGCTGATGTGATGCAAGCCTGTTGGATTCTTGATCTGATTAAGAACAGCTTTCAGAGCTGATCTCCTTTACTGAGCAGATGGTAGCACTATGGCTACTGGTTTTAATGGTAATAGAAGTCCCTTGAGACAGAGGTGGGATAAGAAGATAAAGTATAAGCATTTTTGCTGTGGTCTTGTTTAAAAACTGCCTGTTACAGGAGCTTGCGAGTAAATACCACCCTCCTTAGATTGACATTCTGCAACCTTTCTCTTTGCCTTGTTGCACTGGATTAGCCTCAACTTTAGGATAGAAGTTTCTTCTTTTCTGCTTGCTTTGGCCATACAACTCAGGAGCTCTAGCAGCAATAATAATGTTTTGACTTATAGGTAGGTAGTTGGAGCTTGAGTTGGTGATGGAGAACGTGTTCCTGCACTCTGTTTCCAGGCAGACCTGTTAGTTTCTCCTTGGCTGACGAAGCACCCAGTGGATGGAACACCTCGTGGGGTGGCTTACACAGCTGTTGGTGGTGTCCCTGCAGTGTCGTCAGCAAGACAGACTTGCCTTTCTTGACACTCACCTGTGTCGGTTATTAGACATTAAAAAACCCGCAGTGGCATAAAACTGGCTAGGAGGTTTTCCATAAACAAACTGCACATACCTCTAAGTATTGGGGTAGAATGGGACCCTCTCGTAGTGTCAAGGATTTCTCCATGCCTTCTGAAAAGCGAAGCTGTACTGATGAAACTCTGCTCTTGGACTCTTTGCAGTTGGTTTCGTAAGAAACATGCTCAGGCAGAGGCTCTGGTGCCCATACCTCCCAGCCCAGAAACAAAGGACAGGTGGAGAAGTATGACGGCGGTGCCTTATCTGGAAGATCTGCATGGCTACAATGAGGAAGAAGATGATGACTTGTATGACATTGAAGATGATATCATCTACACTCAGGACTTCACAGTACCAGGTAGGAGAGAATGATGCTGGGATGGGTAGGGCAGAAGTGGCTGCTTTTTTTGTCTGTTTAAAGCTTTTTAGGAAAGGCCTTGAGGTCTGAATAATCCTTTCAGCAGTGGAAGAGACTATTGATTATTAAGTGGTGTAAGTGACGCATAGTGAGTGAGCCATGATGCTCCGGATGCCTTGGTCTTTCGTTTGATGACCCAGGATGCCCCTTCCTGTGTGTTACCCATATGCCAATTTCCTTCCTTCATCCAGTAATAGCTTGCTCCTGCTGGACTCTGTTGTTTAGTACATATAATTCTTTTGGCCAGTTTTGCTAGACTGAGTTACTTTGGAGCAGAGCCCTAAAATGGCTCAGTGTTCAGAGTAGATGGCACATCTGGGGAAGAAGGGTGCTTGTAGCCTTCTTGAGACCTTTTTTCTGCTCCAGTCTCGGTAACTATCCGGTTACAGAATTGCTTCTGTCTTTATTAGGGATTTCCTGTTGTTTTAAGGTAAGCCAACCAGTAAGTACAGGGGCCTGTGTGGTTTTAACCATGCAGTTCTTACAAAGTGGTGGTAATCAAGTAGGTTTCCTTCTTTGGCCTCTGTAGCTGTAAGCCATGTAGCTTGTGAGCAGAAGGCTGAAGGGCATGCCTGTGGTGAGACTAAAGACAAAGACTGCTCAGCTTTGCAGTCATTGCAGCAGCAGTGCTGTATGATCAAGGCAGCAGTTTCTTTGTCTTGCTGCCTGTGTTCTCACTGCCTACATCAACAGAACTTGAGTTTCTAGATTAATTGCTGCAACCTAGTTTGTTTTGGAGAGAAGGTTTCAAGTACTATTTGTAGGGATGCTGATTTACTTTACCACAGTGTGATTAGAGGTACCTGCGACTGACCTTTCCTTGTGATAAGGAAAGCCCCAGTTTCTGTAGTTCAAGACTAACCAAACTGCTTTAGTTTTTCCTTAATGATGGCCTGGTGGGCTTCCATGGACCTGAGTAAAAGCAAGGTCTGGTTTTACCAAATCTTAGACCTGAAGACCTTGTTTTTCTCTTGGTTTCCTGGTTAGGCAGAAATTGCTTTTCTGAAGCACTATCATGGAAGAATAAAGTGTCAGGCCTTGAACTGTAATAAGCCTCAGATTGTACCCAATGCTCAAAATTTCTTTGGGCAACAACTTGAAACAAGATTGGCTTCCCAGGCAGTGCCTTCCAAGGGGAGAAGGGGAGAGGCTGCTTTGAGCCCAAGTTGCTAAGCCAGCGCTTCGCTCCATGCTGTGTGACATCCTTGGGTAATAGTCCCCAACAGGGTGTCTGTTCAGATGTTCAGCCAAGCGGATACGTAGGTGGGTCGGAGGTGGAGCCTGCCAAGATGAAGGGAGTCTCATCAAAGTGAAACAGATTTATTTCCAAGCGCTGATTCACTGGTGACAGTCGGGTAATTTATAACCTTTTCTAATAGAACTGATGTCCCAGTGCCAGCTGGGTGACCTGCAGAGCTCTGTCCTTTGCTCTCTTCTTACATCCCACAAACTTTTGTGCTAGAATCTGACCGGGGCCAGGCCTTTCCTCACAGCTTAGTGGAGGCTTTTTGAAAGGCGGGATCCTCTTAAAAATGTGATAGACTCACTGAAGCACGTACTTGATTGCTAGGAGCTTTCTAAGTACAGAAGCAGGAGAGAAGAGAACTTGCCAGATGCTTTCCCTGTTGTCATAGGTTAGCCATTTTCCTCTGCAAGAGCTCTTGCTGGGAACAGCCCACGCATAAGTGCCCGAGATGTAATTCTGCAGAAATATTGGGGCTGGAAGCCCCGTCACAGACTGAGGCCTGAGCACTGATGAGGCTGCCAGGCCTGAAAATCCATAACCAGCATCACCTGCATCCCTTTCTAATTTTACATTTTCCTTTCTGAACTGGCTTCGAGAGACAGAAGGAAGGTATGGTTGGTCTGTGTGTGCCTGTAACCTCCCTTGGAGGGCCAGCCCTCCAAGATGATAACCTCTGTGAGAGCAGATCTGTTGCTCTTAGTACTTGACTATCTCGCAGCCAACCGAAGAGCCCGCAGGACAGTCTGTTACTGCTTTTTTGGTGCCAGTCTAGAGAATAAGTGTGTGCCTGTCTCTAACAGTGCTCTGTTGCTTCCCTGTGCATTCCCAGCTGCAGAGGAGGAAGCTGAGGCAGGGCTTAGAGGGCAGAGCGGAGCACTGAGCAGTCCTGACAAGCCATTTGGAGAGGAAGCTGTGCTCCCATCGGCCACGGGCGCAGAAGAGGAGCATGAAAATTAGCGTAGGCCCCAAAGCCACTGGCCTCTTGGGCTTTCCATGGCCTGAGCTAATGGCAGTGGCTGGAGAGTGCAGGATCATCTCTTTGCTTCCCCCAAGCTTCACCAGGATCCTACCTATCGCCAGGACAGTTGTATTATTTCCAAAACAGATAACTTTGTTCTGTAAGGGAATCATTCTTTAGTTTTTGGCTTTGTATTTTTAAGCAAAGGGTAGCTGTAGGGGTTCAGCACGCTGCAGAGGAAGGCGGTTTGTGACCCCTTTCAGAGTGGGTTACTCAGCTTGTGAATCCAGCCCGTTCCTGCAGACCTGCCCCGCGAATGGTTTTGTACAGAAGATGCATTCCTGTCTGTTCTCACTCTCGTTAAAATGTTCTGTTTCTTTTTTAACCCTTCCAGTGGTGATTAGCCTGCATTGTTGTCTGGTTTATGCACTTCAGTGTGATTAAAAAGTGGAAGCTTAGGCAGACTTCCAACATCAGAGAGTGGTTGTGTGTCCAGCAAGCCCAGGACAGAGCTGTCCGTCCTGGTTGCTGTTGAGGGTCTCTGGCCTGCAGCACTGCAGCTGAGTGTTGCACGTTATCGTCTGCGTTTGGAAAAACACCGTCCTCTGCCCTTCCTCTGAAGAAGAACAGCAGAGCGTGCGAGATCCTCTTCTTGGTCGGGTGAGGGTTGGCACCGAGCCCTCCGCACTGAGTGGGCAAAGCGTTGTGCCCATGTGTGCACACCTTCCTGCCGTTCGACTGTCGGTGTCTGCTCCCAGGCCTCCTCCCGCCGTGAGTGCCTGCAGCTGCATCCCACGGGCAGTGTTACTGCCCCGTGCATGCCCAGGAGCCTGGCCCGTGCTGGTGCAGGTGCTCCTGCAGCAGCCGTGTCTATCTGCCAGCTGAAGTGGATGTACCCCCACACACAGGCAGGTGACTGTGATAGTGGGAGATCATCTCCAGAACAGTAATATCAGCTATTACACACTCCTAATGCAAACAGCAGTATTTAAACCCAAATAAGAGCTGTCATTTCAGAAGGTGACAGGCAAATTACTGGAAGATTTTAAGTTCTCATGTGTGATTTGTGCTGTTTCAGAGAGATTAGAGACCTAAAGGTTAATTGTGGCCCCATAGACCGGCACTTCCCGTGTTAAAGTTAGCCAGGGTGGGTGGGCTGGACATGATTTTGATTTAACTTGACTGGTGAATGGTGACTGGTTTTAACCTTTCAGTTATTTCAAGAGTTGTTGCTTAATTGCTTAGGTAGATGGTGAAATAAAGCATTGTTTCCAGCCAGTCTGAATGTCCTCTTCCCAGCACTCGGGTGTTACGCTTTTGTAGTGTTGGTGACTGAGTTGGATACGTCCATGAAGAGTGGATTCTTTGGGGGCTATCAAACACAACGGTCCAGATGTGGGCTAGAGCTCAGGAAATCCCTAGGGAACCATCTGGAGCAGGAGGAAGATTTCTGTATACTGGATGTTCTCACGCTGCTCCTGAGCAGCTGTCGCAGGGCCCTGGCTTAGGTAGGTTGTTGAGTCTGAACACATGTAGCTCTTTACCACCCTTCATCTGGGAACATCTTTGAGGATGGAACAAATTCTTCTCCCTCAGACTAATCACCTCTGGCTTGGCTTGCCCTAGAAGGGACAGAAAGCATAGTCCAGTGTGCCCCCCAAACCCGACAGGAAGAGATTTGATGTGGACTTAAGCACTGAACAGCTGAGAACTGGTCCACTGTGATGGATCATTCTCTCCACTTTACAACTTCTGATCAGGCTGTGACGGAGGTCAAGCTGTTCACAGGACTTGTAGAGATCCCTCAAAACAAGGCTGTTAACAAACAAAAGAAAAAAAAAAAAAGGGTAAGAGGGGCTGGTGGAATTGGGATATGAAGGTGCAGTTCACAAGTTCGATGTTTGTGATGGACAGAAATCCCCTCACCAGAAGTGCAGCACTCACAACAAGCTCATGGGAGGAATGGGGGTGAGGAGGGAGGCTAGCGTGGGTACAGCACGCTCCGGTGGGTTTGCATGGCGTTTGCAAAGGCAGGGGGGCAGCTTGCGTAGAGAATAAATGTTAATCTTTTTTACCTGAGTCTTCCTGCACGATCCTTTTGAACTTGCTCAGCTCCATGCGAGTGTTACATTTCTAACAGTGACTCCATATTAAAATAAAAATTTAAAAAAACTTGTAAATGACTGATCAATTCAGTTGTGGTTCTGCTGGGCAGCGAGAGCAGGAGTACAAGTGACTCATAGGTGGGAGTGGGTGTTCAATTTGGGAGGGGAAAAGAGGGAACCTCATTAAATCTTGCGTTCTTCAGAGGAAGAAGGGGCTTTGAGAATGTGCTTTTATTTTTAAAGGGTTATTTAAAGATTTATGCAGCTCTGTAGAGAGCTTTAAATGTTACATGCCCCTGGTTCAATCGGTGTTAAACATCTCTTCCGAGGGAAGTGCTGAGGAGAGAATAACTGTGGTGTTGAGCACGTGACAAAGCATCCTCTCCAGAAGCGGCTGCCTTCTTACTTGGAGAGAGGCAGCATATGCAATAAATGGATGTAAGCATCTTGCTTGTTGCTTTTGTGCTGCGTTTCAGATTTAGAAGGCTGTGCTCTGCTTTTTTCTCCCCTACCATTAACCCCTTCCTCCGCTGCAGCCTCCTGCAGAGGCAAATGGCTGCATCGCTTGATTCTGGTTTTTTTTGTTTCGCTCCCTTAGCATTCAGTCTGAGGCTGGAAAATAAAGCCAGGACTGGAGTCTTTAAGTAATGCCTGGCGCTTGAAAAGGTGCGTTTCTAGCTGCAAATCATGTATGCATGTTTGTGTCTGACAAACACAGCAATTCAAAAGCTCTTCACGGTTTTATTTTGAAACCTTTTTTGTGCCTGAATAAGCTGGATGGAGCCATTAAGAAATGTGACCGGTGGCAAGGACGAACATGCACGTTCTCCATGCCTCTCTCAGCCCTCCTTTTATTTATTTTATTTTTAGCACTGTTCAGCCGGTAATGGTAAGGTAGGATATAGCTGTTCGAACAGACACAGCACTGGGTCACTGGCTTCCGCGTGGGCAGACAGTTGCCAAGACTTCATCCCATGTTGAATTTTTATTTTCATTAATTTGAACGTCAGCAACTGTCACTGGTGAAGGAGGTGTAAAATTAGCTTGCAATTCACCCTCCCTCCTTGGTGTCCATAATAGACTCCTGGGACTGTGCTTTTTCAAGCAGGGTGGGAGGGGGAGGAGGGAAGAGTCACACACAAGACAAATGAACTGTTTGGATATTTTTTTTTTCCCTCCCCAGTCAGAAATGTTAATGGACTTGGCCTGAGTTCAGCTGAGGGAGGGGAAGGATAAGTGTTCAGCTTTGCTCTGAATGGGGTTATTTGAGGCTCTGCAGACGTGCAGTTGGGATGTAGGGAGAAGAGGAAAAACCCTGAACTCGGTGGGGGGGTATGGCTGGGCTGCGCTGCTCTCAGGCTGCAGCCTGACCCACGGTGAGCTGCTCTGCTCCCCGGTCACTGGGGAGAGCCCCATCCCTGGAGGAGCTCTGGGGACAGCATGTCCCCATCTTCTGGAGGGGCTCCTTAGAGGTTGGGTGTCTCAGCCTTTTCTAGCAAGTCGCCCCCTCTTAAGGGGTCAGAAGCTAGAAGCTGATGAGATTGAGAGCAGGTCCGTAAGTGCACAGCCGGGTACGGCTAGCGTTTCTGCTTCGTGTTCCTGAGCCTCTCACCTTGCCGGTCATTTTCAGAAAGTAGTCAAGGTAATGACAGATGTCCAAGGTACTTCCCTCCATTGTGCTGAGCTGTGCGAGGAGCTGGGTCTGTGTTTCTTGGGAGGTGCGAGGCTGGACAGCCCCCCCCGGGGAGTGCAGTGGGTGCCATCGGCTCTGGCAGTGGTAGGCTTGGGTGCACGAAGCAAGCAGCCGTCCCTGGCGAGTCAATCCTTGCCTCCTCCCATGGCAAGGCAGAAGTGCTCAGGTAAGCGGCAACAAGCCGGTAACTGGGAGCTGTCTCAAGACTTGGTGGAGCCCTTGGGGAGGGATATAAGGGGCAGCTCACCAGCAGGTCTCTGGGGGGATCAATTGCACTTGTAACCCAGAACCACCCTACAACAGGCAGATCTGTCCTACCCTCCCTCTCTCGCTGTTTTTGGGCCCCTGTCCCAAGCCTCTGGTAGACCAGCAGTGCTTCACCCCATTTTGTATGGCCAGAGGCCCAGCTCTGGCGTGCTGGAGTGTCCAAACCACAGCACTGGGAAGGTGCTCCCAGGCTCTTAGCAAGCTGGGAGTGCAGCTGACTAGCTTGAAGGACTGACTACTTTGATCTATAGATCAGTCAGCAGGGTAATTTCTCAAGGTAATTCCTGCCTGGGCCCAGCTCTGCAGCTAAGCCTGCTTTTTAGGGGGAGAAGTCCGCTCCCCAGTGAGCACCCTGGTTCTCTGGTGCTCGCAGCCTGGGCCAGGCCATGCTGGCCATGGAAGTGCTCAGTCTGCTGCCTTATTTCCAAGGATGCGTTTTTGCTCTAGCCTGCCGGGCATCGCCCTGCTGCAGCCTGCACTTTGCTCCCAGTCTCTGCACCGGGAAGGTTTTACCAAAGCCGACCCCACCAGGCAGAGGGGCCGTGGTCTGTGCTGGGTCCAGGCTCCTGCCACCTTTGCTGCTTCAGGTCTCTGTGAGCATTCAGCGAGGCTGATCTCTCTCCCCGGCACGAGCCCCCTGGGGAGAGGAAGGTGGGTGCTGAAGATGACTGTGTCTGAACAAGGTGACCTCTGTGTCCCCTTGCAGCTTTGGTTTCCCAAATGACTCTTCACCTGCAGAGGATGTGCAGGGCTCCCTGTAAGAGCCACGCAAGGACAGAGGACAGGAGCCGAGTGGACGGGAGCCCGCAGCAGTACCTGGGAGGGACGCAGCGAGGCGGAGGAGAGCGCAGGGGTCTGAGGTGGACCTCCGCTGTTCTCCTTCAGAGGAGAAGCGGCTCTGCCACCACCCCCATCCCCACGTGTGTCCCCCTCCTCCCCGAGCTCAGCAGCGATGGGGTGATCATTGGCGCAAGTACAGAGAGATGACGTGCCATTCGGCCTTGGCAGAGAAAGGATTGAGCATCCTTTAAAGAAAATTATACATAATCGTCTTACAGCCTTCGCTTCCACTCAAACCTCTGAGTCATAACTGAAGGACCCTGGAGTGTGACGTTCCTGCTGGAAGGAAATTGCCTCTGCTGGATCCGGTGGGGGGAGCCGGGAACCTGACAAATCCTCTCATCAGCCCTGCGTCTGGCCGGGGGATGCGCCGCGTTACCCATGGGAGCGTGCTGGGCTGCGTGGGCAGCAGCGTCCCCTCCCGCTCCGGGCCAGGGCTGTGCCGGGGGGGGCCCTTCATCACTCCCTGGGTGAACGGACGTGACCCGAGCCCTGGTCCAGCCATGGCAGTGGGTAGATGCCTCTGGAAATGGCTCTTGATCTGCTGTGCTGAGTCACGCTGAGCTGGCCCATCAAGGAGGGGAAGAGGGGCTGATCTGGAGCCATTCTCCCATCTGGGTGTCCCCTTTAGGGGATGGTGGCATGCCTGAGCTGCTGCATCGCTGCCTAAGCGGGCAGTGCCCCCAGCCCCCGCAAGACGTGGCTGTGCTGCTGCGGGTGAAGCAGACCTTCCCGTGTGCTGCGAAAGCAGCTGAGCATTTGCTCTACAAACACATCAAGCCCCTGGGTACTCTGCAGGTCTGCGGATGGGGCTGGGACTTGCACCCTTCTCCAGAGAAGGTGGGAGGAGGAGCAGGAGTGACTTCCTCCACTGCTGCTCCTCTGCTCCCCAGCCAGGAGCTAGGCTGCTGCCTGGGGGTTCAGGGTGGGCATGGAGGCTGCCCAGGGAGGAGGGGGCATGTGGCCACCGAGGCCTGGACTGGCCATGCCCACGGTTCTTGCTCGCTGCCTCAGGTTTTCTTTTCTCTTATGTGCTGGTGACCAGCAGCTGCTGTGTGCTGGAGAAACAGGGGTAAAACCAGTCCTCAGTGGGAGTGGGGAGGGAGATGTGGTCTCAGGCTCCCTGCCTCACACATCCCCTGTTTGGGCTGCCTCTCCTCTGGTCCTCAAAGGTGTAGAAATGGGCTCTGATTTCCCTCGGGAGCAGCATGCCTTCTGAGTGAGGGGAAGGGTTGCTCTTCGGTGGGGGCGATGCTCTGGGGCCGCTGCCCTCCCTCCGCCTCACCATCTCTCTTCCCTTGCAGGACAGGTGCCTGAGGAGGAGGCAGGGCAGAACGGGCAGAGCCGCGGCAAAGGGCTGCCCAAGGCCGTGTGCATGAATGGGACAGAGACGGGACAGCTGAGCACCAAATCGAAGGCAGAGCGGCGGGCGAGCGCCTCTTCCAACCCCTCCCGCAAGGCCTGCTCTGCTAGCAGCAAGATCCGCAAGCTCTCCACCTGCAAGCAGCAGTGAGACAGGAGCCCCCACGCTCAGCACAGGTACAGGCAGCCCGGTCCCCGCGGGGGGCGGCCACCCTGCGTGACCGCCCAGGGAAGGCGGGGGTTGGGACGGGACATCTGAGCCTGCCCCAACCGCGGGCAGCAGGAGGGAGCTAGAAAGGGTGTTTTGTAGTCCTGGGTATGGAGAGGGGAGAGGTCTGGATCCTGAGCATCCCTCTGCAAATGTCCCTGGCACCCAAAGCCCGGATCCCCTGCAGTGTTAGGGGGGTGCAGAGCCCAGTGGGGACCCTCCTGTGCTCCGTCCTCCCTGTGCCCTGCTCTGCTGCCTGCCTGGCTCCGCTCTACCCCCTCCTTGCAAGCCGCTGCCACGTCAGGCATCATAATCCTTTCTCCCCTCCTGGACTGCAGTCGGGCTGTGTCGTGACGACCCCTTTCCCTGGCAATAGAGTCTCCCCCACTTTCTCCCCTGCTCTGCTCCCAACCTGGGGGGAGCACAAAGCCTCTGGCGTGTGGAGGAGCTGGGCTGCAGCGGCATGCTGAGCACCAGGATGTTTCCAGAGGTGTGCCTGAGAGAGGCCCCCATGGGACCACCCCCACTGGTCTGGGAGGTGGCCGTGTTGCCCGTGGCTGGGCCAGTGCCATGCCCAAGCCCCTTCCTCTCCTCAGGGAAGCTCAGCGCCCTCCCCGCTTCCCCCTCCTCCTTCCGGCTCTTTCCTCCTCGGCTCTGCAGCCCTGTCCCCTTCTTCCCACCCCTCATTCATAAGTGAGCCAGCAATGACTCATGTTCAGCGCTCATCCACCCCCGGCCTCACGCTTGCGCTCGTCACCAGCGCTCTGTGGGGCTGAGGCTCTGTTATCTGTTTGGATCACGACCAGCTTTGTGGTGTGAAAAAAGCCAGAAATAAAAGCCTGTTCCTCCCCCTGCAGCTGTCAGACCCGCGCTCAGCCCCTGTGGCAGCTTTCATCTTTAATTCATGGCTGGGAGTGAGTCACCTGCATGGGGAGTTACTCTATCGGCAATCAAATGCCTTGGATCTGGGTCTCCCCAAGGATCTGCTGCTCCTGTTGCCCCTTCCCGCTCGGGTACCCGGCATGGGGTCTCCGTGGCAGCTGCCCAGTGGTTTCGGGAAGGAGAAGGTCCACGCAGGCTGTCTGAGCCTGGTTCGGTCCCTGCCTCCGCTCTCCTCCCGTGTGCGTTGCAGGGATGGCCGGGTTGGAAATTGCCCGCTCTTGCACCACCCCCCCTTTAGTCAGCACCTTAAAACCTTTGAAAGCAAAAAAGTGCTCCTCTCTCCTTGGCGTAAATGAGGTTCCCTGAGTGCGTTTTCCCCTTGGGTTTTTGCTTCCCGGCTTCAGGGGCAGGTTCGGGGTTACCTGGCCAAAGGGCCAGGCGCTGTGCAAGCACACCCACCCCTCCCGGGGACAGAGCAGGGACCCCAGGGCCCATCTCCTTCCCATCCGCATGGCGCGGCGGGAGAGGGAGACCTGGAGCAGGGTGCGACCTGCCCATGGTCACAGCGGGGGCCAGGAGCAGAGCAGGGGCTTGCACCCCCGGTTTGGCACCAGCCCTGCCCTGCCTAACCCCCCCTCCTCTCTCTTCTCCTGCAAACAGCGTCCCAGGGCCCGGGCCAGCCCGCGTCCCCCATCCTCGCCCCATCTCTGCCTCTCTCCTGGGAGTGGACTGTGCTTGCGATCCAAAAAGAAACCAGAGGAAACCAACCAAGGAAACCGCCCCCCACCTCCCCTGCGGCCCCCCCACTCTGGACAGCGCCAGGAATTAGAAGCTGATGGTGGCCAGACCCCACTTACCACCTTGGAAGATGAAATCTCCGGCTGCAAAGATGCTGCCCCTCCTCCCCAATCACTCTTTGCCAATCAAGACACTGATTCTGTTTTTAATTTTGTGATGGGAAGGGTGGGATGAGCGGGGCCGGGATGCAGTGGGACCCGCGCCCCTCTCCCCGCCGGGCCCGGCCGTGCCCACCCCGGCTGTGTAGAAGTCGTGCAAAGCCATTGCCGTGCACTTTATGTTTTAGACTACTGTTATATATTATATATTTTCCTCCTTTTTTTTTTGTTTATATTTGCGGTATATTTAGAGATTCCTACACATCGTGATGTGTTTAAAATAAACCAGATGAGGAAAAAAAACAGGTATTAAGACAAAGCAAAACTCTATTAAACCTGCATGCTGTAAAAGGGCTCAGAAAAGGGAATGGGTGCGTTCGTCGTCTTTTTTCTTTTCTTTTTTTTTTTTTTAAAGAAAAAAAAAATAAAGTGAAAACAGTGAGGTGGGTTTCATGTCCTTCCTCCTGCAGCAAATGGGGTGGGGGGTATGGGCTGGGTCTCGGGCCAGCCCCTCTTCCTGGGGGCTGCGCTTCTTTTGGGTGGGTGCGGGCCCCCCCCAGGCAAACCCTGCTTTTGTGGGAGCAGCCGAGGGGCGATGCCGGAGCAGGAGCCGACCCCTGTCCTCCCCAGCAGCTCCCGGGCAGGGGAGGGCGCTGCCCCTGGGGGGTGGAAGGTAAGAAGCAAGCTCAGAAAAGTCACAGGTTTTGTTTTTTTTTTCTCCTTTGTTTATAGACTTAAAAACGCTGAGTTGTAGATCGAGTTAGTGCTTTGGACAGAGACTTTGCAGAGGGAAGGAGCGACCCGGCCTCTTTACTCGCATGCAATTGGGGTGCTGTGGAGGGGCATGGGGGGCCCTCGGCTGTGCCCTGCCTGCCCCACTGCCGAGTCTCCCAGGTAACACAGCTTGGCTTTTTTTTTTTTTTTTTTTCCTTTT
Organism: Fregata magnificens; assembly: GCA_013389945.1. Taxonomy (NCBI): domain Eukaryota; kingdom Metazoa; phylum Chordata; class Aves; order Suliformes; family Fregatidae; genus Fregata; species Fregata magnificens. Next base: position 6,241 of record WAAD01035351.1, on the reverse strand, counting down.
TTTCACCCACCCTTTGAAACACAAATAAAAACCCAATAAAAAGCTAACTCCTCCCCCGGCGCAGCAGCATCCACCTCTGTAAAAATCAGTAAATATCTTCTGAACGCCTTGAGCCCAGTGCTGAGCTCCCGGGGAGGGCGGGAGGTGCGGAGCGCTTGGGGGTCACCCACGGCACATGCTGGCCCGACCCCACACTCTGCTCTTACCCTGCACGCCCTGGCAGAGGGGACAGCACCGGGCAGCCCCTGCCCCTACGTGGGTATTTACAGGGGTGCCCCCCGGCTGGTCCTGCCTCCACAGCCCTTGGGATGCTGCTGTGGGACCCACAGCTCGCCCCTGCCCCTGGGGCAGGGGATGCACAAACCCCTCCAGCATCCTCCTGCCCCGGCATAGCAGCCCCAGGCTCCCCGCTTCCAGTTTAGATCCCAGGCTCCCTGCAGCACCAGGCAGCTTGTGGGCACAAGGAGGTGACTCCCCCTCCCCAAATAACAGCCCCCTGTGCCAGGGCGGCACCACATCCCCCAGCCGGCCAGGGGGATGCCCAGCTCTGGCCCCTTCCTCGCGAGGACGGTCCCTGGCCGGACGGGAGGCATTATTGCTTGTAAAAAAACGGAGAGAGAGGGGAGAGCGTATCTGCTACACAGTTCTGCCGTGAGGTAAGGATTAGGCCTCAGCTGGGTTTGGGGGTTTATTAGCAAAGTCCCTCCTTGCTGACCTCCCGGCCAACGCTCTGCTCCACCTCTGTGCCCCCAACCCCCCCGGGCACCCCTGGCCCGGGCCCTCCGCCGCCGCCTGGCACCTCGCTCCCGGGAGCGAGGGGGCTCGGCCACCCCACGCTACCGGACCCCCGCGGTGGGGGGGGTATCGCCAGGGGACCCCATGTGCCCTCCTGGCCTTCCCGTGCTGGGGCCACCCTTCCCGCGGCGCCCCGGGCTGGTCCCCACACCGGCAGCAGAAGGGGATGGAGCCCCGAACCCCGGTGGGGGCCGAGCCCCCCTGCATCGGGGTCTCTCCCCCTCGCACTGGGCCTAGACAGGGCTGTGGTCAGGGGGGGCATCGCTGGCCGCCACGGCCACCGTGCACTCGGTGCTCTCTCCTGCTTTCCTCAAGTGCCCATAGAGCCGCTCCTCGAGGCCGCCGGCAATCTTGTCCATCAGCTCCGAGCCGGAGCCCAGCCCCAGGCACCTCCCGGGGCCCGGGCAGTCATCGTCCCCGGGGGCCTGGGAGCCAGCCTTGGGCTCGGGGGCCGCCTCTCCAGGCTCCTCCACGATCACCTGGATCTCGGGGTCGGGCAGCGCTGGGGTGGGGGGGACCCCATCGGCCGCCTCTGCCGCCTCCTCATCGCCGGCGCTGACGATGCGGGGCAGGGGGCTGTGGAAGCGGGCGTCCAGGGGGTAGTTGGCGCTGTCCCCACGGCGCAGGGGCGTGCGGTGCCGCTCCAGCGCGGGGTAGCGCACGCCAGGGTCGCTGTACTGCTTGGCGTGCTGCCACTGCTTGCGGAGGTGGGTGCGGGAGCGGTGCTTCCCCCGCAGCGGGGACTCGTCGAACTGGGGGTCATGGCGCACAAAGGCGTTGAACAGGGCGTCCGTCTTCTCGTCGATGCTGTAGTCCCGCCGGGGCAGCACATCCCGCCCCGGGAACATCTGCCCGTATGGGGACCAGGCCAGGGGGCTGTGTGGACGGGGGGGTCCCCCACCCGCTGCACCCCAGGCCATACTCCCCTCCTCTTCTTCCTCCTCCTCCTCTTCCTCTTCTTCCTCCTCCTCCTCCTCCGGCTCCCGGCCCTCGAAGCTCTCGAAGATGGTACCTTTCCGCCCCGCGCTGGTGAAGCAAATGCGCTTCTCAGAGGCTGTCTGGTCCTTGGGGGGCCCCTCCTCGCCCCCCCGGCTGGGTGCCTCGATGGAGGCGTAGCCGCTGTCCATCTGCAGCAGCTTGCGTGTGCCGGGCTCCGACTCCTCCGGCTTGGGCCGACCCCAGAGCTTCTCCTCGGGGCCTTCGGCCTCGTCCAGGGAGGAGGAGGGGCAGGGGGGCATGCCACCGGCAGAGGAGATGCTGTCCCCACCGTCACTGCGCACCGAGTCCTGGTCGTTGCTCCGCTCGGAAGAGGCGTACAGCTCCAGCGAGGCACGCAGGCTCCAGATGTCGTGGTAGGCGCTGGGCTGCTCCGGGACGCCCACCTCGCCGGGGCTGCCCGCACCCCCCTCGCCCGGCTCTAGCCTGCGGGCACCACCCCGGCGTCACGGCCGAGCAGCGGATGGGAGATGCCAGCCCAGCACCTGCAGGCTTCGCAGCAGTGCCGTGGTGCTACACGGTCCCCNGCCTGCCCGTGCCCTGATCCACCCTCCCCATCACCGACTCTCCCTGGACCCCTCATCCAAGACCCTCACCCCCCGGCCGCCCCGCCAAAGCTGCACGAAGGCGGGAGCACCCCGTGCACAGGGCAGTG
>WAAD01035347.1:214736-227755 GCA_013389945.1 Fregata magnificens | reverse complement strand
CTTCCAACTTGAGGTATTCTATGATTCTATGAAAATACAGTTTGTGAGACTAAGGCAAGAAATATGTTTTAATGTTCTTATGTTGAATTGTGGCCTGAAATAATGAATTTCTTTGTGCATAAAGACCGTTCTAAAACTTTCATTGTCAAAACTTTGTAGTTAGTTATATCAAAATACAGAAAAAAGTTTATTTAAAGTTCATCTATTTTCTCATTGTCTTGTGTCTACTCTGGTATAATTAGAGTACAAATGAAATAAATTTTAAGTGCAGGGAGTAATTTTAATAGCAGTTGAGTTTAAAAAGTAGTGGAAACAAACTAAGTCGTATGTCAAATCTCTTCAGATCTTAAGTTAATAATATTGAAAATCCTGTAGGTCATGTTTACTTTTTTAAAATTACCATGCAAAAACATCAGTAGGCAAAATATAATATGCATAATTGAAGCAAGTTAAATGATATGAAGAATGCCTTGGACAAATAGCTATGAGGGACATGTACTTATACATAACTATCAGTGTAACTCTGTAAGACTGCTTAATTAGACTTAATTACAGTACTGCAGAAGTCAACACAGAAGCTGTGAGATGTGAAAAGAGACATTTTACATATTGCTGTAGGGATCATTGTATTTATGCAAGACATTGACATGGCTTTACTCTAAAGGGTGAATTGAAACAATTGGTTTTGACTACACTAGTAATATGGAAACAGAGCAACTAAAACAATGGCAAGTGCCGTAGGACTGCTCAGGAATCAGAGCTGTCATCTGTTCTGATTTGCACATCATATCACAAGCATTCTAACGCCTTGCTCAAAACTTTTTTTTCAAAGAAACACACATACACCCAACCCCAAATCTCATCTGAATATTTTAATTTCACCACAAATAAAACATTGCACAATGCTGTCAACATACCTGGAAAAAAGCAATGATAAACTATTGCTACCCTGAGTCATCTAGCTGGGAAAGGGTTAGAGCTTGACATGGATATCACTTACGCTGACATAAATCTTAACTGATTTTGTGACAGTTAGTGGTGTTACTCCAGTGAAGAGCTGGTCTGATACCATAATTAGCCTTACAGTTTATCAAAACCACTAAAGGCAAGGTAGAATTGCAAATACTGGAGTGAAAATAACATTTTGTAAAGTGTGAAACGTAAAAAGTTCTCTCCATGCTGTATTTTTCCAAACACAGTAATTGCTAAATACAATCATTTTCTAAAGACAATGGCAAGGCTTCCAACATTCCCCCACAGTATTGCTCTATCCAAGTTAGGACGTTACAGTCTGGGTGGGTGGACAACTAATTGGATGGTCAGACTCAGAAAGTAGTGGTTAATGGGATGCACTCTACTGAGAGGCCCATGACAAGTGTACCATGGGGGTACCTACTGACGCTATCCTTTTCAGCATCTTTGTCAATGACCTGGAGGAGGTGATGGAGTGCAGGCTCATCAGGTTTGCAAATGAGAAGCACAAGGGCACACAAGAGAACAAGAACAAATGCAGCGTCCTGCAGCTGGAAGGGAAGAACCTGGAGCAATGATGCAGACTGGGGGCTGCCTGGCTGGGGAGCAGCTCTGTTGAAAGAGACCTGGGAACCCTGGCAGACAGCAAGCTGGACATGACCTGCAGTGTGCCCTGGCAGCAAAGAGGGCCAACATCATCCTGGGCTGTACAAACCACAGCAGAGCCAGCAGATTGAAGGAAGTGCTTGGTACTTGTGAGACTGCATCTGGACACTGTCCAGTTTTGGGCCCATCAATACAGGAAAGACGATAAACAAAAACAAGTTCAGTAGAGGGCCACCAAGATGGTTGGGGGCTGGAGAATTTGTCCTGTAAGGAGAGGCTAAGGAAATGGGGCTTGTTCTGCCTAGAGTTGGGAAGGTTTTGGAGGCACCTAACAGCAGCCTGCTGGAACCCAGGAGGAGGTTACCAAGAAGACAGAGCCTCTTCACAGTGGAGCATAGCAGGAGGACAAGAGGCAATGGGCATAAGTTGGAACAAGAGAGGTTCCACCCAGCTAAAAGGAAAACCTCTTTCCCCAGAAGGACAGTCCAGTAGTGAAGCAGGTTGCCCAGAGAGAGGTGTGCCGTCTCCATCCTTGAAAGTTTCCATGATGCAACTAGATAAAGCCCTGAGCAACCCGGTCTGACCCTACTTTGAGCAGAAGGTTGGACTAGAGCCCTTCTGAGGTCCCTTCCAAACTGAGTTATTTTGTGGTTCTGTGATTCATGATAATTTTTAGAACTAGGTTTTGAGAGTGTTTCCATAGTCCTCGCTTTCAGGAGTTTATTCAGGGAATTAGTGCAGAGGGTAACAGTGGAGCAGATCAAGATTTTCAAAAAAATTTTGAGAATAACTTTTCTCAGAAGCAACCTGAATTTCTGGAACACCTTTTTTTTTTCTTTTTTTTTTTTTTTTTTTTAGATCATTGCCGGAGTCTGGGGAGGCACAAGATGGAGATAATGACCCAGGAGAGTCATGCAGAGACACAGAAGGAAACAGTGCTGCCTCTGAACTGTAAAATCACTCTCCTTTCCCCTCCTTCTGTTTACATCGCTCCTCCCAGCCCTGGACATGAACCTTCTCCATGGGAAGAGTTATGAGGTATGATGGATCTGGGGAAAGGAGAGGATTATGGGGATCCTGATTTACTAAGACAAAGAATACTTTACACACCCAGTACTGCTTAGTGCTATTTAATGCAGTAAGCAGGGCATAGAAGATATAACTTTCAGTAGAACTGCTGTTTGCAGGAAGGATGACATCTAATCAAAAAAAAAAGGATAAAGAGCTTTTCTGTGCTGAAAGCTTTAAGTAAGTGAATAATTTAGAAGCATTTTTAACTCAAAGTAACCACAAATTTAAGACCTTGGGTCAGCTCCTCAGATGGCATAAAGCAGCATGGATCCACTGACTTCTGTGGGGTAAATCTGATTCACACCAATGGAGCATGAAGACCTAAACCCCCTTCTAGGCAGAAGGAGCAGGCAAATGTTCCTATATGTGCAAAAAAAAAGCTTAGAAACATCCTGTCTGAGAGTAGAATATTATAAAGGACCTTTCTCACACAAAAAAGGCAATACATTAAGAAGTCACTTTCAGGGCTGAGGAAAAGAAAAAGGTTTGGGTTTTTTTTTTTCTCAGATCAGAAAGACACACATCAATGTCTGGCTCCTGGACTCCCAAAATATGAGAGCTCCTGAGGCTGAAATTTCTTCTTTAGGAAAGAATGTTCAGCCTACCTGCCACTCAGTGATAGAAAAATATGCTAAAAAATACAATGTGTTACGGCAGAAGAAGAAGCCGGAGTTGTGAAGTCCAGAGACGTGAAATAAACTCACTTTGGACAAATCAGGTAAAGCACCTGAACAAGATGAAGAGCATATTTCATGGCAAAAACACCTGCCAACAATTATCACTACATGGAACTGAAAATTGACTTTAGAGTAGATACCTGTTCTTAAGTAGAGAGGGGAAAAAAGGTTCAGAATCTTTTTTTCCAGTGCATTGCCATAGGAGTTCTGACTTATCACTCTGAAGGAGTATTAGTGGTTTGGAAGAAAACCATTTTGGGAGAGCAGTAGGAATGTGCTGTTGTGTCTACAAGCTGAGATCAAGTTTTCTTAATCTAGAAAGAATCAGCAAACAGACAAAGAAGAAAATAAAGCCCGTTGTATTGGACAACCACATCTGAAATGTTTTAAAAGACATTTTAAACCAATGTTCTCCACTGCCTGCTATAAATCCTCTGTCTGGGTGGACTGGAAAGTCTTCCTGTGATTGCTAGACTGGAAAATAATATGAATAATGCCAAGGCATTAAGTGATGTTAAGTTTTAATCATAAAACAATATCAGCGCTCTAATAAATTTTAGGAGGATGGTATTAGATTTCTATATCTCATTTCATTGTGCTAATATAAGAAATGATGTTATTTAATGATAACTTTATGAAGAGCATGAATTCAGCTACGTAAATCCTGTATTACTGGTATTGAATTAGTGTACATCACAACATCAGATAGACGTCCTTTCTACAGTCAAGGCCCAGTTTTTGGGGAGAGCTTCTCCTGTGCATAGCGAGAGAGAGTCCATGCCCTAAAGAACCTTGTATAAGAGAGTAAAGCTGACAGAGGTAGTGAAGTGTATTGCTAACAAATGATAGTGTCAAATATAATTTCTACATGCATGTACATGTGCACACTGTGTGCTAATATCCTGGGGTTTCTGACCAGAGAATTTTAGATGCCTCTGATTTTTGGCAGTACTTGTCAAGTTCCCAAGGCTGAATGCTTAATCTTTCCAGGTATTTTTAAGACCTTCTGAGTGTTAATTCATGTTGTTATTCTGCCAGCTGAATTTTTGGGAAGTGTGCATGCTGCTTGTAGATTTTTTTAAAAGTTTGCCAAAGATTATTTATGCAACAAAGCTCAAGTTTCATAGGCTCCTTAATTAGATCTTGTACATAATTTTGCAATTTGGGAGGCTGCAAATGGCTAGTGAGAAGTCCTGGCCGCTATCTGTTTCTTCCTGGCTCACTCAGGAATAAGTTCCATGGATTTTAGGAGACTTAGAAAAGCAATTAATGTGGTCTGGTTTATTTATTATACTTCTCAGGCATTTATGCAATGTGAAATCAGATCAGTGTGGCATATGTCAGATCTGGTTTGCATGCTCTAGTTACGAATTTATTTGCTCCACGCATGTAACCAAAGCATACAAAATGCACTGTACTGTAGGAGAAGGCAAAACTAAGCAGTCTTGATTTTATCTGTGGCTCTGTAAAAACAGTATTCCCAAGCTGCATCTCTGCAAATAAAATCACATTTCAAGTTAAGGTATGCATCCAGCTTTTTATGGTAACTTTAGATTTTGCACCTCCACTCTGGTCATTGCACTGATCCGCAGAGGCTTACCCAGTGGTACTCAGTATATCAGACTCTGCTCAACAGAACCTACTGGAACTGGAAACTTGCTGTCTTACAGCGCTGCTTGAGCCTAGTAAAGGTTTTGTTTGAAGTGCTTGAGCCTTTCCCATTGTTCAGAGTGAAGTAATGTACAGATATACGGAACAAGGGCAGACTACGGCTCTTTTTCAGTCTTTCTTGATTCTGGCCAGAGAAAGTTGTTTTGTAAAATGTTGAAAGTCAAGCTCTTTTATTTTAAAGGGAATAATTTATGTATATATTTGTGATTGTTTTTCAGAAAGCTTAGATTTATTTCTCCAAATACAGCTTAATAGGAATCCATTAATAAAGATTTTCATCAGAATGTTGTCTATACAGACTCAGCCCATTTAGCTATAAATCACTCCTCCAAAAATATATAATTGGTCTTTCATACTGAAGATAAAAGATGTTATTTGCTCACAGTTACACACTAAAGATCATCAGTAACTGACGCCATAGAGGTTCAATTAAGATATAAATGTAAAGTGTCAGTTGTAAACTTCAGAAACTAGTCTTCTATGGAATACATCAACATTTCGAAGTTTTAAAACAATACTTTCGAATATGAGTCACTGAGCTTATCCTGAAGCCTCATCCTGCTTAGTAAACGAGGATATTTAAAAACCCGACTGGCCATGGCCCTGAGCAACCTGCTCAAAGTGACCCTTCTTTGAGCAGGGTGGCTGGATTTGCCAATCTCCTGAGGTGCCTTCCAATGTCAACTATTCTTTGATTCTGCAAATTCTTGAAACTCGCCCTTCTGGTGCTATTCTCTTCTTTTAAGGAAGCTCTTGTGGCAAGTTGTTGTATAAATTTGAATTACAGGAAAGCCTCTACTTAACCTATTTTCAGCAAATGAACTGAATTTTAAGCTTGTCTTTGAGGACATGCTATAGCTACCTCTGTAGTGTTTTTGTTAATTAAAGCAAATAGTCTTTCATGAAGGTTCTTGAACTGCAGTCATCTTAAAGGGAATATTATATATGCAGTAGCATCCAAGTGTTCTTGCCAAAGCTAGACAGCAATTTCTCTTGCTGATGGAGCACTCCATCATGAGAACAAGGAGACAAATTCTGCACTGTTTTGTACTTGGCAGAACTCCACTGACTTCATTAGGTGGATTTATCCTGAGTGTTGTAGATTTTCAAATGTTATAGGAATATAACATAAAAAGGCATTTAGATTTAAAATGTCAAAACATAAAAAGCTACTAGCTCTGGCCCCCTAAAAACAAAGTGATAATGCTGGGGATGTATGTTCCAAATGTAGGAGGCTGAATTTACTAAATTAAGCCCAAGCTTGGATTAGGATAGTAAGAATTTCGGAACTGTTTTGGACTGACAATAGTTTTGAAATTACTTGTGAGAAGGAATTTTTTAATGGCATTTTGAGCAAGTATAGTATTCCTCCTATCAAAACGGAAACTAATTTATTGTAGTTTTGTTCAATTTCCAATAGAGATAAAAATTAAACCTGATAAAAGCCAGGACAGAAAGTCTAAACTATTTTCTTGACCTTTCTAGAATGGCACTCTGGACTGGCAAAATCTGTATTGCCTCGTTGCCACGTGTACGCTAGCGAGCACTCTGCTTGACAGGTTGTCAGCATCTTCAGCAGGACAATGTTCTTTTGAAAATTCCAGTACTTGTCTGCTGGGTGCTGATGCCAGCAGTCAGTCCTGGAGATTAGCTGAAGTGCTCGGGTTTTTGTGATGTCTGTCGCAATGTGATATATGCCTGTAGGTCCACAAACTAATGATGCTCAAATGTCCTTCCTCCCACTTTGATCCAGACAAAAGAGACAAAGAATGGAAATGAAAAGAGGGAAGAACAGGCAGAGAGGAAAAAATAGCAGATGCATAAAAGAAAGTAGGGAAAAAAGGTCAAATGGTCATCCAAAGAGTGAAACAGAAAGATACAAAGAGCTCAGGCAAAGGGACCTGTAAAGAAATTTTTCTTCAGGATATTTTTACAGGTTTATTGTTAGTCTGGTTTTCCTGTGGAGAAGCAGCATATCTTTTCACACTGTATGGGTGCATCCCCTCTCCCCACAGGACTTTTTGAACTCCTTGACCAGGTTAAATCAAATTTGGTGGAAGCGTGATCCCTATAGGTTTCGTCAGCATGAATGACAGTGCAGGAGAGGAAGAAAATCTCTTCTTCTTTGGGAGTGGAGGGGAAGATGTAGCACAAACATATACTATCTTACCTGGAGAATCCACACTGGAAAGAAAGGTGATGAGTACCTAAACCTTGGAAAAGCTTCAGGAAGAGCTTATACACCAGCCTATCAACTATGAAACCCAAGTAAGTAGGAAACAAGGTTTTGTTAATTCTGAAACTTTTGGATTTCCTGACGTGTTTTATTTTAGAGAACAATTGACTAGACAATGAGAAAGATTGTATGAGCTAGTTCACTAGCTAAAAGCTATTTCTGATTAGCTTTATTAAATTTAGAATTGGGCTTCCAAATGGCTCTCTGATGAGGTGAAAACAAGAGTTGTGATAAACAGAAAGCTGTAGAGCTGAGCCTTCCCTCTAAGAAAACTGAGCAAAATTTCAGGACTAGTTGTGTAAGCAAACACTGCCATTCCTCATCAGGAAGTATGTCTGGTATAAGATAATAATAAAAGAAGTCAGTCAAAGTAGATGCATTAGAGGAGAATGACACCTACAGTAAAAGGGAATAAGCCCAGTGGTGACCCAGCCTGGAACCTGGATATATCTCAGTCACAGTGACAGCTGCCATCTTCCATCGTTAAACCACGCATGCTTTTCACAAACCACAGCTGATCTGTGACAACACAGTCAGTTACAGCAGCAGAGCTCGTCGGTATACAGAACCTACAAAGCACATAATCTGACATGTATCAAATAGAGAGAGCAAATAATAATAGCTTCACGGATACTGGTGCTGTGCTTTGTTTTTTCCCTAATGTCTGCTAAAGGGAGTATTCACGTTGTGTACTCGAGGCAGGCGACTTAGTTGAGACTCGCATCTCAGAAAGTGAGATGCTTTGGCTATGAATGTCATCAATAAAAAGATATAGGTGTCTTCCCAAGGTAATTCAACACTTTAAATGAAATATTTGTAGCAGAGTTTGTAAATACCTTTCTATGCTGCCCAATTTAATAAGAAAAAAAACCCTCTTACTGATAGTTATTGACAAGTTTCACGAGCTCAGTAAGCCATATCTGAAAGAAGATGCCTCAGGGTGGAAAACAGCTTCAGAAAATGAACCATTTTAAACAAATATAGAAAGGTAAATTTAAGATCATTCTAAGGAAAGAAAAGAAAAAGGAAAACTCAAAAATAAGACTCTTTAACTAGCCTGTTCTGAGAAATAAATGTGTACCTTTCAAGGTTTCAGGTGTATGCATGGAAAAAGTGCAACTTTGTTGGAGACGGAAATTTTACTGGCTTATTCACCTTACAGCAAGGAATTTTTGAACTCAAGGTTGCAGTTTCTGCTGGAAAACCTGATGCTTTGAAGTGGTGCTTTGAAATATTCCATGTTTTAACACCCAAGACATTTTGTGAATGTAGCTCCTATTCTCTAGTTGAATGGAACTGCGTGGTGAAAATAGCATGTTCCTTCCCTAGCCCAGTAACTTGAAATTATTTTCAACTTTTAAGTCATACAGACTGTGAGCCTTACAGGAATGATTGGTTAACATCAGCTCCCACTATTTTCTATAAATTTTTTTCCATTTAACATAATTTTGATTGCCATATTTCTTCTAATGTCAAAACTCATATAATCATGTGTTCCTTATCTTACATTTGACTGCAAGTAGGTGCAGAGAGACAACATCCAGACTAAATACAATTTCTTATATATTTTTGTTATAGGGTCCAATTGTCCTCAAGTGGTTTATATTGGCATAGTCACATTGACCTCAGTGGAACTGAGTATATTCAACCAAAGCGAAAAATCTAGTCCATGAAGTCCTCTCTTTCTCTCTCTGTGTGGCTATGCAAACTATTTCTTTTATGACAGCATGGTAATTTTTCTTATGTGGAATTCAAAAGGCTTTATCACTTTGTTCTCAAGCATCCCATCTTAAGATTTTTAATATCAAACAGACTTTTTATAATAATACATTCAACACTAAAACCTTTCACCTTATTAGATAAAGATAAGGAATAAATATCATTATCCAACAGGCCCCTTTATTCTTGTAACAAAAATATTCCACTTTCCTAAGCTATTTGAACCACTTGACAAAGTGCATGTAACCACGGTGGATGGCCACCATAATTTTATGGACTATATTGTGTGAAAAATACATTCTTGATCATATGATGGCAAACATGACTGCTGTGCAATTTACAAGATATAACCCAACTATTTAAAGTATAAAACCAGTAAGAAATACTTTATTTCCTGTTATGTGTTTTTTGTGTAGGAAGCCTCACTAAAAATAATTTGCAATTCACTGTAAAAACAAAAATAATTTTTTCACAGTAATCAGCACTCCAAAAACAAATATTTTGCAGTTATAGAAAATTACAATATATTTTATTTTGCTTCATGCATCATTAGCAAAATTGCCTGTTCATTTCTTCTGCCAGAATCCACACTGTGGGTGCTAACAGTAATAATAATAAAAGAAGCACAGAGAGAGTTTTAGCCATTATGTAAGTGAGTGCAAGCCCAAAGGTTAGAAAAATTGTGTTTTGACTGGTATGCTGAGTATTGCTGATACCTACTCCATTAAGAAAATAATTGGATCAAATTTTTTGCTGAGGTATTTTGGCAAGGCAGCAACAACTTCAAAAGAGATTAATTTAGATGATCATAGAACTCGCTCTGTGTTTCTCCCTTAGCAATCTTAAATTCTGACCCTGTGCATGATTTAAGTCCAATGGTGTCGAACAGGATGATGTTGGGTAGAGGCCGTAAACTTTTTTTTATAACTATTGCAGCAGAAGAAAATAGATATAATCACTGTGCACTGCAGCAGATCCTCAGAACATCATAGTACCTTGACTCTATGCTTTACAATAATGCCTATAAAAGAAGACCAATTACAAAGCAGAACATTTCACAAGACATAAAAAACAGTCGAAAGAATATTTTTTCACTTAGTATGAGTACATCTGGCATTTCAAGTGACTGGAAAAATTGTCTGAATGTAATTTGTTATCTTTCCAGACTTGCTTTAAACCACAGCTATAGCTCTTTATTTTGGAAACTGAGAATAACACCAACACTAAAGGCATGCGCTCACTTTAATTAAACTATATTTTTATTAATGCAAGCTTTAGATATATGATAGTTAAGGCTGAACTGGTTTCAGTTTACTTTTACTGTTTATGTTGCTGTTCATTGTTGCATTTTGTTAGTTTCGGACTGGGACTTTCAAGTGGACCTGAAGGAGTTAAGCGTCTAAATCTGACTGAATTGTAGTGGCAAATGGATATTTAGTTACCTTGGGCCCCTTAGAAATTCCTAGCTAGAAACTTGTCAGCTCCTCAGTTTTTATAACACATAAATACAGGTGATATTTTTCAATTTTTAAGGCAGAAAAAGGATGGTTCACTGCCCTCCCCCCCCACAGGAGCGTAAAACAGCCAGGTCAAATCAGGCATAGAGCGCCTGTAACCTTCAACTGGGAGCGTGCAGGCAGAGGGCTCTGCCTGTGCTGAGTCCACCCATTTAATTGCCCTCCCTGGTGTAAGGAAGGTCAGTATGTATTCTGAGGTATTCTGATTACTCCCTAATCATACTTGCAAGCTAATGCAAGCCAGTTTGCTGCCCTGGCAAAGTAGAGCAGATGAAGCAAAGCATCTGCTGGATGTTGGATGGTCTGCAACCTTGTGCAGGGATAGCTGCTGCAAAGCAGGTGGGTGACAGCCCCTCATGCCTCATCCTGATGTGCTGTAGGAGGGCAAAATGCTGCTGGTGGCAAAGGGAGACAGGTAGTGCACCCCACAGAGAGCTGCCGTGAGTTATGGGGCAGCCATGAGCGAGGCAGAGGCATGGGATGTGGGATAAGTGGCTGGAGGGCATGATGAGGTTGCCACAAGTGTTTGGGGGATGCTGGCATTCCCAAGGGTGTCACCAGCTGCCTGCAATGTGAGCAGTCAAGGGGGTCCCCCGACTAAAGAACAAAGCCGTAAATGCATGTCCTCTGGAGCTAATAGTGCTAATCCAGGTGAGAAGGCACTTGAGGACCAGGCCCTCAGGAGAATGTGCTGACATTGTTATTTATGGGCTTTTGTAGTGGTGTTTTCTCATGTTTATGATGTGTCAGTATTGCTCTTCTCTCTGAGGGTGCCTGTTTGTTAGTTTTCAAATAAGAATCATATAAAAATTACAATCATAAATGTCAGAGGCTGAGCTACCCACTATAAAAACAAAGCCCTGGAAAAGCATTCATCCTAGAAGCCTGATTTCTTGGTCTTGGAAATAAATTTGAATGTATAAATGGTTGATAAGCTCTGTTTCATTTTCAGAGTATTTTGTAGACTGAACTTGTTAATGTGTTTAAGAATACCTTGTTAATTAGCTTGTACAAATCTGGAGTCTCAGGTTGCATGCTGGTAAATTAACCCTCTAGGGAACCCAAAGTATTCTCACGGCTTTGAAGTGATAACCTAGATGTTTTCATGTGGTTTTTCTGGCTACATCAGAGCCTTTTCTGCCCCAGGAATCTCAGTGCCCCGGTCCTCAGTACCCCAGCAGATTTCCTACTTTGCTTTCATGCTATTTTCTGAGATATAATTGAGGGTGTAGATTAGGTGAGGATTTATTTTCTTATTCTGGTGGTTTTTCATGGTCTACTTGAGGTGTGGAGTAATCAGATGTAAAGATGGTGGCTTTCATGCTTTTGCCCAACTTTGTATTTATTGGCTCATAAGTTACAAAAAAAAGTTCTTCTGAACATTACAGGGGTTTTTTTTCCAAAAGATCATGACATTTCAAAATAACATGCTTTCATCACGTTTTTAGTGAGGAAAAAAACCCCTGTATTTCAAACTTTCTTGGTATTTTGATATGTTGTGTCAGGGTATATCAGTCACATCCTGGCCCGCAGGCAGCATTGTGAGTGACAGGACTGGAGGAGCACACAGCAGTCCCAGCCGTTCTCTTTCTAAATAAGATGTATTCAAAGAGATGTGAACACTCCTGCTTCTCATCTTTTTAAATGAGGTTTACCACTCCATGCATACCTCCACATCTTCACATCTTCCTCAGCTCCTTAGCTGTTGCTAAAGCCGCTCAGCCACATCCATTCCTTAGTCATAATATCACCAGTGCCTGCCTGATGTACGGGAGCTAACGACCTTGAATCTCATCGCCCTTGCGTGGAGCACTTTCCACTCACCAAAGAGCATAGTTCCCTCCTGCTTCAGAAACGATTCCTGCCGCTGAAAACACCGGCTATCGCATGGGAGTATCAGGTCAAAATATCCCAGACCACTCTGTGATGAGGGCTGGAGTGAAGAAAAAGCCAGTCTATGCTTTTATCTCTGCCTCAGTGTTGCAAATGAGATGGTTTTGCTTTCCGCTTTCAGTGTCAATGATACTTTCAAAACCAGTTGTGCTCCGGCTCCGTGTGGCGATGTGCCTGGAGGAGAGGCACTCCCCTGACTTAATCTACCGGGGTTGGCTGCTCCTTACTCTTCCTTGAGCTGTGAACTGGAGAAAAGACGTCCTAAAAAANAAAAAAAAAAAAAAAAAAAAAAAAAATAGCCTCATGGGACTGATTTCAAGCTCAAAAGGCATCTAGACTCAGCTCCCAGCCCAAGGCGGCTGCCCTTTTTTTTCTTGAACCTAGGAGAAGTTAAAATGAAGCCCTGGCACTTAAGGTTTCAGTTGTTTCTGTAGTTGCTTGTTTTGTTTTTAAAAGTCCATTTCACCCTGCTTGGCACCTCGTTTAATGAGGCTAAAGCTGCCCGTCAGCAGGGCGGCGGGCGGCTGCAAGCGTGCCCCCAGCACACGCGCGAACGCCTGCACGCCCGCCAGCCGGGCCGCCTCGCCGGGGCCTCATTTAACCTCTGTTGCTGCACCCGCAGGACTTGCCTGAGGTAAAAAACAGAGGAAGGTGTTT
>WAAD01035347.1:175664-214636 GCA_013389945.1 Fregata magnificens | reverse complement strand
TCCCAGCATAATGACAGAGTTCAGAAAGGCTGAACGTGGTGGTAATTTAGAGGAGAGGGGGAGCGACTGCGTGCGTCCGTACCGGTCCTCGCCCCGGGGCGAGCGGTGTGAGGGAAGGGAGGGCGGCCCCGGGGCTGCCTGCGGGCCGTGGCGCCTGTCGGGCAGCGTCGGCAGAGCCAGCTGCCTGCCCTTGCGCCGAAGGGGCTTCCTGAGGCTTCGTCTTCTAGACCCTGCGCCTCAAGGAGCGAGGTGTCTCTCGAAAATAACGCGTAAATGGCTGCCAAGTGCACAGGCAATAGCGAGCGAAAGAGAGGCGTAGCTGTGACTGGCTTCAGTGCCTGCAAAACCTGTGTAGGCCTAGTCTATGTTGTAGAAAATACCCGGGATCGTACCTCAGGTTTGTATTAAAAAAGGATATTTGGTTCTCTTGAAAGTAGGTTGTCTGGAAAATGTTATTATGTGTCAAGAATTTGAGCTTATTCCTTTGACTTCTGAGTTTTTATAAAAGGAGCTTTTTTTTTTTCCCCCTCAGACATGTAGCTTTAAAGATTGGATTCTGTGAGCAAATGGAAATCCACTGAAGTACCCCGAATTTGAGCTATATTCAAATGGATTCTCTGAGCTTTCTCTTAAGGCTGAATTTGAAGAAGGGGATCTGAATAAAACAAACACACGCACCCAGCCTATTGGCAGTATTTGGAGAGAAAGAAAAAGGTCGATTTCTGACCTGGTTTTGTTGATTGAAATAGAGCTCCAGTGATTTGTATGCACTGAGGACTTGGCCTGATATGGTGAAAGGTAAAGCACAGGCTTAACCTCTTGAAATCCTTCAGCAATATTTTCCCTTCCCTATTCAATTTGCTTGTAATCAGCCTTTTTTCCGTGAAAATCAACTCAGTTGTGAAAAGCTCTTTTTCTAACACACCCTTCTTTATGGCATAGGTGTTAAGTAATATCCTGACAATTTTATATTGTATAGTATACTGAAGACCAAATGAACAGCAGCCAAGAAGAAAAAGTGTGAATGAATATTACTTGAAACTAATGAAACTTCTTTGGAGTGCCTGATCAACAGTATCTGTTAGCAGAAGTCATTGAGAGAGCAGAAGTGGGATTCAGATTTTGTGCTTCACTGGAATGGGAAGGAAAAACACTGTTTAAATTCCATTTTGCTTTACTATCTTGTCATTTGCTTAACAGTGTGGAAGATATTTGGTTGGGATGAATGGCACTTGTCAGTTGAATTTTTCATCTAGACACTTTAAATTAAGTTGGTGTTCAGGGTTTTGAGTCCTAATTTGCACGTCTTATGAAATACTGTCACTCATACCACCTATAATGAAAAAATCCCAGATACAGTGGTGTAATTGTTCTCTGCTTAATCTGACCATTAACCTTTTATGCTCTTTACAAAACGATGATGAAATGCTAGTGTTTGTTCTTGATTATAGGTGAGAATAAATGAGTGCTGTGCAGCAGTCGTATAAGGTACTGAGATTTGGATTATTTTGGCACCCCCACAATGGTAGCTGTTCAGATCCTGTCCTAGATTCTTCCACTAAAACCCTGGGATGCATATGAAATACAAGTCCAGGGCTGGTCTGGAGAGCTGGCAACTAAATGTGCTGTTTTAGGCACTCTGTAAGGCATGATTAGAGACTCATAAGACCCACTTCATCAAATTGCTTTGGCATTTGGTTGAATTGAGCTCTGTCTGCAATGGTTCAAAACTAGGTTAAAGCCAATAGTGCTTTTAAGTGCTAATTCAGTGGAACTTCAGAATGTCCTTAAACTTGTGTAGTTGTCATTGTGAACAGAGCAGCTTTTCTAAATTCTAAGTGAAGTAAGATGCAACAGGTAAAAAAACTCTGTTGTGAGTGATGACCCAAAATTCAGAGTCTGCGTAAGTGATACAAGCCAAGTGTTTCTCTGATGAAATCTTCTTTGTTTGCAAAGGGGTAAGTATAGAGTGAAAACAATGACAAGAAATTTGAATTTTTAAATTGTGGCCATGTCTTTGCAGTGTGTCTGTGGCCTCAGTGTAGCTCCATCCCTCTGCTTCCCTCCAGGATAACAGCATGACTGACTTTCACTGTCTTCCAAGTTGTTGTTAGCTCTGGCGTACATGTGACTGTACTTAGTCCTCTTGCTCAGGAAGTGCTAGTTACATGACTGAATTCTGCTCACGATTTGCCTTCTTTTTGGGCGAGGAGAGAGCTCTGTTCTCCCTGCACTTCCAGTGTGAGCCCTGTGTTGTGATCTGGAGAGGTGTTGTGAGCATAGCCACCAGCTTCTAAAAGTACTTTGCAATTATCTGTAGAAGTAACCTACTTCATGACAACTGCTAAGAGACAAAGAAATGTGCCTGTGCATGTTGACTTGTGACATGTAGGAGACATTTTGTCCTTCAATGGTCAGCAAATATCAGCTGATTTTCCTTTCTTAGAAAGACAACAAAAGTAGGGGTCAGATCACAATGTGCTGTCTGGCTAGATATAGGCTCTAGCTTATCAAAGCTTGAGGAAAATCGGTGAAGAACTAAGTCAGTTTTATATAAAACAGTGAGGGAAGTCTATATGGGAAATGTAGTCCTGTACTGGACCAGAATCTCATGAATTAACAAATCTGATATGCAACTCTTCTGTAGTGGTCAGGAACCATTTATCTCCTTTGTGAAGAATAATGGTTTCCATTCCTCAAATGCAATCTACGTATGAGTTTTCACTGCAAAGATGAGTGAATTTTCATTTTTCTTCTTCTTTTTTTTAAAAACTTGTAAAATATCTAGCCTGTATATAGAATCCTAGTGGAGGTGAAGAAAGAGCTCTTAACTTCATGAGGTAAATCCTAGGTAGGAAATATGAGCAATGATCTCATCTAGCTACACTGAAGTAAGAACTATGTATACTCAGTCTCTGACAAGATTTTCCTGTGAATTAGCTTTATCCGTACAGGATCACCTGGTGAATGTGAAAGCTGTACTTCTGAAACTAGGTTTTTGCCCATGCCTTGTGGGGGTGTGATTGCTTGTACAGAGGCAGCTCACGGAGCACGAACAAAAACCTGGTCCCAGAAGCAGTACAGCTTCCACATTCAGAATCCACATCCACATTGCTATCAACTCCATTATGCTTTGGGTGTTCTCCAAGTTGTCATTATCTGCTCAAAACTCCCACTGCATCACAAGGGTATAATGTGTTATGAGCAGGGATGTTGGATTTCTGTCATCAAAAGCAAAAAAGAAATGAGATCCCGTAGGTAGAGGTTGTAATAATTTATTACTTGTTGTCCTCCTTTTGGCTGGGATAGAGTTAATTTTCTTCCTAGTAGCTGGTATAGTGCTGTGTTTTGGACTTAGGATGAGAATAGTGTTGATAACACACTGATGTTTTAGTAGTTGCTAAGCAGTGCTTACACTAAGTCAAGGACTTTTCAGCTTCTCATACTGCCCTGCCACCAAGGAGGGTGGAGGTGCACAAGAAGCTGGGAGGGGACACAGCCAGGACAGCTGACCCAAACTGGCCAAAGGGATATTCCATACCATATGACATCATGCTGAACAAAAAAACTGGGGGAGTTGGCCCGGGGGGCCAGCTACTGCTTGGGAACTGGCTGGGCATCAGTCAGTGCGTGGTGAACAATTGCATTGTGCGTCACTTGTTTTGTATATTCTTTTATCATTATTATTATTTTCCCTTCCTTTTCTGTCCTATTAAATTGTCTTTATCTCAAACCACAAGTTCTACCTTTTTTCCAATTCTCTTCCCCATCCCACTGAGGGGGGGGAGTGAGCAAACGGCACTGTGGTGTTTAGCTGCCTGCCGGCTTAAACCACAGCACTTGTACATGATGCAAAAACATCAATATGCTTGGAAAAACATCGAATGAAGTAATTTATTTTTCTTACATCTGCAGTGAATTTCTAAAGGATGCTTTGTATTTAGTGGTTTTTTTTTTTTTTTTTTTTTTTTAGCTCCAGGCTTGACCCTGAAAATATTTTTGCTTGTTGAATAACTGCTTATGTAGGTAATTTCAATGGAAAAATTCCCATATGATCCCTGAGTATTCTTTTAGAAAGCAATCTCTTGTGTACTTCACAGTTTAAGAGTAAGGCTTTGTGATGCAAAAAAGACCATTTAGTATTGTAATTCTTTATCTCAGAAATGATTAACCATACTTATACTTACCCCTAAAGTAAATGATCATTTTCAGTATGAAAGAAAAAAACTTCAAACCTAACTTTTAACTCAGGAAATGGAGAACTTTTGAAATAATAGTTTGAATTTTCCGAGTTTATTCCCCCCCGCCCCGCCCCCCGCCCCTTGCTTCTTCCATGCTTTTAGGTAAACCCTCATTTTTACTGGCCTTGAAACTATTTTATTGCTTTGTTTAAAAAAAAAAAATCGAAAAATCTGTATCTAGGAAAAACAAGGTGATGTTATTTGGGAGGCAGAGAGGAAGTAGATAGAAATATGAATTATTTTGATTTTCTCTACTTGAGAGATTTAAGGTAAAAGAAAGCCAGCTGAAGAGAATTCATAGTTGGATATTTAAGACCAGAAATTATTAGACAGAAATGAAGTAGACTGAAGTGATGGCTTAGCTGGCAAGGGGTGCCTTCGCTTTTGTTACTTGGAGGCTTTGAAAGTGGGGGACTAAGAGAAGTGCATCAGTGAATAAGTTTTGGTGGTTTTGTTTTGTTTTGTTATTTCTGGATTGTAATTGCAAATCTAATCTCTTGTTAGTTTTCAAACACTTTTTGTTGCTTTAGTTTTGAAAGTTTTGAAGGCCAGAGCCTTCACTGGACAACCCTTGCACAATTTCAGTTACAGTATTTTCTAGATGTGCCTGTAGGATAGTCTGGTTAAAGTGTTAGCAGTGTATGAAAAATTCTTGACTGCTTGTACCCTTCCTTTCACGCTGGGACTAATTATAGATGAGGGCAAGAAAAAACTTACCTAGTTACTGAGGCATTTCACACAGTCTGTCCTCAGCCACTGCTACTTAAGTTGTTGACAAACTGTATTTTCTCTTTCACCTGATTGGCTTTGTCTGTGTCTCTACAAGCAGCTTAATCCACGCTTGGCTGTCAAAATGCAGTTTTATGTGTCCTGTACCCACTTGTATCAGTATGTAAGTCACTTAGAAACTGAACAATCGAGGTTGAACTCTCTTTTTCCAAGAGCTTGGAGGCAGTACCCAAGACCAGAATCCTGGTGCTCCTTTTTACATCCACGTAGCACAGAATATGACCGGGACTGAACAGAAATGTCTGTAATTTCACATTCATATGAAAGCTAGTCACAGAAGCCAAACTCTGGTGATGAACAGCATCTTGTTGTTCGTTCTTAATAGACAAAGCATATAAATCTGGTTGGGGTCACCAGGGAAAGGTGCAGCTCTCTGCCCTTATAAACTTCCTAGATCGTCTGCTCAAGTAAGGTCTCAGCTGTCGGCAAGGTACCAGTTGTCTGTAAGAATGCGGTAGAAAGCTGTCACACATACCAAGACATGGGAAAGCAACATACTTTATATGGATTTAGTAAATGTAAATCCTGACAATCAGTTTCTTGAAGAGGCTGGGGAGGCTGATAGCGCAGAGTAGTTGTGAGAATCTTTTCATGCTGCTTGTTGCAGACAACGCTGATTTTAGCTGGGCTCAGGCCAGCAGTCTTTGTGCTAGTAAGGTTTAAATGTTGCTATTAGAAAATCACCTGCTCTGTCGGTGGGCTTTGTACCTGGCAAATCGTATGCAAATCTGCCATGCTGGGGGAACAAAAGCAAGCTCATGAGCTGGGGGAGAGGGGAGGATGAGGGTGAGGATTGTCAGGCTGTATGGCAGCAAGATTGTCTCAAAGAACAAGAGGATACTTATCACATACTGCTCTCACCCATTTGAATAGGGAGAGGAAATGGCATACCGGGTAATCCCTATTTCATTTACTATTCTAACATTACTTGATGCATCAGAAAGAGAGACATGCTTCATTTACAACTTAATTCTTATAATGTCAATATTTATCCAGTATTAGAAGACTTATGTACTGTATTTTGTTCATTAAAACCCCACCTCTGTCAGGTTTTATATGTCAAAGGAGTGGTTTATATCATCTTCATATTACTTAGTAACTTCATTGCAAGGGATCTAGCTGCTAAACAGCTGCCTGAGCTGGCAAACTGAAGGGAGCTTGGTTTGTGCCAGAGGGCTGACTGGCTCCTTTTGACGTGCGGAAACAAACTTCACAACTCAAAAGAGTTATAAAGCAGGTATGTTTATTACGGCGCCGGATGCACGGGGGATCATTCCACCTAACGTGCATACCTACTGCAGTTCATTTTGACATTTATACATGAAAGTTAACACACCACACCTATCTAATACATAATCATTAGTCTAACGAAGCATCCTCTTCTTCCATTGGCCTGTATTTCTCTCGATTCAGTTTTAAAGTCACAGTGTGATTTTAATTAACTGCGCATGCTTACGAAGAGTGGCAGTTCTTTTCGTCCCTCAATTGAGTCGGTGGTCGCGATCTCCCCCTGCCAGAATTACCTTTCCCCTACTTTCTGTGCTTCAGCGTCTTCTGGGCCAAGAAATTCCCTCTTATCGCTGCTGACTGGTTTGTGGCCTTCCCTTATCTTCACAGCCTTCTCTGTAGCAGGATGTTCCTACTGTTAGTCCTTGAAGTTCTACTGAATTGTATTCTTTTAGAAGGTTCTTGTTAATGAGGCGTTCATTGCTAAGACTTTCTTATCTTCTAGCTTTTGTTCAAGGTATCAGCATGCCTTAGTTGGGGCCTAGGCAGCTTGCTCTTCCCAAAAATATGGGTATGGGCACGAGCTGCAAGTTTTAACCCTTTGGTTATTTACAACACTTTCAGCTGATGAAGCTGCTCTTGCCTCCTCCCCAGCCAGTCCTCTTGGGAGGGCAGTCAGGAGACCTGCGTGTCTGTGGGTGTTTGTGTGCATGTGCATCCTCTGCAGCTGTCCTTCTACTAGCTTTGCAGGAGTGATCGGCTTGAACTGTGTGTTCTTGCTTGCTAGAGGGAAGGTAAAAGGGAACGTCCCAGCCTGCCCCAAGAGACACAGAGATGTGAATATGGGCTGTTGTTTGGTGGTAGGGTTAGGTGGCTGCCTGCAGGAAAGAGGGACGTAGTCCAGGAGAACCTCTGCATCTGAGAAAATGGTAGAAATCCCATGCCTTAGGCAAGAGGGGAAGGAGCCATGGAAGAGATGGAAGGGGGTGTTGTTGCCGCCTTCATCAAAATCACCATTGGTCTTTTGTAGAGTCCCTTTCCCACCAAATTTATGGGTTTGTTCTCTTGCAAACCTGATGAAGTGTTTCAGGTTTATTGTTTTCTTCCTTTCAGCCATTTTCTTCTTCCTCACTCCCAGAAGTTGCTCTCTGGTCACTTCTGCAAATCTGTATATTGCCTACATTTCTGAAAAGTGTTGCTCAGTCTGTATCGTCTCTTTTCCAAATAGTCCAGGAGTATGAGGACAACAGAAAGAATTCCCAATAAATAAAAAATGCATTATTTTGATTAATACAATTATATTCTCATATAAAATGGTGCACATTAACCCACTTGATCACAGTGTGCATGTGGCAAAAGTATTTGGGAGATTAAGTCCAGAAAAGCTATTTAAAAGCTCGTTTTCTCTTCCAATCCATTCATATTTAAGAAAACAAAAAGTATACCAGCACAATCTATCAAATAATTTGTTTTTAATAGGTCTACAAAGAGTTAGCTAGCTGCGTTTTTTAACCTCACAAATTCTAACTGGAGTGTATGTTCTAAGACAGAAAAGTTTCACAAAGTCTGCAAAATGAGTTTGTCTCCTAATTTCAAAACTGATTTATCTGTTATTGACTAGAGAGAGGACCATGACTCTGAGTGGCAAATAGTTCTTCTCAAGGAACTTACCAGAGACAGTAGCTGCGCTGCTCCTGAGTCGACCGTGCTTAGGGTAGAGTTCTGGTCATTGAACTCTACAGATGGTCCGTCTGTGACTGTTACAAGAAAGATCACCTTGACAGGTCCTGTCCTGATGAGAGCTTAGCTGTCAGTGGTATGCCTCTGTAAAGCATTTCTGACTAGCCAAACTAGCACTTTCCAATGGAAAAACAGTTTCTTCCAAAGACAGCGTCTGCCCCTAAGTATCTTGGAAATACCTCTTACCCAGAATCTCAGAAGACACATGGTCATCATAGGTCTGCTAACCTGTAGGAGGTCAGGGGATGCTTTTTAAACGGTACCTACAGATCCGATGCAGGAGAATGTAGTCAGTGAAGCATGGAAATAGCTGCTGTGGGATTACTTTCTGAGTGCCACCAAAACCTGCCGAGAGATACTCTGTGTTCAGTATGTTCTTAAATGACAGACCCAAGTTAATGAGAGTGGGGTTGGTAAATGTCTGCTTGTTATTGCTGCAGTTGCTACTAAAGGGAAGGATTACAGCTAATACAGTCATCAGCCTTGCTGGTGCTCAGGGAAGAAGCAGCAGCATTAGGAAGACTGGGGGGATTTAATATTTCTAGAATGTGATATTTGTTCAAGGTCTTACAAATGTTTCTTCAGAAGGCTGTAACAGACGAAAGTGGCCTGAGGTCAGGGATGTGTTAAGTAAGGTATACAACAGCAATGTTCGTCAAGGACCTTGGGGAGAAGGAAAACAGAAGGCTTCATTGCCTGAAAACACAGGAAACAGGGAGCGAAGCCTTCCCAAACAAGGCCAGGGCAGTCCCACTTGAGAAGGCATCAAAAGGGGTCATATCCTTTGCTTTTTGTCTTTTTTCCTTTGGGAAGGAGGTTGAGATGAGAGCAGCAGTGGCCATCATCTTAGACAATGGAAGCACAGGAGGTTTCCTTAATGTAATCTCTCTGCTCAGCTTTTAAGGCATCGTAATAAACACAGTTTCAGAAGGAATATGGCAGTTCTGCATCAACCCCTGCTGTGCAGTAATGCTGACTGTGGGGGATCTGGCATGCAGCAATGAATTCTGCACCACTGGGTCTGGCAGCCTTAAAGTACAGCAACTGGGAGACCTTAGCAAGCGTCCAGTTCTCTAACCTGCCAGTCCCACAATGCCAAGAAGTAACAGGGTTTCACTGCACTACTTACATGTGCTGTTCTCAAAGCCAGTATCACAGAGGTCAGTAGAGAGAAAAAATTACTGCAGTGATGTGCAATAATCCAAGAAGTTAATTGGCACATGTTAAGGAATGGGAGGGTCAATGGAAATCCAAAATACTTTGTTTCATTGTTTAACCCCCAGTTCCACCTGCTTACTGGTGCTGGAGGCAGTCAGCAAAGCTGTTCTGCTAGTAGAACTCCTTTTGTCAGAGCCAAAATGATTTGTTAGAGATATGACTCTTCCTTCCCACTCAGCTGAAATTGTTTGGTCTTAAATATTTCTGGGTGAAACATTTAAGTAACGCTTGGAACACTTCTATTCAATACTTCTTCATTGAGAAGTCATTTAAAATAATATGATGAAACATAATTGCCTCATATTCCCCCCCCCCTTTTTTTTTTTCTGGGAAGATTTGATACAGTATTTCGTTTTGAATTTTGAAAAAACAAGTTGTTTCACTTAAAATCTCAAATTGTCCTGCCCCTCTTCACCCCCCTGCAATTTCCCTAGATGTATCTGCTAAAGCTACGTAAATCTCATTATTTCTGAATTTAAACAAGATTTGTTTTCTGCTTCAGGTATCACTAGACCTTATAGGCAAGCTCTGCTCATCTAGAGGAAAAAAACCAACATAACAATGGAGAAGCTGTTAACTGCTTTGTTCCAAACAGAGCTTTCCCCCTCCAAATAATATTACGCAATTTGCAAGCAAATTTTAAACAAGCTTCTGTATAAATTAGACCTCATAGAGCTGGGACCAATTTGTTCCCCTTAATTTGATTTACTCCTTAAATTAGAGACAGATTGAAGCATGCCACATACTGGTTAAGTAACATGGAAAAGACCGTGCCTGAAATGGAGAACTGTTATTTTAGTGGGGTTGCTGTTCTTTGAACTATACTCTGTCCTTTAAAATATGCTAGTTTAGTTAGACAAACACTATTATTAACGCTGCTCATAAGCACGGTCATGAAGATACAATAAAATACCTCTGCCACTCAAATTAATTGTAGTAAAATTGGTTATATTTGAAGGTTCTTTAGTGTTAGAAACTCTATTCCTGTGCTGTATTCTCTCAAATGATAAACAGCACCCTTTTGGGCTGTTGCTGGTTTATGAAGTTTTATATAATAATTTAATTGGCACTGAAATTGGCGTGCCCTGTCAATTTTGACAGGATCTGAGCTGATAAGTACCTTGTAGTTCACTGTGTAGGCTATGGCAGCATTATTCAGTATAGCAGAGGACTTACAGTGGTGGTGCTTCAGAAAAAGGACATATGAATGCTCAGGAAGTTGTTTGGTTTTTTACCTGAAAGAATTTTTATTGGAAGCAAAAGCTGCCTGAATGTATTTATATGTGCATGTATCTGTTTTTAGGTGGAGAAGTGCCTTGCCTCCCACNTAAAAAAAAAAAAAAAAAAGGGGGCGGGGGAGAGGTCTAACACACTAAACAGACTATATCCAAAGTCCAGAAAGGTCCTCTGTTGTTGAGATCTGTTGAAAAGCATTGATGGTAACAAATGGCAAAATATTTCTTGTTTTCTTTAAATATTTTTGAGGGGGTTATGCTCGTGCCTTTCTGCTATCCAGCATTTGTTTAGATTAAAATTAGAATTGCTAAGATACCATAAAGAATCTTATTCTAGCAGAAATATTTTTAACTGGACAGTCACAGTTGCAGCAATATTTTTCAGGCTCAGATGATAAAATCCTGGCCTTGCTCTGGATGTTCAGAGAGTTCAGCCATGCTTCAAATCTTTTGTTCCACGGAATCATCACCTGCTGTATTTCTGATTTTGGTAAATTCTATTATTGTGCTGATTCTGTACATTGCATTATCTTCTACACAGTGGAAAAATGGCATTTTTTAAAAAAGAAATATGCTTAGCTTTTTGTGCACACAATAATCATCAAAGTATTCATTCTGCTCATGATAAAATAATGCCAAGCCCTGAAAATGGGCTTTTAGTTCTCACACGGAGAGTTACTGAAGACTTAAACATTCTCTGTCTTGGTGTTTTGTTAACCTTGTTTCTATAGTTCTAATTGGGTCACCGTAGACAATTGGTGATGGTGTTATTAAATAACTTTCAAAGTTGCTGGCTAGTGATTTGGCTGATTAAATATGGATTAGATTCAGAATAAGCTGATAGATATTTTATTTTCTGACATGCTTAAGTTTATGAAGATGTTATGTCACATTGTATCTTATCACATTATGTTAATTTAGCACTGTGTAGGCTTTTGATGTGATGTGCTTTAGCTCATTATAATGTTTTCCAACTTTAGAAAAGTTTGTTACAAGAGGGACAAGACTTGGCTCATTTGACAAAACTATTATAGCCTAATGGAGTGGCAAAATTTTAAAAGCTACCCAGATAAAATGCATTGTGTGTGTGTATACACATATAGGTGTGCCTTAGTTTTAAAACTAGTTGCAGGAATGGACTTTACACTTCCCAGTAAGAAAAGTCAATGGCTATACTGCTTTCCAGACTGGACCTTAGAAAGACAGGTCAATCTTGCCAGACTTCTGCAGAGGTGAGGTAAGGTACCTGAAGTGGAAAAGTCAGCTGTTTCTTTTTTCAAGTTTAAGGTATTCTTTTCTCATGTCCTCAGTGTGCATATTTTTTGTTTGAATCATTGGCAACCAGAATTATTTTAGATGAAATTGACAGACATCTTGCAGGAGTGGCCTTTGGAGCCAATCCTTATTTATTTAGTTTTAGATAATATCTGTGTGTATGCATGATAAAAAAAAAACCAAACCAAAACCAACCAATAATTTAAGTGACAGAAAAGGGGAATTAATTCACAGCCTGAAGCAAGAACAATCCTTTCTTCTGATTACAGTTTTAGTGTTTGAATCTGAATCTGGCATGCCCTGGATCTTTCTCTTTTAGCGTGCTGTCAGATATCTCAAGGTGAAATTCATCTCCCTTCTTGTTATGGTATCACCAAAAAGCAGAGCTCGGAGAAAGGTGTTGTATAAAAAAGGAATTATTCTATCTTGAGTCTTCCTTTGTAGTATAAACCCAGCCCTCTCCACCCCTTCTTTCTCCAAAAAACCCCCTCTCCTCCTGTGTTTTCTCTTGTCATGTTCTTCCTACCTGTAATCCCTGTTGAGGTACGACCAGGCCCTTGGCAGCTGTGTTCCCACACACAGCAGTCTGTTTGGAGGTGCATGGGTTAGATATGTACTGCAAAAAGAAGAAAATCTTGCAATAAAAGAGCAGATTTTGGGAGGTGGTAGTCGGAAGCAAGTTTATTTTGTCATGTGCTGGTGGGATGGGCAACAGCCTTGTATGAACCAAAGTAAGAGTAGGTCCTGCCCTGAGGAGCAGATGCTCTGAAGCTGTGGTGCTGTAGCAGAGACTGTGTGCTGCCTCCTGAGCGCAGCCTCATCTGTGCAAGGAATCCCCTGCTTTATGCTTCCCTTCAGGACCCTGAAAAGGCGTTTCATAGCACTTAACTAAAAAGTAGCAAGGTAAATAAGTACCAGAGGCTGGATTGTAAAGCGGTGTCAGTGGAGCTTGGTTTGGGCTGAAAGTGTGAAAGTCTTCTGCAGTGCAAAATCTCCTAATGGGTATTGCTTGTGTTTTGACATTTGTAATCAACTATTATGAAATAAAGAACTTCTTTGCTGTCTTGCCTGCAGGGCATAGAATTATTGGGAGTGAAAAGTTATACAAGTTGCAAAGAACATTTGAAAGTTGACAGGTGAACAGGACTGTAGTGCAAGGATAAAATGTTTTGCCCAGAAAAGTGACCTGGGTGTGCAGTCAGGAGAGGTTCCCTTTTTGTCAGATTTAAGCACTTCAGCCAACTGGCAGGAGCGTGTGTGTCTTCTGTTCCAACGGCAGAACTCTTTATCCAGTGATCTGTGTGTGACTGTGCATGAAAATTAGTGTTGTGTGGGATGCACAACTGAGCTGGGGAGCATTAATGTTGAGCTGGGGGAATTGACTGAACTGAATCCATCCAGCAAGGCAAGACTCAAGGGTGTGCAAGTATGCGTTTTCTGAGATCTATATGCTTTCTGAAAGTAATGTCTGGTACGTTCGTGGGTTTATTGGGATGCTTCCTGAAAAGGTTGCAATATTATCGCAAGAAAATATAAGCCATTTACTAAAAAATATTAGAATTGTTTTTAAATCAATGTTTTCCACTATTACTATAGACATGGATCACTTGAACACTGAGAATAGAATCATCTTCTCTCCCCGTCATGTTAGCTTCACGTCCATCCTTTTGCTAATCCCAGCTATTTTCCTTCACCTCTTAGAGAAAATGACAGTAGAGACTATTTTGCTTTTTTGTTCTGTTTTGCTGTCCTTTTCAGTATGTTCGTATCATTAACTTCTCCTTAACTTGATCTCTGTGAGACAGCTGAACTCAGAGAATACTCAAAGTGCATGATTAATGGCAAAGTATCTGTCAACACAAGTGATACTGGAGTCAATAGTAACCAGGGAAAAAAGAACCTGAAAATCTACAGGTAAACGGAAGTTATTTAGTGCTCAATTGCTGGTCAATTCCAAGAGCAGCCAATAAAAGGTGACATGAAAATGATTGACATAAAAAAGCAGTAAAATATAATTTCCTAAATTAATTCATAGCTTTTATAGCGGAAGATAAGGAAGACCTAACAATAGTTTTCAGTGTGAATTAGTAATCGTTCTTCTTTCTCTCAGTATATATAGGGTTGAACCTGGAAAACTTTGTGCATATGTTTTTGAGACAGCAATCAGTGGTAAAACTAAAATTTGAGGCAGATTTATAGTTCCTCCTGAAACATACCATTTGAAGAACATAACTCTAATGGTGTAAGTTTGGCTTCCTGTTTTATGACCTTGCCTTCGACCATGATCCTCACAATATCTTACACTTGATGCTTCCAATGTGAGCCAGAAATCTCTGCTACAAAGAGAAGGATGCTGAGACAGTGAGAAATTTCTTTTCTTTTACAGGATGCTCTATATGATTTCTTTCCCTGCTTTTGTCACAATACACTTATTCCTGTGAGTTTTGTGCCAAATAGTATGACTAAGTTGTTTCACCTTCATTGTAACTAATTCCTGTCTTGTCAGGTTTTGTTTTTTATTGCTTCGTATTTTTTGTCTTTTTAAGTAAATTTTTTTAAGTAAATTTTCAGCCTTTTTGAAAAGGGCAGGGCTGGTCTTTTGCTCTAGTTTGGGACTGACCTCTAAGGAAACTGTGCCCTGGATAGATATTCTTTCTACTCTCCATACTTTGAAGTCTTTGATGCCTGAGGAGCTCATTTCTAAGATGTTTTGAAGCCAGAAACCAGGCCACCGAATGCCTTAAAGATAAAAATTGAGCCTACTCTAATGTTCTGTAGGAAGCCAAAGTAGAGAGCAGGAATATGTTGTTCCTTCTGGAGTTTTCAAAGGGCTGAAGGATGGATGCCAGAAATGTTGGATTCCTGAATGAAAGAAACCAAGAGGTCATAGCTGAGGCCAGATTGTCGTTCGCCAGGAGGATATTTCCAGCTAGTGCAAGCAGCACTGTCAATATTGTTTTTATGTAAGTGTTACTGTTTTGTGAGAGCTTAATTTCAACAGTAAGTCCAAGAGCTCCTTTTCTCAACGAATTTGTGTCATTGAAACAAAATGCATTATTGATGTGGTTGTTTTTTTTTTTTTTTTCTTTTGTTCTCTGATAGGGCTTTCTTTTTTCACTTGGATTCAGCTTCTGTTAGGTAATCTTCCCCACGCTGTTGAGTGTCTTGTTAATGTATGGTCATATAGGGCATTTCTTACTGATGGACTTACAGCCATTCTAGCAAATCACCCCTGACTCCTGTGAACCTTTTAGAGTGGGCAACAGCATTGCTTGATTAACAGTGTCAAAAGGTTTAGAGAGGCCTGGAAGGGTGAGAGCAGTGCTTGCTTATCATTTGTTGACATTAGGAGACCATCTGCTAATACTGTGTCTGCCTGGAGCCTGGCCTGAGTCCAGGCTACAGTGAGTACAGTATGCTGGATTCAGCTGCGAGCCCTTCATTAGCTTTTATCTAGTTTTCCTATGACCTTTAATCAACATGATATTAAGTAATAGTTTGGCTGTGATCCATGTATTCTTGTTGCTTTTTATAAAGGAAAAAACCCCTCTTTTTGGAAATGTGTATTTTGAAGGATGAAAGGAAGTCAGACATTGGCAGTTGTGACCCGCTAGAAGAGGAAAGGCAGGTAGTATCTTTCTTAGGTACACTGTCTGAGCGCCCAGGGCTGTGGATTTAGGCCCTTCCTGAGACTAAGGTGCCATCTTCGAATTTTTCCACTGTGGATTTTTCCAGTTCCTTTTTGAACCACTGTACATCTATAGACATGTCCACAGTAGAACTGTGTATTCTGGAAATAACTTTGTTCCTGCTGATTTTACATGAGAGTCTCTTCTTGTTTTGGAACAGAGAGTGAACAATCATTTCCTTTCGTGTTCTTCATGTTACTCAACATTTCAGTCTGTGAATTGAAGATTTGTTTACTGTTGTCTCTGAAGATTTCTATTGGTAGAGAAGAATTAATGTCTCTCATAAGGCACACCATTTGCATTCATGTTTTAAGAGGAAGGCAATATTACATCTTATTTTTGGGGTCTACTTAGGCTCATGCTGGGTGAAAAACTCCACTGGCAGAGTAAAGCAGCTTAGCAGAGATTTTTGATGTCAAATCTTAGAAATGTCTTTGATTGCTGTTTCTGGCTTTGTTGTATTCCATACCTCTTCATAAAAGCTTCTTGTTTTAGCCATGGAAATTGTTTTTTCAGAGTTCCAAAACTCTGTAGTCCTGCAGAACTGGTTCAGTTTTACCCAGCTGCCCGACAGTGGGAGCAGCTCTAGAAGGCTTCCACATAGACTTGGGAAGACATCTGAATTTCTGTGTGTCCAAAATCTCAGAAATGTGGAAGGGATGGATGTTATCTTTCAGAAGTGAGAGCAGAAACACTGGAATTTTCTGAAGAAAGTTTCAAAAAAATGCTGATATTTGAACTTTGCATTCTTTCACCCGACTTCTTCATAATGTCCCACCTGCTGACTTTTTTTTCTCAAGTGTACGAATGTGTAAGCAATGAATTTTCCTGGAGACCCCCACCCAAAAGCAAACCCTAAACCCAAACTCGTTTGTTTTTCATACAGACTGGAGATTGCTACAGTTCTCCCAGTGAACAAGGGATTAACTCATCTCTTTACATAAAGGTCTCAAAAATGTCATGTCCTGATACCAAACACCCATCCCTTGCTCAATAACTATCCTGTGAATTTAGGTCAAGAGGTTAGCTTTTGCAGTTGGAGGTGGACATAAAAGAAAGACTCTGGACAAGAAACCTAGAGCCTCAGAAACCTGCAGGGCCGTTGCTGTTTTTAAACGGGGTCAGGGGGTAGGTGAGAATTATAGTGTGAGAGAAAATCACGAAACAGGAGCGTTACCTCTGCTTTTCTTAAGTAGTAAATGCCAGCTACGTGGTTGTGAGGGGGTGGAATTGAGGTTGCTGTGGGCAATAGTGGAGTACGTACAGTCTGCTTATTTTAATTTTTTAAGTGACTGTTCTAATGCCTTTCAAATGCCTTTTATCTTACTGCAAAAATGGTTTACTATGCTGTTTTGATACACTGCTTTTAAAGTGGCAGAACTGTACCTCAGAAGCTGGTTTTGGAAGTGTTTTCCTATAATCCATGCTTGTGGTGCCATTAAGAGGTTGGAGCTATCATTCTGAACCATGGCAAATGAGATACATATCAACTGGCAGCAAAATCAGCTTGTACACAAATGCAAAGGGATAGCAGGGTAAAATTTGGTAAACAATTAAACTTAATCATGACAAGTAATTTATAGTTTATAGCTATATGAAATGCCACCACAGCTAAATTTCTTACTCCAATTTCAGGTAAGACAGATGTTTCTTTATAACATTCAAACCTATTCATAAAGGGTGGGCAGGTGAAATTAATGAGAGGGTGTAGATTTTCATTATGTTTTTATAATTATCAGCTTCCCTTTAATATTATATTTTTTTTAGAAATTTACATGTAAAAATTGAAACAGAGCATTTAGAACATTAAAATATTTATTTAAGAAACTAATTATTGTGGTAACACAGAGCAGCTATTTATTTAGCTGAAGATACTGAGAACTTCCTCTATAACAGAACAATTGTTTTACATGCTATGTTAGAGCCCTGTATTATTTGATATCAAAGATCTTGTAGTGCAAGATGAATTTCCAGAAATGCAAAAAGGAACAATGTAGTTCACTTGTTCAATTTTGAGCTGTAGTTACTGAACACCTTTGCAGTTTAAACAGCTAAATTTGGCAAGTCCTTGTATTTTGCATTCTACTCCCTCTGTGTTTTTTTTTTTTCCAGTGGAAACACCAAGGGAAGAATTGAAGTAAAGCAATTGAGGATGACCAATTTTAACTTTTACTAGTGTGCAAGTTGTGACAATGTCATTTTGCTTGACACAATATGATTTTTACTTTCCCTTCCTCCATACACTGGGGAAAAAAGTAAGGGGGGAAAAAAAGGAGGAATATCAGGGAGACTATTTCCTTTCTTTTCTGAAGCTTCAGAAGGAGGAAGAAATTCAATACATAGGAAATATTTTGTAGGTTGTATTTTCACTTCACACTCTCCAGTGCAAATATAGTTGGTAATGGAAATGACTTTTTTTTACCTAGCATTTTTGTTAGTGTTGTATTTATTACAATTTCTGAAAATCTTAAATGAATATACTGTGATGAAAACCCTTATTTAAGAGAGTCTGAGTTTGTCAAGTAAGTTTTTATTTCAAATTTAAAACTATTAGTGGCTCTCTAAAATTGATTTGGATGAAATGAGAAAAGCATATCAGATTTCTAAAAACTATTGGAAATCTGAGTGCTCAAGAAACCCTCTGAATTAGTTAAATCACTCCATTAAAGATTTTGAATTTAAACTTGCTTTCTATGTTCTGTTTTTTCTTATTAACTCTGTTTAACAGTACCTTTTGAAAAATTCATTTTTCTACAAATTAAGGGGGAAAAAAAGAGATGCAATATAAGATCCTTTATCTCTATCACCATCTTTGCAAAGAAGAAAACCTGAACCAACCTGGTTAGTTCAGGACTGCTTTCCTTTGAACTGAAGTCTCCCATGATAAGAAGGTAGTGTTTCACAGCTGGGAATAGACTGTAGTGATTGGATATGCTCTGAGTATGGACATTGCCTGTATGGCCTTGTGCCCTCCAACAATAATTAATGTCTGTCTGGGATCTGTCTTGGAGAGCCTGGTATAGGCTGGGTATGGGTAGGTGTTAGTCCTTCTGAGCGCAGCCTCCCAGAGAGGGAAAGAGGAACTTTGTTTCAGCAGGTAGAGAAAAATATGGTGGCTCCTGCAGCCATCGTTTCAGGAGGAGTATTGGGAAGGTGAGAGTTTGGGCTCTTGTGAACTTGCTGGAGGTTGTGTGAATCATGTCCCTGTGGTCCAGAGCACCACCTCTTGCCCTGACTACTCTAGGAGGGTTTATTTTCTTTGGCATGAGTATGTGCAAGCAGCCCAGGTCCAACTCTGTGCCCTTTATATGTGGCATGCTGGGGACTTGGACACGGAGATGGGAAATAGCTCTGCAGGAGTCTGCCTGCCTCTGGCAGGTCTGACGAGTTGTGGCTCAGGGCTGTTCCTGCCAAACCCAGGTTGACGATCCATCTGCCCTGCTGATCCCAGGATATATACCATCTGCCTTTTCCTTTGTCCAGAGTGTTTCCACTCCCATCATCTTGGGTAATGGCTTAATGATTGTACTGGAGAGTATTGGCTATTATAGATAGAAAAATATAGGTCATGTTTTTGTAGATCTGATCATTTTTACTGCTAATAGCATGGTTTTCTACAGAGGAGATGAAACACTATGGAAGTGGATGATGCTTCATGTCTTTTTTTTGTTTGTTATTTTTTTCCTTAACTTTACTAGCTGAGGGGCCAGAAATGCACAGAAATGATGGGCAAATGAGGATATCTCCTGCATTTATTCCAGAATTAAGATTCCCTGGAAATAAGAAATGAAGGGCCTGAGGGGGGCAATATTCCCCTGTTGCTTATGGGTAAGATCCGGCAATTCTAGGGTACCTACTGAGGTAGGTACCTAGGTGACCTACTGAGAAAGCAGGAAGCCCATGGGCAAGAAATATGCATTTTAAGCTATTACAAAAAACTGTTCAAATTGCAAATAAATAAAATTGTTGGGTCTGCACACATCTCCCAGAACGTTCAAAAAGGGGGATACCATTAATTGGAATCCCTATACCCACTAATGTCAATTGGACAAATTTGTGGAGAAACACCACCTTTAGTGATGGTAAAGGACTAGAGGAACAGGAATGGGAGTTGATTTCCCAGAAGAACAAGAAAATTATTGTACGTATATACAAAGATGCAATCCACCAAAAGGTACTGACGGTAGGTTAGGAACTACCTTTGTAGGAAACTGTATGCGGTGTAATTGCACCATTAACGTACTGCCTCCTATTATAAATGAGAAGGTTTCCTCTTGGCCAGTCCCTGAGGGCCAAGGATGGTACTGGATCATCCATCCAGCTGGAACAAAATTTAATGTGAAAAAGAGTTTGTTTTGCAGCATGGGGTCAAATGACCCCTGTGGTGTCTGGTGTTAGAGCATGCTGTAACACTGCACAAAGTGTGGGATCCTTTCAGTCTGTGCTTCCTATACTTCAAGTATTGCAGACAAGACTATAGGGATGATGGAAAATCTTGTCTGAAATCATGTTGAATCATCCACCTTCCAGCTCTTACCTTATGTGGCCTGTTTTTTTTCCTTCCCTTTTCTTTCTGCTGTCCCCCTCCCCCCTGCCCTCTTTTTGTAACATTTCATACTTTTTAAAATTTAGTTACTCACTCAAAGGTTGAAACAAAATGTCTAAATACAGCTTGAAAACCCAGTGAAGGTTAGATCATGTTTAACTCATTTTAAACAATAGACCAAAGGAGAAAAAGTCCCCTTTTTCTACATTGGTGTTGCTGTGCATCCCTGTGGTTCCTACCTAGTCACACAAGCTACAATCATTATTTGTTTTTTTTAAAGGCAAAAAAAAAAATTCTTTCTGTGTGACAATGGTGTACTAGACATATTAAAAAGCAAGTGTAAAACTTTTTGTCAGGGCAAGCTGCTTTTAATAGTAGCTAAAGTTTTGTTTGTTGCACTCCAGAGAGATTTATAAATTACTACTGTTTTATATGGACAGGTGTTCTTAGGAAGATCAACATTACATTTCAGGCAAAGAAAACAGGTATTTGCATGGTGTGTGCAATGTTACCAGCAACCGTGTTGCATTTTGCCAGAGCTCCAATGTGCCCAGCCTCACAGCTCTCCCTATTAATGTTTAATAGGAAAAGCGGCAGGACCCAGCTCATTAGCGCTCCAACATTGCAAAATGAGTTTGGAAACTGCACTATGGTTGCTGGCAAAATTTTTTCCAAATACCTGGCTAATTACTGCTAATAAATCGGTACTGAGAAGGCACCTGACAGTTGAATCAAACAAGCACTGGGCAGTTGTAGGGTAACGAAGTATTATTTGACTATATACGTTCACGTAAGGAGCAATTGTGCAGTCCTAGTCAAACTCTTCTTTTGCAAAACAAACAAAGGTGGAATCCTGTTTCTGCAGAACTGGCTCCTTTATATAGTTGTGATCTATCTTGGGGTGTGCGGGGGGGGGGCGCGTGCACACGCACTAATTTAGCTTCAGTTTTTGGTGTACCTCTAGAGGTTTAATTTTGTTTTACACTATCAGTATTGTTCCCCAACTTAATGCTGTAGCTTTGAGTGCTGCCCCCTGTCCCTGATCACCCAAATCTGACGGTAATGATGAGAAGTAGTAGTATGGGCAAAGCCACTGAAGTGGGGAGATCTGCTTTTCTAGTTTGTCTCCAGCAGTTGCAGACTTTTGGTGTTTAGAGTAGACCATGAGCTGGAAAGTTAGCTGCTGTCATTAAAGGCAGGATTTGGGGACGGATTTTGCCCAGGATGGTCACTGAAATATATGTCCAATGCACTAATGTCAGTTTGCTTGTTTTTAGGCTATCGACTGCTTTTAATGATGTGAGGAGGGGGATTGTTATGCAGTTTACAATACCTTATTTAATTTTTTGATAGGCTGAGCCTGTTTCATTGACTTGAATTCTCTCCCTTCTCAGTTACTGCTGCTGTGCCCTTTTTAGTGTAATACGTTCCAAATGTTTTGGGGTTTTTGTTTGTGGTGGTTTGGGTTTTTTTTTTTTTTCCTTGTGTGTTTCATGCATCATTTCCAACGAGATTGAATCAGTGGTACTGTATTCACATTCAACTTTTTGACAGCATGTGAAACTGCAATATGACTGCTGATCTGGGCAACTCTTAGAGGTGTAACCCATTGATTTTTTGTCCTGAAGTGAGACTAGATTTGTGCATGAATCTTCTGAAGTTTGAATTATTCATGTTTCTATCCTTGTTTAGGTGGTAGCCCACTGGCTTCGTAGGTCACTGGCAATAATAAAATGTAAAAGGGATCTCTCTAGGTAGATAGAGCGTGCGCACATACTCAGCACCACTGAAACCATCCCAAAACCTGTTTGTGTTGTAAATTAAGTTAATCTTGTGCAGAAATTCATAATATCAGCAAAGCATTTGAAGGGCTCATGAAATGAATGTGGTCTGCAGTGCTACATGAAGATTCAGAAATCTGTAGAATTGATGATGTAACTGAATTTGCCAGATTTCCGTAAAACATGCTGAGATGCAATGGATGTATCCAACAAAAACATTCATTTTAAAAATACTGCTGTGAATCACAAGGTCCAACAGTGACAGGGGATAGTATCTGGCAACAAATCAGGCCTCATCAATTCTTAGCCCAAGAAGGGAGAGAAATATGGAAAGTAAGCTAACTAAATAAGCTGTATTTCTATACAACTTGTGATGCATTCCCCTTTGGGACCACTATGGGGAAGTACAGTATCTCAAA
Source organism: Fregata magnificens (assembly GCA_013389945.1). Lineage (NCBI taxonomy): Eukaryota > Metazoa > Chordata > Aves > Suliformes > Fregatidae > Fregata > Fregata magnificens. Next base: position 192,476 of record WAAD01035347.1, on the reverse strand, counting down.
TTATCTTGCAAAGAAGCAGATGTGCTGTTCTGAATCTACTGCATACATCAAACAGTAGTGCAAACTGCTAGCGATTGTTGCTAAAGATACGGGTATTCTTGTACTTTGACTTGAGCTTAGTAATTCTGGTTTTTGTCCAGTCTATCAAATGGGAGCTGACACCTATACAAGGAGTGTTATCAACAAGTTAAAAGTTTCTACAAGCCTCAGAACTCCATACAATTTCTAAACTTTAGTGACATTTCAGATTGTAAGAAAACAAGGGCTATCATTATGTCCCTAACTGCACTACAGCTGAAGGTGACAAAAGTCATCAGCTCCTCTACTAGAAGTGGTGGCATCGACTCAGCCTGCTTCCATCATCCAATATGTATTTAGCATGTCATGTGCAAATAATCAAACATGAGCTGGGAGGCTGTCCCCACAAAGTATACCTTGGAGCTTATGAAATGCAGCTGTCAGTTCTTGCTAAATCAGTGATTCTGTATGCTTTAATAATGGCTGCAAGTGCACAGATATGTATATGTAAACTGCCAACTTGTACCAATCCAAAGATTCCCCACAAAAAGTAGGCCGGTGTGCAGGATCTTTTCAAGGAAATCCCAAAGGAGAGGAACTGTACATTTTAAATGTCATTACTTTTTGGTGCTTTACCATTATCCTAGGATACAACTAATTATCATTGGAAAATGTTGTTTATTTAAACAGAAAATTTCTAGTTCCCTATTCAGAATATTCTCAATGGGACCAAATAATTCCTTATAATATTAATCAGTAAGTAGAAAGAAATCATTCTCAAGAACGTAATTATTGGTACTGCAGCTAACATACAGCAGAAGTTATTGTAAAGTCTACAGATAGACAGATATGGATGTCTTCAAAAGGTATCATTAAAATCAGCCATTTCAGTATACGAAGCTGAAATTTATGATCTTGGTGCAGTGACTTTGAACTGGAAGCAGTGAAGTCACTGAGCAGCTTGCATATCATCCATGAATTTACGAATCACAGTTCCCAAGCTCACCGAAGTCTAATTGCATGGAAAAGCCCCAAATGTTGTGTGTTTTTTCTGTTCAGCTGAAAAAGCAACTCACTAATCAAGAGTTGCAGTACTCACCATCCAGAGGTCTTGACATGCTCAGTGAAAGGGAAGGGACAAGGAACAGAGAGAAGTTGTTTTGAGTTCGGTCAGTTCTGCCCCATACATGAGAGATGCCAGATTTGGAGGGAGACCTTTGAGAGGGAAACTTTTGCTCAGGTCCTCTGCCTGAGCAGGAAAGGCAGATGTTTCCTGCTTTCTCACTCCAATCATCACCTTAAGCGCTAATAATTCTACTTTTCAGAGTGGTAACTAAAGCAGTTTCTTCCCTCTCTATTTTAATAAATTTAGTAAATCATATCCAGCATGGTCTTTAGTGGGAAGATTTGCAATTTATACTGGTACTTACAAACCCAATGAGCTCTGGGACGTCTGCTCTCTAATTATGCACAGTAGAGCTTTCCTTGGCAGTATAAAAAGTGGTCCAGTCAAATAACAGCTGTGTTTTGGTTTTATAACACCTCGACATGTATCACTTCACACTGACAAATATAAATCCCAGTTCTGATTTTGGATTCCTAGCCAAAAGCTGTAGAAAGTTTTGCTTCCTCATACAATTTGGTATGTCTCTTTTGAGATGCATTTTCCCATAAGATGCCAGGTGCCTTGCATGCGAGGCAAGTTCTAGAGGCACTTCAGCTCTATGGGCACTTCAGCACAGCACTAAAAGCTGTAACAGCTGACAGGTCCTTATTTGCAGTTCATCTTCCGTTTTCACTGTGACATGATGCTCTCCAGGGCTTTAGTTGTTGCTTTATCCTTCTCAGCCACCATGGAAAGGGCAACTTTTCATTGTTTGCCTTTGATGCTAAAACTTGGGAAAGGACCTTGTTTCTTCTGAAGAAAAGAATCTATGTTGAGCTTCCTAAGTTGTTCGCTATGCAGTACAGCTATTTTGTCCAGTTTGCTCGTCAAGCTTAATCCTCAAGAGTGTATATAAATGCAGTACTTATTGAAGTTTTTGAACCGTGTAGATAATGATCCATCGTTTGGGTGCTGAAATCTGCATGTACTAGGGTATGCATTTTTCCAGCTAAGGCAAAAAGCAGTTTTTAAGGATGTGTTGAATTGTTCTTTGCTCGATATTAAATTGTTAGCTCTTTTAATAGGGAGGCAAGGCTCTAGCCGCACCAAGCTTGATGTAGAAATTATTGTATAGTTTTATGACCTGTATTATTCAGCAAGCCAGAAAAGATGATACTAATGCTCTCTTCTGGTCATAAATTCTGTAAGATGCTTAGATACCACATGGTTACAGTGTTGGCATAAATATGCTGATGGGTACAGATGTAACTAATTTTTAGACGTTCCTTGTAATTATTCCAATGATAGATGTCTAAATTTGTCCATTACATATTAGAGAAAATGTCTCGCTGTATTACTGCTACTTGTAAAATTTAACGGCTGCAGGGCCTGAGGTTGTGATTCTGCTATTGCCTTTTTGTTCTACAAGTGTACTTGTGGTTCCACTAAAATTATGACCTGAACTAGACACTAAAGCAGGGATTTAGCTCCTGGTAATCATAGCCCATGAGTGTTTGAGAAGGGCTCTCTTGCTGAGAGGAAGGGCAGACTAGTGGAGCTGATAGAGCCGCAGAGCATGGGTCTGAAGCACCCCAGGTGGGAACAGTGGAAGAGTGAAGATGTTGACATTCAGTTCTGTGGCTCAGCAATATCTTCTGAAGGCCTGTTTCTGAATTTTGGGACGGTACACAACTTCTCTTGTACTCACTGAGAAGTTGTTTGCGCTGCTGTTCTAGAGCTGGTTTTGACTTACACTGCCTCCCAGTGGTTTTCAAAGCAAGGAAGGGTGACCTCATGACAAGTAAGTGTTAGTCTATTTTTCTTTTTTAGTTGCAAGAAACTATGACATTTCTCTTTTAAATTTGTTGTGTTGTCAAAAAGTATCTCTGGAGAGGCAAGAAATAAACCAGTATATGGTCAACTTATTTATACATTTTTGTTTTGCTGTAGCTCTTGACAAAAGCAGAAACGTCATCAGGGCTAATACCACTTTAGTTGCTTTTCAGTTACTTTGATGTGCTTTGTTAGTGCCAACAGCTTTTAAAAAGTAGTACTGTTTCAGCTCGGGGGTTTGAAGAGGACAGGCCTGTATGCATAGCCTATGGATTCCTACCAGGTACTGCTGTAGTATCTGAGAAGGGAATTAAAGAGATAAGATAATGGTGGTTAACTTTGTCCATGTGTGGATACAACTGAAACTTGTACAATTTAAACTACTGCTAGACTAAATGGATGATGTTTAGAGAATGAATGTGGACAATGTCCTTTTATGTGTTTTCCCTGTTAAGAGAATAACAGGAAATACAGATATGAAAAGGGATCAGCCATCTGCCAGCCTTTGACCCATGGTGGGCTTTTTATCTTGTATATTTTGGCAGTCTGACACTCATGCAGTCTATTTGATTGCCACATAGTGAAGATGAATTAAATATTTCAATTTTTTTAAAGCGTGGAAAAGATCTGAATATTCTGTGAAGGACGTGCGTAACTATTACTGTTTCTTTAGCAAAGAATGCATCAGCCACATTTATGGAGGCCATAAAAGAATAACTATATTTAAAGTCAAGAACTTACTGTTATTTCAAATAATGTTTTAATAGTCTAATAATTAAAATTATTAGTGTAGTTACAATATACACTCATTGTCCAAGTTAACATAGCAAAGCTTCAATAATGATACTTAGTTTCCCACAGCTTGTAGGGATCTCTAAACTGAGAGAGTGATTTGGAGTTTGGAGGCTGAGTGCCAGCACATGCTAAAACTCCTTGGCCTGGGTATGTGCAAGTGCTCCTCAGTTATGCTGTTTGTTAGTAGTGCCCTCCGAAATGGTGAGGCCTCACTATAAACATAAAGCCTTTTGAGCAGGTGAGTATTCACTGCATGGTACAAATGAGGAAGGGAAAGGGGCTACCTTAGATGTGAAAGAAGCTGCACAAGAAAACAGAGAGTGATACAGGCTGATTCACACAGTCTTGAGCTTTGCAAAACCAAGTATGTGCTTCCAGGGAGGATGCAAGGCGGCTGGACACGCTCCACCTTGGCCAATAAAAAGGTCATGTCTCATTCCCAAGTCCCATCTCAGCTGAGACCTGATGCCCTGGGTCCAGACTGAGGAGGCATTGGCTTCATCCTCTCCATTAGCTCATGGGCTGCTGCTGGGGAACAGGCAGCAATTAGTGGGTGGGCTAAAGCCCCACTTGCCTTCCTCGAAAATGCATGCAGAAATATTTTCTCTTTTTTTTTTTTTTTCTTTAATAGCTGCAAAAGCCGGTTCTTCTGTTTCTCTCATCCCACTGTCCACGAGTCCCAAATGCTTCCTTCTCCTGGAGAAGAGACAGGAAAACTTCAAGCCCTCAAGCTTCCCCTTTAATTTTTATGTGCTAATCTGGTTTTGTGTCAATAGGAGCCTCCAACTATGTGCTCTTGTACATGTTGTTTTAATACACTGACTTGAGTCACTTAAATATTCTCGCTGTGAGCAGCTTCTCATATAAAAAACATGTAAATTTGCAAGGAGTTTTTCCTTAGGGTGATGATGACCCCTGAGAATGTCTTTAGTTAGTAAAAGAAGCAAACAGTCTGTGTAAACTCAACAGTCTAAATCATGGAGGCAAGAGATTTTAATTAAGGTGGCTCTGTGAGGATGCAGGTGGTAAGCAGCTGTCTGCAATGTGGAGCCTTGCTCTGCAATGGCTCGCTGCGCGTTACTGGTGTTTCATGGCAAGCGCCTTTGGTTTGCTGCTGAAGCAGACACTGATATATACTCAATGTGACTTGGGATCTGTTTGCTTTCTGTTCTTCCCTTCAGCCAAAAGGACTCGAAATCTGCTAATTTTAACGGAAACTTGAATACTGAAATACCAAGTAGCTGGAGATTAGCAAAACGGTAAGTGTTAGGAAATTATGTACTCTTCAGAGTGCAGTCTTCTTGTCAAAGCTTTCTGTTTGTCAGTAAAATGCTGTGTCCAAAGATGCACTTGCCTTGGAATTTGGAAAGCAAATACTGATTTGTGCATTTGAACAAGTGGTAAGCCTTAGAGAAAAACACTTGTCCATCTTTCTTGCTGATACTTACCTTCATAGGACGTATATTTAGAGCCTTCCTGTTCTAATAATCTTAAACAACTAGCCCCCCAGATAACTGAAGTGTGACTTTTGTTGCAATTTATCCTTTTTGCTGAAAGGGATTGAATAATATAAATCAAGGGTTAGTGGAAGCATTGTGTTGAATTTTGGATGCTTTTCAGTGCGTCTTTTAGAAGGCTCTCTTTACATTTCTTTCTTCAAAATGCTTCTGTAGGAGGAAAAACATCACTTGGAATCTGTATGTTATTCAGTGAATGTTGTGCTCATAGCAATAGGATACAATAGGTGTCAAAAGAACCAGCGGCAAGAATAGCTTTCTAGATGCATAGCAATACTCTGTGCACAAGTTTAGGTCCATGTGCTACATGGTACAGAGTGAGGCTGCTGTCAGCCAGAGTTTTATATGACCTGAGGATTGGAGAGGAAGCCTAAACTCATCCACAATCAACAACTGTCTCTTTAACTGCTTAGGACAAGAGAACGTTCAGCAAATTGTAACGTTTTCTTGGAAAACATCATCACTTATAGCCTGCTCTGTTTCATTATCTGTTGACTCCACTGGGGCTGGCTGTGCTTTCTGTTCAGCGCAGCTGTGCTGAAGGTGACCCAGAGTGTTGAGGAAGGTACTCCATTGTTTCTCGAAAGTTTTCATGGGCAGCAAACTTTGGTCTGTCTGGGTTGTCTGTGCAACTGGCTCCTGGAACTGCAGCTGGTACTCTTCTCTTTTAGACCATCCCTGAAGTTAATAACGGGACCCCTCTGGTGTGGATCAGGTCAGGAATCTGATCACTTTATCTCTGGAGCCATGCTTCATTCATAGGTGGAAGCCCTAGCAAACTTAGCAGGGCTCTCTATACTTCATTATTTGTGACAAGTAAATAAAATTTAACCAAAGGTTTGTTGTTTTTTTTTTTTTTTTTTTTTTTTTTGTTTTTTTTTTTTTTTGCTTAGCTTCTGACCTTAAAATAGATATCTGAGTAACAATGGAGATGAGATTGTATGTAAACCATCTTAAAAAGACAAATATCACTGAAACATTAAAAATCTGTCCTAATCAAATTCTGTTTTCATTATCTATTTGAAGGATTTTCTCTTACTGCAAAATAAACTGCAAAGGGCATTCATGGGTCTGCTGGTATAGATAAATGTAGCAGTACTAGTGGAGAGCTTAATCCATACCACAGATTGGTGGTGCCTGATCTTTCTGGCTGGGGTGGCCACTTAGTTTCTTCTTGTGCCAGAGGAGCACCATTCCTGCCGCATTAGGTGGGGTGGCAGTGTGATGGAAAGAGTCACCCCTGCGGATGCGATACCTTGGAGGGGACTGCTGCTGCCATTTATTTGGCTGCTGCCTGCTCACTCCCTGACCACTGGAAAAAGAGAGACCAGGAGTGGCTGCTGGTGAAGCACCCTGGGCTCTGGACTGAGGGTCTGACAGCAGCCCACCGGCAACTCCCCAGTCCCAGGTTGCAGGACCTTTGTTGTCACAAGTGCTGTTTCCACCAGCTGGACAGATGGGTCTTGTCAGAGCTCAGGGTTTGCCTGTGACTTTGCCCTTTTCAGGCTCACCCTGCCCCTCTCTATCCCCAAAGGAGAAGCATTTACCTATCGCATTTTATCTGCACAAGACATCATGTTTCTCTCAAATCAGGATCTTGAGGATACAGCTGTCTTGTCACTTGCTATAATTATATTCCAAAGGCCTGACTGTAGGCCAGAATCTGGAGTTCTTGTTAGGCACCATGGCATACCTATGCTGCAACAAGGTCTCTCACATCACAGTCCTGCTTGTTTTAACAGAAGCACAAGAGCAGAGCAAACACGTACTAAAACAGTAATTCTTTACAGGTTTCAGAGCTTAGGGTGTATCATTAGTTACCTGCTGGAGGCCCTGCCTTTTTCAGTCCTCAAGTTTATCAGGTTTTTGTTTTAAGATGAGTCTCCCTGTGTCATATTATTTTACCAGTTCAGGTAAAAACAAGCCCGCTCATGTACTGTACTGCTTCCTTTATTTCACTGCTCATTGTTGATAGCATTCACATTAGGATACAGAATTACTCAGAAGGCTAGAGGCTTTCTCAAGACCTGCTTGTTAATTATTTCTCCTCTACAGGCACAGCCAGCCTTGATTTTTCTGTAGTTACACATACAGGTTCTATGTGAAGAGGCTAAACGGCTCGGGTACCCATTGCATTTGGTACATCTCTGATTTGAGGCTCCCATGGTTTGCATCTGTGACAATTCCTTTTCATTCCCTCTGATAGTGAGGAAAGGAGCTCACAAATGTGAAGGTAGTCTGAATTTCAGACAAGTCTCGTTTGATGACCATTGTGTTGCAGTCTGTCCAGTTACAGTGGAAGATTCTAATTCTGCTGTGGATATGATTCTAATTACTGCTGCTAAAACATAAAATAAAGGCATTCTGAAGTTTGACAGCAATGAGCTGACTCATGCTCTTTTGCCAGAGTCACTCCATATTTCAGTGACTAAAGTAAAGACTTTTTTTTTGGTGAAAAGTACTTTATTAAAAATAAAGGTTATGTGCATTTTTCATTTGTCACACCTTGAAACTTAAATTTGAGCTGGTGGCAGAGAAAATGTTCTTTATGTATTTTAGGGGACAAATTATTTATCTTTTCAAGTCCTTTTTTTCTCAGTAATGTGTGTTTCCTGTAGTTTTTAAAAAAGCATTGTCTTAATTGTGCACATATATAGAAATCTGTCTCCGTCCTGGAACTGGTGGAGAAGAGGCTCCAGAACTCATGCATGAAGTGTTAGGAGTTGGTGGGTCTGGGTGAAGGGTGTAAACCAAATTTCCTGCGCCAGATCCACCTGCTTACAAAGGTCTATAGCTGTGCTGGCTGGATTGATCAGGACAGCGACTACCTCACTCCTAGTCATCCAGGTGTCCCTAAAAATGGTCCTTTTGTACGTACAGAGAGAAATTACTGGAAGCGCATGCAACGACTGAGATGCATCCATGTGATGGTTCAGACACATTGGATGTCCTGTGCCCTATGACTTTCAGGCTTGCCAGAGTTGGTAGGGTTGCTCCAACCCCAAGACAACAGATCATCTCTGAGGAGGCTTGCAAGATATAATCCTCCTTGTTGGTGACTTCAAAATATGCTTGAAATAATTACTGGTTTCCAAACTGCACTGGAGGGCCATGAGCAACTACAGCTGAAAGGAGTGAGCTGGTGCCTGTTGGAAATTATACTGATCAGCAGGGTCTGCAGTGCAGGACTGGCTTGCAGAAGAAGGATCTTTAATACTACGGTGAGAAATGAGGAAAAGGTACGTGACATGAAGCACTGAGAAGCTGAAGCACTTTTGCCCTGCTGCAAGCTGTTTTATTTTCTCTTAATGCCAGCAAGATTATTTGGGTGTTAGTGCTATAAACATTGCCGATGTGACTGACCTGAGGAACCCTGCAAGACACCTTCTCTTTAACTTCTTAGTAATTTTGTATGGGATGGAGCTGGGACTGAAACCTGGGCTAAACTTTCTTTGTGTACAAGTGAACTGCTTAAAAGAGGGTGTACAAGGGATGTCACTTTAACAGTGTGAAGTAACCGAAGAACAGTTTGTTTGGAGTTCGGTGCAGTGTTGTGGTCCAGAGACTTCCTGTATGAATTCACTCCCTTTGTATTACCTAGTATTTAGATTTACTAGGGAACCTGGCTGAGGCCTGACAGGGACTAAAATGTACCCCATGAAATCTTGGTCTGTGCAAACCATATAGCTGTATTTCCTGAGTGATTTATATTTTCTTAATTATTAAAAAATCAGACATGCAATATGAGCTTCCTTCCTTGCAATTATCTAGCAATGTAGAAGAAAATAAGTTTAATTAAGCAAGTATATCTTGGAAACATAAAGTAACAATTCCAGGTTGTTACTAATTTCAGAATGTGTTTGAAGTATGATGCAGTAGGAATACAATTTAACATCCTACAATAACCCTCAACTGATGTGAAACAAAACCCAGGCCATTTCTTACATGCTGCTGTGATCAGCAAGCTAAGCCTGTTTTTCCCAAGCTGAAGATGTCTCTAACATATGTCCAAGCAGAGAAGCATGTTCAAATGTTGTTTGATGTGTGGAGTGTGCACTTGAAATGCCAGGTTGTAGTGGAAGTAGTTGGAAAGTGCCTTAATTATAGTAGTGTGGCTTGAAGCAGCTAGTTTGTCATGGCATACTCAGAGCTGGTTGGGAGGCAGGGCAATGCGCTCACTGTGTGCTCTGCTGGTCCTTGGAGCACTTGTTTGTGGCCTGGATATCCTCCGCAGAGACAGAAGGAAACAGGCTCCAGCTTGTGCCCTCTGAGCTGTGCTCTCGTATTTCACGGTGATGTTTAGTAGCGTAAAGGGAGGGGGATTGCCTGACAAAGGAACAGTCAGTTGCTATGTACAGACGATTTGGGATTTCTGTGGCATGATTTGAGCAGAGTAAAGACAGAAAAGCTTGTTTTTCATGCACTGATCTCCTTACTTGAGCTGCAGGCATTAAAGTTGTGGCGCTCAACTTGAGAAGGAAAGAAAAGGGATGTTTAAGCAGTCAAGTCACCAATTCTGGATATATTTGTAAAGTCTCACAAATTAGAGGGCTTGTAAAAAAACAACCAAACAAAGCTTTGTAGTGCTGTACAGCAAATTCTTACATGCACAGTTGTGGATAGGCTTTCCTGCTTTAAAAAAAAAGTTTGCAAATTAAGATTTTATGAAAACTGACTAAAAAATACTTATGTGACTGCTTACAGCACAACTTCTTTCACCAGGAACAATTTTCAGTGCTTAGTCAGAAAAGTTAATTCTGGCTTTGCAGTTTCCTTTTTGTTTCTTCCCTATGGTCTCCGTTAAGCTTTCCCAGATCCTACACAGGTTGATGGATCCTGTGCTTGGCAAAACCCTCAACATCACTCTGTGGTGGCTGAGGGGGTGGCGCTGGTGGGGCTGGTCCCTGGCTGTGTCAGAGCAGCGTGTGCTGCAGCAGCTACCTGCTTGTCCATGGTTCCCTCAGCCCAGTGAGGTGGGGACTGCAAGCTTTGCAGGAGAAATTCAAGCCAGTCCATAAGCTAAACGGCATTCCCCGTGCCTTAAATCGCAAAAAAGTTGACACATTTCTAAACTTCAAAAAGTTTCCAGAAAAGAAACATTTGACTGTCAAAAAATAAAAAAAAAAAAAAAAAAGCTTTTGATAGTTGTATTAATAGAGAAGTGTTCCAGGTATCAGACACTGGCTCTCTGCTCCCAAGTCAGGATATCTGTATAGCAGAATGGCATGTAATATACCAGATTAACTCCATATGACCTCAGGGTCATCTTTTCAAAATTTGCAATAATTATATACAGCAGAAACTGAGCAAGGATGTATGCAACTGGAGCTTTAGAAAATAGTCTGTGGCCATTTATCATCTTGGTCCGTAGACAAGAAACAGAAAAATTCTCAAGAGTCTCTTAAAAACTATTTTTAAACAAAATTTCCTTTCATATGATCTCAGCGTGCCTTTTTTTTTTTTTTTTTTTTAAATGAACAGAAATAGTCAACTCGTGGAAACCAAAGTTGTATAAAAATAGCAGCTTGAGAGCTTCTTAGGAAACTAAAGTGCTGTTAAGACTATTTCTTTGGGATAGCTGTCTATGGTAAAGATTAAACATAGGTCAAACGCATTCAGTTTGTAACAAAAGATAATTTTTCTCCCACCATTTGGCTTATCTTACTTATGGGCATTGTTATACTAATTTGCATAATACACAGTATTTTCAGTCTATTGTCAGTAAAGAATTAATTCTGTTTGAAAGCAAAAGTACGTTTTTTTTCTTTACAGGGCATAAAGCTGAAATAGTATATTTTCTAATTTTTGCAAAGAAAAAGTTCTAGAGGAGTATTTGTTCATTTAATGTAATTACGAACTTGATCAGTACGTATTTTTGGAAAACATATTCTGTATGCACATGCACAGCTGTTCTTAAATACGGAACAAGTGGGAGCTTACAAGCCATGGGCTTGTACCGTTCCAAAAATTACTTCAATGCTTCCAGTGCCTGAATCTCATTGATTCACTATTGGTTTGGGATTTCTTTTATTTTATTTAGAAGGTGTGACTTGGGAAGCCATTACCCAGTTCTTTCCTTTCCTTCCATGCCTACTCTGCATTGGCCGATGAATAATTCCCTACACTTTTAAATTGGAGATGTAGTTTTTCCTATCTCTGAGCTTAAACATTTCATTTGCATATGCAAATGATGTTTTGCAAAAGGTAATATGCATAATGCTAGATTAAAGAGCAAAATAGCTAGTAGGTTGTCAAGTGGTAATTTTTCAGATAATATCCTAAAAGCAGTGATTTTTGTCTACTACTTAGATATGAGTGCCATAGGCTCCTAAACTGTTTTAACTAAAAGATCAGTATTTTGATAGTGTTCATATTTACTTATTTTCTTCATGTACTTTGTGATTTTATTTGCTTTTTGAAGAAGCAGAAAACAAATCTGTCATCTATATCCATGCTAATTATCCATTACTTAAAATGTAGACTTAATAATCTAGTTTTAGCAAATGTCTTTTTAATCCTTTAACACTTTTCTATAGCTTTAAACCATATTTCAATTAAAAATAAATTTGTTACTTTTCAGTAAAAAATAAATGAAATGCATATCCTGCCTTGTAAGTAAGGAGATAGGGAAGGAAAAGAAATGTCCAAAGCAATAAAATCTGTTCCTCATTAAGACCATTATCTGCTTTAATGTAATCATGTTCAAGTCCAGACATCCTGTAATCAATGCAGTCTGGACAGATATCACAACAGCTCTTCAGAAAGTGCAGATAACACCAGTGTCAGTAGTCTAACTCAGGGACAGGCTTAAACGTGCATCCAGAAAGCAATGAAACTAGGAGGAGATAAGAGAGAGCTCTGAACTATGTTGCTGGTGACACAAGTAATAGACTTTGGGTAGTAATTTTTTGACAGTTGACCGTACATTTTTCATCAATAAAGGCGGAATACCCAGAATAAAAAGTACTTGCTTCAAGGGCAAAAGCTGAAATCTTTTTTGGGGGACTTAACATTTGGTGAAGAGACCTTTATGTGTTTCTAAGTAGCTTTGATTAGAAGCCAACACTTCTAACATTCCAGTGAAAGAAAAGTTAACATTCTTTCTTCTTCTCCCCCTCCCCCCAACTTTTAATATTTATTTAACATGGTTTTCTTGGGGACCCAGGCTTCTGGCCAACCAGGTTGTTGTCTGGTCTGAAGTGTGATCCCTGGCCCCGTCAGTAAACCAAGAAAAGCAGTAATGGTGCGTGCTGGAAGGTATGAGAAGGAGGTTGAGATTTGGTCAGACAGAATTAGGTTTGTCTTACTGCCTCTGGTCATTACACAATCTTCTTGCAGAAGGCAAACAATCAAGAGCATTTAGGTACCATTAAATACCTTCCACCAATGTGCAACTACTTAAAGAAACTGAAGGAGTTCTGTTGACAATACTGAGGGATCAGGAGGCTGCGATTTAAGTGCTTATGTATTTTAAAATGTATAAATGAAAGAGCTTACAAAGGGTCAAGAAACATTGAGTATTATAAATGGTGTTGTGACCAACAAATGAAGGGCACCTAACTTTGGGATTGCCCACTTGACTTACACCCCTCTGTTATGTGACACATGGGGAAAATGAAGGAGCTTGCTCAGTGTATGAGTAAATGACTGCCTTCCAGGAGATGCTGCAATGTTTGGGCTTAGGTGTTAGGTTTGTGGTTTTTTTAAAGTCAGGAATTAGGCCAGTTGCACTCTTGGGAACAAGTAGGCTTCTGCAAGTGCAAGAAATCTCATTCATGTGCAACTCTGAGGGTAATGACCTGCAAGGGGAATCCTTAAAGGATAGGACAGACCCCTGAGAGAGCTGCAGGTGTTCAGGAAAGGATCTCATTAACATGGCCCCCAAATTAAATCGTTTCATTGGAAGAAGTAGAACTAAAATGATGCAGAAGAAGGGTTAAAATGGGAGAGTCTCTTCTAGGGTGCAGAACAGCTAGCCAGCTGTTGGGTTGTGACTCCTTCCTGCCAGGTCCCAAAGGGGAGCATGGGACTCCCATCCTTGCACTGCTCATGTCAGACATGCCCTGAAAAGCCAGATGAAGTCGTTATTCCCACTTCTGTTGGTGGATGTTAGGAGCTTTTAAATAATGAATATGTAATTAAAATTGTTAATACAGGTGCTGTCTTGTGTGTCCAGCTGTCTTAACACTAATCCTGCAAATTTCTATTCCTGTAGAGTAGGACCAGTACCTAGGTATGCATTTCTAATCACAATAATGAGCCTAGTCACATGCAAAATCCTGCAGGGTTACCGTCAAAGCTCTGAATGTGTTGCATCTGAACTGCTGGTGAGACTGCCTTCTGCAGTTACTTACGCTTGATTTTCCAGGGCTCACCAAGGCAGAATATAGCTATAGAGCAGCTATTACTTCAGCTTTTCCCTTTTTTCTTACTATCCTTTATGTTAGATCTCTTTCTGTATCAGCAGGATTGATTGAGAGCCTGTTGTATAGAGGATATTCCCAGGAGGCTCTCTGTGATTCCCATTACAGTTTGTTTGTGCTCCTGGAGCCTTCAGAAGAGTAACTTTTTGAAGCAGAATTCTTAGTTAGAATAAAAGAAGATTTTAGGTTTCTTGAAAAGAATGAACAGTTCCATCTGTGTCCTGACAGATCCAAGGGAGTGGATTAATACTTTCCCCCTTTAGAGCTGAAAAATATGAAAACTCCTATGCAATGTTACAGTGAGTGTTTTGTAAAATAGATAGGCTTACTGTTTGTGCAAGACTTGCCTCTTGTCCTGACACCAGTGGTGAAAAGAGAAAGAACCTTTTGACCTCACTCTTATTTTAGTCTGTACATTGGTAATAATTCTACTGGAATGAAGGTCCTCTATGAGGTGTGGCAAGAGACAGCATCTGTCATTTCCCTCTACTGAGTTTTTCTGCCTTGCTCTCTGAATCAGTTTTTTCCCTCCCGTTTCAGTGATCTGATTGCTGATAACACTGATTCTTCTCTCTCTCTTAAGCTTGAGAAAGCGTTGAACATGACCATGGCAATAGCTGCAGAATAAAGATACTTCTAGCTACACCCCTTTTGCTCTGGTATTTGAATGATCTCTCAGTGCTGTTGCTGCTGCTCAGGTTTAATGCCCACCTCGTGAGAAATCATTCTTGCCTTGTTCTTCCCTGAGCTCTGACTCAAGTAGGATTGCCACTGTAGGGCTTGATCCTTCAGATCCATTTTCTTTTCTGTGCCTGACATGATGTGTTCAGGGTAGGAAAGAAACTGGCTTCATGAAATAGGAGTTGCACTGTGAATTTCAATAGCTTATCTTCTGGCAGGCACTTTTTGGCTGCAAAAAGATGACGAAAACATTGCCCTGGGAAGTCTCCACCACTGACTCCTGTGGGTGTCTCCTGGAAGAATTTCATGCTTTTCGCCCTTTTTTTTTCCCTGGGGAAAGATGGTGGGCTTGACCAAGTTTAAAACTACGGTAATGCTAGATCAGCAAGGACAAAGAGGTTAGCGTAGGTTTTCTGTAACTACCTTTTCCAACCAATGCTTAACCAGAAAAATGTAGTAGTACACTGTTATTTTATGAATTTACTGAAGTGCACAGGGGTGATGTTTAATTAAGCCTTTGCACTGGCCTCAAGCACAAACAAAGCTGCAGCTGTTTGGGATGATGCAGGTTGTACAATCTCTACTGCATAGACCATACTCACTGCCAGAGGGGAATGAAGGGGAGAAAACAAATCACTGCCAGAGCACGCTACACCTTGCATGGACCTAGAGAGCAAAGCAGTTCCCTTCCACAGCTTTCGTTTTAGTGCTTTGTAACATCCAAGTTTGGAAGGGTGCACATAGGAGATTGAGATGTAGCCAGTGAACGAAGCTATTTGCTTTTTGCTATTTGGATGTTATTTTGTATGTTCTTCTGCTTTTGCAATTGCTTTTTCTTCTTGTATGCTAAGTTATGTAGGAAGCAGCCTACTTGTTAGATGCATCCCAGAAAAGGATTAAATTGTGTTTTAGCCCTCTCTCTAGACAGATCAGTGTGAGTATGTGGCTGGATAGCCTAGACTTCTAATAGGATGAGAGGAAATAAATCGGAAGAGATCAAGGACATCTTGTGACAGAGAGGAAGCAGACTGGACAAAGGAATTTAAAATACCAACCCAGGGCAAATATTAAAAACTGGGGGTAACAAATGGAATTTGATAAGGATTTGACAAGGAAAGTAGAATTAATGGGGTAAACTGAAATAGCTATCATAATGATACCAATATGAAGGCACTGATGTATTTCTGATATGACAACCTCTTTGTAAGTAATAAATTTTGTCTTTACTTAAAATAAATGTTGTCTGTTACTACATAAATATAGGATGTACATGACAACTTGGAAAAGAAAACGATCTTGATAAAGTTCTCTACCTTCTGAATTTATCTGGAAAGTTGAAAAAGCATTAGTATCACTAGTATACACCAGTCAAAATAGATCTGGTAGGTAAGCTGGAGGAAGGCTAGGGGTTGGATTCTTGGTTAGTGTGTATGGCTAAGAACTGGGACTTCCGTGCTTTTTCTGTTGTTTTATTTACTTTGCTGTAAGATTGGTAACTTGCTTAGCCTCCCTGTGCCTTTGTTTACCCACCTTTACTTAATGAAAGGAAGATTCATGCTTCAAAAAAACCAAAAAAGATCATGATATTCATGGGTGTGTATGTTAACTTAGAATGTTTTCATATCACAAACTTCTGTTTTAATTGGAGGTATATCTTCAAATTATTTTCATTAGGAAAATTGCTTTATCACCCTTAAAGATTCTTAAAACTGTAACATTTGAAATCCTACGATTTATGTCTCATGATCTTTCAGGATTGCCTAGTTTCTTTCCTCTTAAATCTCCAAGTAAGCAGTGATAGATTTCTGTGCCTTAGTTATAAAATAGCGCTCCAGAGATCAGCATTCTCTTACTGCTTTGTCACAGAGATTGTGATTACTTCAAGCAAGTTACTTCTGTCTCTGTTTTCCCTCTGTGATATGGTAAGAAGTGTTTTTCTTCAGGGCAATGCTGTCTTCAAACCTTCTGTGCTTGTGAGAGATGTTCAAGTATTACAGGGATAGAAGATGGAAAGACTGATAGGTAATGCCATGAGTTAATGTTTTGGTTCCTGTTCCCCATACACAACCAACCAGTAATTATACATGAGACAATAATTCAATATCGGAGACTTCTATAAAGACCTGTTCAGATATGCCTTGCTTGAAATTTTGTTCAGGTACATGTTGTTTGAAGTAACAGCAGCTCAACGGGGATTGACTGAGGACTCATGAATGTGAAAGCCTCTGGAAAGGGCTGGCAAGACATAGACCATAGGATTCAGAGCTACTTGGGAGGAGAGCAGTAACTATTCAGATCAAAACCTGAACTGATCAAAAAATATCCTTTTCCTTTCCCTTACCTCCTCCCTATTCCCCAGGATTTTGGTTAAAGCGGGGGGCGGATATCATCAAAATCCATTACAATATTTTTTGAAAGTGTTAATTGGCTTTGAATGCTT
>WAAD01035347.1:41816-175485 GCA_013389945.1 Fregata magnificens | reverse complement strand
TGGTAGATGCTTTTAAATGAGGAAATCAATATTTTTTTCCACATGCTGCTATGACTTAGAAAGCAACTGAGAATATGCTAAGTCTATATTTGTTTGTGCCTGAATATGAAAGCCTGTATCGTTTTTGTAGCGCTTCTTTTAATTTTTACATACATTACAGCACTCAGATCATGTCTTTTATTACAATAAAACATTAAAACATGACTTGTAACTATGCTTTAACAGTAAACCTCCATATAAACCAAAAAGCAATACATCTTTAATGTGGTTCATCATTCCTTATTAATACTATAAATGGGGACTATAAATTTCTCTCTTCTACAATACATGTAATAAAATACTTAATGGATTGTGAATGACATGTTATAAAACTTGGCATTAGGTACTGCAATTTATATTTAAATGCATCTCAGACATAAATAAATGCTCTATAAATAGAAATCTGTCTGAATTCAGAATACATATAACCACTCATTTAGGTGTAGCAATTTGGATGATGAAATCATTAGACAGTAATTTATTTCTGCAGAAACATGCATTCGTTGTATTCTGAAGGGAACTCCCTCAACCGCCCCGAATAAACACTCTTAAATAGAGAAGGATTTTTTGTAAAAACTAGAGGTGTTGTGTATATTCCTAGCAGGATTTTGGTAACCTCTAAACAGAATCCATCATTTCAAAAGCACCAGACCAGAGTAACTGCTGCAAGGTAAAACAATGATCATGGGGAACAGGACTAGGGGCCTGAGGCAGACGAACGTGACATGCTCACGCAAACGACCAGTTACTCAGATTCCAACGCCTCGGTGCATTTCTCTTTGTGGTAACAACTTAATAGCAGTTTAAAGCTGATATAGCACCCATTGCCTGAACTGTCTCTGTTAGCCATGACACTTCCTTATTATAGAAATCAAGTATAATTCAGTGATGGAGCAAGAGGGAAGTATGAAGCTTTAATGGAGAGGCTAAAAAAAGAAAAAAAAAATTGGTTTTTCAGAAGGAGCCAGAAGAATCAGAGGAAGAGCAAACAGTTTCACGAATCTTAGTGAGGGCTGGTGATCAGTATGTTAAAGTATGTATTCAGCCATGAAGTGAGAGCCAAAGGATCTAAAGGACAAGTTTGGATGAACGTGGCCTTACGGTTCGTTTCCAACATGCAGAGGAACGAGGCAGGACTTGGAAAAAGGCCACTAAGTGAGTCTATTCCAGAT
This sequence comes from Fregata magnificens, assembly GCA_013389945.1. Taxonomy (NCBI): domain Eukaryota; kingdom Metazoa; phylum Chordata; class Aves; order Suliformes; family Fregatidae; genus Fregata; species Fregata magnificens. The sequence continues at coordinate 174,274 of WAAD01035347.1, read as the reverse complement.
CGTTCCCTTCAGGATTTTCACGTGAAGACAGCTTAGGTATTTGGATGGGTTCAGAGCTGAGCACTTATTTCTTCCTCTTGTGAGAGAGGTTAGTAGCCATACCCCCAAGAAAAACCATGCAGAATATCTGCAGCACAGCTCAGACATGAAAAAATGAAACAATTTACCTGCCTTTCTGCCCTCACTCTCTGCCTGCCTGTCCATGCCAACTACAGTCTGGGGCTGTATCCTACTACCTCTTCTGCAAAGGGTGGAAACCAGGGCTTGTAAATTAATGTTGCTTTGGGCCAATAATTGGAAACCAAATAGGTTCCTCTACAGAACTGGTCTCCTGCATCGATTCTTCCAATTTCTGCATGCCCTCAGTCTCACTGCTGCTAAAGATACGTAATTCAGGAAGTAGCTCTTTCAGTAGCTTGGAGTATAGAGAGGCTACTACACAATAGGTTTTGTTCTTCTGTGGTTTTTGGTGATGTTTTCTCTGGATGTGTGCACATATGCTGTTCTGCATGATGCAGAATATGGAGAGCAGTTGGGTCACAAAAGGTTCCTAATGCTTAAAGCTTCTGTGACATGTTTCATGGTGGGCTGAACTTGCTCCTTGGGCAGACAAGATTTAGTAAAGAAAATATACATTAAAAAAAAGGGGAGGGGCAGGACGGCAGGGGAGACAGAAGGGCTGATTTCAGAGTTATCCGACTGGCTGTTTCTGCCGTGCAGACTGAGAGTGAGGCTGCAGTATGCAAGAGATATGGTGTTAGCTCTTGGGCATCTGGAAGACTTTACTTTTGTGAGATCATTATAAGGGGTTTTCTTCCTTGCCTGACTTGTCTTCTTTAATGAAACTGGACAGGGATTAATGTGTTGCCACTGCAGATGGATTTCGGTATAATTACCCAGATATTCCTTCTACCAGAAGCAGCAGTATAAAGGAACATGAGGAAATTATTGGATGATTTCCTGGAGGAAAAAAAAGAATAAAACCCAAATCCAACAAAAACTAGTGCTGCTGCACAGGTGGTGCTGGGGGTTAATCCATGCAAACTTCCATCTGTATCTCAAATTGGATTGAAATTGGTTGAAAATGTAGAGGGGAAGGGGCAGGGATATGGTGGAGTGATTGCATACCTTTATTTCCTTAAGAAAGCCATTTGAAAATAGTTATTAAGGTTAGTAATTAAGAGTTGGTAGGTTTGGCTCTAAAAACGTTACTCTGCTGCTCCAATAGAAGTCACAAAGTAAATTACTAGCCTGATGCTGCAGTCAATCGGTGAAGTTGTACTAAGTAGACATAAGTTGAGAGGGGCTAACGACTGGGCTACTACCAATACATAGAGAAGGTTTTTTTTCACCCTGTTTATTTTTCACTCTTTCATTTACTTGTAATTCTAGTGGAAAGTGGAGAATCACCAAGGAGTTGCTGTGGAGTCTGGGGTTGAGGCTGAGCTACTGTCTCTGTATATAACAGGACATCACTATTTCATAACATGCCCTCTGTGTTTCTGCCTCTATCACTGCAGCATGCTTGGTGAGGTGGCAAAGCCAAAAAGGCATTTGCTGCTGTCTCTGTCTTGGGAGGGGAAGTTAGAGGAGAGGCAATTTATCTGGGCTGTGGCTCTAACTCTTCATTATGTAAACCTGCTATGTAATTTTAGCCAGCAATACCTCTAAACACTAAATCTACTGGTATTGACTCTGCCACTGCAAAGGTGTTGAAAGAAGGTGTGAAGAGTTTGCATACTTTCACTTTCATCAGATTACAAGTACTTCTCTTGAGCTTCAGTAGTAACTAAACATCTTTTTGAAAGTGCTCTCAAGAGGGAGAAAGTTAGTCTTCTGTGAATTTTCACTTAGTGTATTATAGAGCTCTTTTTCCTTCTTACAATTACTTCAGCTTGAATAAATTGAGGATTTCTTTTTGAGATGAAAATCTCTCTTGAGCACAAAGATTAATTTTAAGGCTTTGATCATGTGGGTCACCTGATGTCTGAGGCATCCCCAGTAAAAGTGATGTCCGCTTGCATTACTAGAGAGAATCCTCTGGATTTCTACTCAAAAGATAGAACCTATATGGCACCTAGTACTGTAAACTCTTGGGGTACCGCTGAGATAACACCTCTTTGGTATATCTCATAGTCCTTTGTTTTTCAGACCTTCATTATCAGGAGTATCACGAGATGTCATTCAGTACCCAGCAATACCTAGGTGGAGGTATCTGGTGCATCAGTACCCTCATACTCAAATGGAGGATCACAGTCCAGACCACAAGTAGTTTGATCTAGGTCTATTAAAGTTTAAAATGTTTCTTACAGGACTCATGGAAGATTCAGTCTATATTGATAGAAGGAGTTCAGCTGGTCTGACTTGGTCCAAAGCTGTCACACTGCCTCCCTCTAAGAGGGCAAGGGTAAAACCAGCTGTGAGATTTCAGTGTAAAGGTAGATCTTGGTAGCACCTTGAGCAGAATGTCTATAACATTTCCTTCACTGGAGAAAGCTGTGAGAGAGAAGATGCTGTTTAACTGATGCAGGTATACTTGAAGCGGAATGACTGCTACCCTTTCTGTTTGCATCTCTTCCCAAATGCTCCTTTTGTTTTCTCCTCAATTCTGTTAGTCTGTAGGGCTAATACTTAGAGTTATTTATTAGATGGTTTTACTGGCTGTAAGGTAACTGAATTGGTTGGATTCCCTTTCCTTTAGGGGGAAAGAGTACAACCAAGTAGGCAGTCCTAGCAGCACCCTTCACAGCTTGAGAGGCACGTAACCACCAGAATTGAATTAACTTGAGACAACCCATCTTAAGGCCAAAACAAAAACTTGCCAAAACACAACAAAAAGCAAGTAGATTTCCTTTCATTAATGCTGCATTTCCTCTGCTCTGAGCTGGTTCATTAAACTGAAAATTGTTCAAAACAGGCATCTCTGTAAAGAATGCTTGGAGCAAAATTAATTAGTTTTGCTAGGTTAGTAATGCACCTTGCTTGGACTGAAATTGAAATTATTTTTCACAATAAAGCCATGCCACTTTTTATCAGAATTATCATTAATTGTAGGAAATAGGAGTGTGATGGAAGAATTTGTCAAGTCTAATTTATTCATACAGTGACCCTTAAAAATTATTGATTTGCCTCATGAGATGCAGCAGGATTTAAAGTAATATCTGAACATCACCTGACCAGCGCTGATGTCTGTATCTAGTCTGAGCAATTTCCAAGCCATCCTTTCATATTGTTAAGCAATAGATTGGTAAATCATGCCTAAGGGTATTCATAAGATGTTGAAAAAAACTGATTTAATCTGACCACGTTCATGTTTGCTGTTCCTTTTTTTTTATATAAAGAGTCATGTCCTTTTTAAGTTGCGGTACAGTTTGGAGAAGAGCTTTATTTTGTATGAACAGTGTTTGTGTGTGGTGATCCACTGAGAAATTAGCATGGGCTCATAAAGCTTTACCTAATTTTAATTCTGCAGCTGTTTCTTTGATACTTTAAATGGCTGGTTTGACGCTTTTCAGTGGCTAAGGCAAAACACAACTGCAAAGTCAGGTGAGTAAATCTTGTTAAGAAATTCTTTTTGTTCCTACAGTGGATAACCTCAGAAAACTGTGACTGCCACAAAATTCCCCATCACAGAAACTAGGTTACAGGTGAGCTCATGGAGACAACACCCCTGCTAGGTATTTAAAGCAGTTAATGAGTTTCCAACTGATGCGCTGAGAATTTTGGCTGGAAATTCCAAATAGCTTCACTTAATGATTGTCAGTGCTCGCTTCTGGTAGTGTCCCTAGGTATTTTTTTAAATGAAGAATGAAGATATATAGATCATATGATGTGTGATAACATCACTTTAATCTCACCCCACGAGGATATTGTCAAATTTCTAAGGCTGACTACAGTTCAGTCTTATCCTGGTATTCTGGTTCCCTCTGAGAATAATTGAAATGTTGCTGTTGCAGTTTTAGCAGAAGCAGCATGGTTTGGTCTTTGTGGGGAGGGGTTATTTTTGTTTTTCTCAAATACAACTTTTTAAGATTTCTTCCCACCAACAGTTCTTTTGCCTCTGATGGCATCCTTACTGTGTCTTTTTGGTTTGGTTTTTTTTTTCCCCCCTCATTCTTTTTTCCCCATCCTTATATGTAGATCTTGGTGCTGAATATGCTTTTCTTGCATGGCATTCTGCCAAACACATAAATACAGGAATAATAGGGACAATAAGTATCAGAAGTATTTATCACTTTTGACATTTTTATTCCTGCTGGAGTCCCTAATTTCCCTTTTTTTTTTTTTCCCCCCTCCCACTACTAATCTCTTCTGTGTTGATTGATACATTCATTGTACTATGGTGAGGTTTTCCCCCTCCTTTTTTCCTCTTGTGTAGAGAACACTTCTGCTGCAATGTCTTATTTTTATGCTGCTGATCAGCTCATTACCTTTCTCTCAATAACTGACGTTTTTTTAATATAGTTAACTTTCTTTCATGGTACCAAATCTATGGAAGGAATAGACACCACTTCCCCAGCCCCCTTTTATTAGCATACCTTTGAAATGATTCACCAAGCCCTGTTGCAGGTATCAGATTCCTGAATTTAAAAATCATGTTCTGTATGTAGGTTTAGATGTAACATCAGTCTGACAGGATCTTTCTCTTCATGGGCTACTTGATGAGACCAAAGATACAGCCTGAGCTGTATCTGCAGAACCTGCACTTCCTGGGGAAAGTGGTTTCCCCGTGTTTCCCTTCCACAGAAGTGGAAGAATTACCATCCAGAATTCTCTGCGTACCTTTCTAATCACACAGTAACTAATGCAGTTACAAGTGGTATGATAACAGTCAATACGGAAATATTCAAAGGGTTTTTGCTGGTGATTGCTGTTCCCTTTGCCTCCTCCAGGTTGCCAGATCTGCATGCATGAAATCGAACACTGGTTTTTGTGTGATAGGAGACCTATCACAGGATTTTATCTTCTACATTAAAGTGAGCGTGTCAAGTCTGCCATTTAAGCTTAGGATACAGCTAAGACAAATAAGTGAACAGTTTGTTCTGGGTTAGAGGGCTCAGGCTTTGGAGCAAGGGGCAGAACCGTGTGAATAATGGATTTGGGAGGGGGGGCATGCTTTGGATGAGCTGAGTAATTTCTGATTTAAAGATTTTGAAAAGTCTATTCTCTCATCTAAATGAAAGCAAACAAAATAATAGGATGCGGCAGTTTTGCTCTTTTTGTTTTTGCTGGCAGAAGTATTTACTACCGCTGAGATTAATTTTGAATATCATTTTTCCTGAAATGGAATGTAATTCAGTGGTTCTGAAGGTATGTGGGCAAGACTCTGCTCCATCTCTATCGAGTTACTTAATTTTCTCTAAACATTTTACAACTGTATTCTCACCCAATCTATCCAGTTGCTGTAGTGGCGGCACCTTGCCTCGTGGTGCAGCGGGTGTTTCATAAGGCAGATAGTGATTTCAACTTGCTCCCACTTCACACTACGGGCCGTGACAACCCTACTCCTTCTTTGTCACTGCAGGCCCCCTTCTTGTCTCCAGATTGATTTACCCATTTAATTAATGGCTTTGGGAGTGTGTTTTGAGTCCACAGATGATGACAGGAAATAGGAGTTTCAGGGGATACACAGGATACTGTGTGGGCGCTCCTCTGTTCCTGTCCCACTCGCTGTTTGTTGCAAAGTGATTCTAACCAATGCTAATATAAGGCATTTGTCACGGGATTTGGAAAGAGAATACGTCCACTTTGCAAATGCTACTTCTTGGAAATCTTGCTGTAGAGTAACAAAAACTGTAACTCTGAGACAAGTCTCTCTATTTACTTGACACAAACTGCCTCCATGAGAATTTCCTTAATATGTTCTCTTCAGCGAATGGTTTTTTGTTTGTTTTGTAGTATTTAGTCTTTGAATGGCTTACTGTTTTGTGGGGGGTTTTTTGTGGTGTTTTTTTTTTTTTTTTTTTTTAGAAATGTATTGTGTTTAGAAGTTCTTGATAGAGGTTAATCCTGGAGGAAGACATCAGATCTAGTTTTCCTGTGAATTGGGGAGGTGATAGAAATGAGAAAGGAATTAAACGTCTTTAAAAACAAGACATAAACTAAAAGAAAATAGTCTGAAAAAAACAGTTGTGTTAACTAGGAAAACTGTCTGGGAAACCTGTTGGAGACTATGATCTCTTTTATTATATGGGCCAGAAATGTAGGACATCTTTGTCAAATCAAATGTAACAATATTAGATTTTCCAGTGTTAGTCTGATAATTAAGGTTAATAAATTGCTTATGATTCATTACTCACTTGCTAGTAAATTTACTGAGAATGAAAAAAAATCTTAAAGTTAGGTGATGAGTGAGGGGATTGTTGAAAATTTATCATGTTAGAGGTGACTTACACCCTTCAAAACCAGAGACTTTTTCAATGGACTTTTGCACTGAGAGTATTACATGGATAATTCACACTTATTCCTAATAAACTGTAATTGACGTGTGACATGTAAAGCATGTGTTCTAAATCTCAAACAAGAATAATAGCAAAACAAAAGTTATCACAACTAACTAGCCAAGATCTGTGTTTGAGAGGGGAGTGATAAAAAGATTAACAAACAACTGTAAATGCAGTTTTGCATTCACAATGGGAACTGAGCAGCATTACTTGGCAACTGGTGAGATTCCAGCTGTTCCTATTGGGAAAAGATGTGTATGTAAACTGGCAAAAAAAATTCCTAGCTAAGTAGTGCTTACACTAGTCAAGGACTCTTCCAGCCTCCCATGCTCTGCCAGGTGCACAAGAAGCTGGGAGGGAGGGGACACAGCCAAAACAGTTGATCCAAACTGGCCAAAGGGCTATTCCATACCATATGACGTCATGCTCAGCATGTAAAGCTGGGGGAAGAAGAAGGAAGGAGGGAACGTTCGGAGCGATGGTGTTTTGTCTTCCCAAGTAACCGTTACGCGTGGTGGAGCCCTGCTTTCCTGGAGATGGCTGAACACCTGCCTGCTGATAGGAAGCAGTGAATGAATTCCTTGGTTTGCTTTGCTTGCGTGTGCGGCTTTTGCTTTACCTATTAAACGGTCTTTATCTCAACCCATGAGTTTTCTCACTTTTACTCTTCTGATTCTCTCCCCCATCCCACCGTTGGGGAGTGAGCGAGCGGCTGTGTGGTGCTTAGTTGCCAGCTGGGGTTAAACCATGACACCAGGGGCTATCATTCATTCAACAGTCATTGCTCACAAATTGTATTTAAGCCCCTCAAAGTGATAATGAAACTGAGTGGCATCTTAAAGTAAGTTCAAGAGCATGGAAAAAGGGGTGGTGGTGGTGATATAGAAGTGTAAGACCTGAATGCAGCACATACAGGAGACTGGCAGTTTTATAGCATCCAGAAAAGCACATTCATGTGATCTACCAATGCACTGCTGAACATAAATAGCTTTGAGAATCTGTTGGGGTGTTTGTTTACAAAATTAAATATGTCTGTGTTATATTTAACCTTGACAGGTATTGTTTTAAGCATGTGATATCATTTTAGAAGCTCAGCAGAAAAGCTCAGCATTTCTCAGGAAGGAAAGGGGGAAAGTACACAGAAATGTCTCTGCTCTAGCGGGTGTTGCTCGCTCTTTGTTCTAGGCATCCTTCTCACAAAAGCTCCTCTGGACTGTGTTTTCGTTATGCTTCTCCGTGCAGAAAGGTTTCTGTGTAGCAGCACACACTAGTCTAGTAAATAGTTTTCCTTACAATACTGAGCAAACATGCTGGGTTCCGTCAAATCGCAATAAACTGATTAGCTTGGTTTTTCATTCTGTTTTGGCACAAAGAGGACTCCATTACACTAGCGTTTCACATAGATTGTCGTTGCAGCTGAAGTGGCGTGGAAAATGACTATTTATGCTGTTGTCTGTCAAATAACAGGTAGGAAAAAGAAAATACAGACCAATGTTACTACGCTATTCAATATTCCTCTGTAATGCTGCTTCCCTGTAGTCTCTGAGGAGATGCAGATAGGGATGTCATTTTACTGTGTGTGTTGATTGTGGTTAAAGTCAAGAACCAAATATTTAATATGGCTTTAATTATAGTAGTTAGTTATTTAAACATTTCTGGGAAGCAATATTATAATTAATTACAGTTATTAATTATAGGGCTCAGTGCTTGTCTTTGAAAGCTCTGTGCTGCTAAGGTCTTCAGACCTTTTCTATCAGCCTATGAGTCTGGGGTTTTAGAGATGATAGACTCTCCTGGGGAAAGCACCATCTCTGTACTGCCCTTCATGATTGCTTTCTGCTGTGTCTTCCAGTCCCCAGGGTGGTGTGTGCAACTTGAGGGGAAAGGAGAGTGAGTGGGGCAGGAAGCAACAGGGCTTGCCCTCCAAGGAGTTAAATGCCCAGAGTAAGTCAGAAGTAATGCATGTCTATCAAATTTAGATGGCTGTTCCAGCACTTGGAAGTTCTTGGGAAACTTCAATGAGAAGTACTAAGACCACTAAGCAAACTGGTTTTCGCTCTGTTTTTACAGTGTACAATACTTCTTGACATTCCTTTTGGGGCACAGCTGTAACGTATCTGTAACCTGCAACATAAAGAGTATTACAGATGTCAGAATTTCTTTTTAATCTATCTTGATTACTGTATTTCACAATTTAGATCTATTACATTCTCGATAAATCTTTACGGAGTCCATGTATCGGTTGTAAGGATATTCTGTATCCTACTGTATACTTGAAAGTGTTTGTTAGCTTACAATCAAGTATTTGTTTCTGTGGAGTAAAATCAACTCTTTAAAACTTGATTTTAACCCTGGTACCATTTCTTGAAATAAGAAAGTTTTCAAGATCTGTGTTCTCTGTCTTTTGTAACTCATTTATATTCCTTCTAAAAAAAGGATTGAGTTACTTCGACAGAAGTATGCTTATTACTTCATCCACTCCCTGTAGTTTTTGATAAAGAATTTTTCTGATGAAGAATTTTTTTCTAGACAAAAATAGTCTTCAGACAGGCATGCTTTACAGGTCCTCCAAATCTTATCTTGTTTCCCAAGACTTTAAACTTTTTTTTCTTTAAACACTATCATTATGCCTTCTTGCACAATAAATATCTTTAAGACCAACCTCTCACCATCTGCCGACCAATGCCCAGCCCGTCCCTGAGCTGCGATCACAGGATGCCTTCTTGCATAATCAATATTTTTAAGGCCAATCAAAACTATAAATATAAATATTTTGGGGCAGTTTGAGCAGTGGATCAGAGTATATCTGTATCTTTGTGGAGTTGGAATCTGTGGCTCGAGTGAGGATTTGTCCCATCTCTCTGGAGGATGCTGCACGTAAATAGCACACTCAAATAAAACCAGCTGGGGTGCGCCAGCTGTTATACAGAGATGGTTTTAATGCACACCTCCATACCCCTGTACAACAACCTCCTGTGCGGACACTGGCACAGCAGCCACCTGCATGGAAAAATGACAAGCTATGTAGGAACAATGACACTTATTCCTTGCTTAAAAGCTTGTTGTGAGGCAAGTGCTTCAACCAGACGCTTTTGCAGGAGATGTACAAGGAATGAAGGACGTAACTTCTCCAAGGCAGGCCTGTGGTCCAGGCAAGGTTTTTGTGTTTGACTTTGAAGTCTGAGTCCTGTTTCTACTGAGCAGGCAGGTGGGGAGTTTATCTTGCATTTTGTACCTGGGACACATGAAGAGGTTTGATACGATGCCTCACTTTAAGCCACGTTGCTAGTGCTGTATCTGAGGAAAGTATCCCTACTGTGAGACTCAAAGGTACCCAAGAGCCTTCTGGAAGTGCAGGAGCCTCACTGCTGCCAGAGCAGCCTTCAGGGAGAGGGCTTGGTTGCCCTTACCTTGGGCACGAATGCAGTAATACCTTGGCATAGCCCCATGCTAGTCCTGCAGTGGTTTTGTAGTTGTTTTCTGACAGCAAGTGACCTGTTTTTGTGATGTCCCAAACTTGGGATTCATTTATTTACTAGCAGAGGTCCACAGTGCTGTGCTGTGATCCCTACAAACACATAGGCACCAGAGACATTTCAAAAAAGCCATTCCTATTGTATTTCATAGGAAATTAATTTTGATTGACAATTTTAAGAAGGTCACATTCATTTAATTAGGAGTTGTATTCAGGCCTTCTACTGTTGTTTTATAAAGATTCCTCACATTCTTTGTGCAGTTTAAATCTTTGTTTTCTCTAGTCAGAAAACTTAAGATGTGGCAAAAAGACAGAACCAGTTATATATTGAGCACTTGCATAATCCTAAAATATACCTCTCTGTAAGTGTATAATGACAGTGTGCACTTCTAAATCAATTCTTCTAGCAGTAACAAAGCTGGGGATTTGAGAAATCTCACAGGCCAATTTCAAGTGAGCAGAAAGAGACAATTTGTCACAGTCAAGTGATCTTAGGACCTGCTGTCTTTACTTTTTTTAAATATGAAGTATAAAAATTTAATGCTGTAATTTTATGGAGATGTTCCTAACTCAATTCATAGGGATTTAAATACAGTAAAGTAGCAGTGTATAATCGTTTCTGTGACAAAAGTTTTTGAAGTCAGCCCACCTACATCGAAATAACATCAGTCCTTAGAAGTTAGGGGAAAACGTAGAGATAAGTGGAGAAAAAATTCTTCATTTATTCTATACTTCTGAGCACAAAATTCCGGATATTTTTTTTTTCTCCTCTCTGGAAGGTGGACTCTGGATTGCAACTGGTTTACTTGTATTAAACACACAAGAAGCTGGATTGCAGAGGATGGTTTTGGCTCACTATCGGACCTTCTTTACTTGCTTTTTCCAGTCTCCCAGCCTCATTGTATGCTTTATGCAGGGACACCAGGCATGGTCTGAGTGGGATTTTTGACAGAGTTAATGAACACGGTTATACCGCTCGTTGTGCCTGTTAGGGAATGGAAATGTTCTGCAAGTGCTAAGGCAGTATAAATAATGCAAGTGGTAAATAAATGGAAAATAAAGCTTTGGAGTAAATATTATAGTATGATTAACCTTTTATCTTTGCTGATACAGAGTGTGAAAATGAGCAAATTGAATTTGAAGCAAACCTGTGCTCCCCTGCCAGATCCCTGATCCTCCCTTCCCGAGGCTGCGATGTGGAGGGACGCCCGCCCCACTCAGCTGCTGGCACCTGCATAAATCCTTGGCTCTGCAACCTATGCAAGCCTTCGTGACAGTCCCATACTTCTACAGTTCTTTTCAGTGGCCCTGAAATGAGTCACAGGATGTAAAACCGGAATGGTGCTGGGGGAGAGGCGGGTGTGTGGAGCCCTCTATGTGTCTGTTCATTTTCATGGATAAAGGGAAATTGCAAGTGTGTTCTGTAGAAGTGATTTGACCTGAATAGGAAAACACAAGGTTTCTACTTAGATGTGATTTATTTTTCCTGCTGTTGATGTACTCAAGCTAATATTTTGTCCTAAACTTTTAATTCTAATTTGTAGTAAGAAAAGTGACTTCTCATATTGCTGTAGTTATTCAAGTCCGTCTTACATGCTGGCAAGTAAGCCGTGACACCCATGTATCATAATCAATTAGGTGTCCTTTTTCAGTGTAGCATTTCTAGTATATGTCCTCTACAAGAACTGGATGATGATCATGCCATCCACTGCTTTACAATGCTCTTTATTTTCTGTGTCTAAGTAAGTGTTCAAATGTTGTCTTACTAAGAAGCGGTTGTTAAATTGTAGTAGTTGGTGTGGAAAACACTATTAGGACCTAGCTGTGTTCCTTTGCCTGTTGCGTGTTATTACCTGATTACCTTAGTGGGAATATATACAGTAGTGAGCATAGGTGGGCAAATTTTGGTTTTTGAAATGATTTAGCATTACTGTATAATACTGTGCAATATCTTTATCTGCTTTGAGTAAGTGAATAGCAGCTTGAGTGAAGCTTCTAGATTTAATATTGTAGAAAAACATCAACAATTATAGTGCAGTGTGGCCAGATGTCATTTCTTTGACATAATGGTATTGATCTGATGACTTGCTTATTACCTGCAGCTACTTACAGCTGAAAGAGAAAGGACTCATAATTTCTTTTCATTATATAATGAAAGAAAAGGTGAGTCTCGGGTCAGGCTGTTGACTTTCCTTAGAGAAATTAGGAGTGCAGAAATCCAGCACAAGCTGATGAAGGACAAAATGGTCTGTAGGAGAAAAAAAAAAGTTAAAGTAATCTGACAAAAATACATAACTGTCCTTAAATTGGGTAAAATTAAAGAAGATAGTTTGGTGCAGATTTATTTACCTTTTTTTAAAAAGCAAAAAACCCTCTCTCTCCAATCACTACAACAGCATAGCAGTAATGTTGCAGTGAGGAGTTCATTTGTTATTTATGGCTTTTTTGGTGGGTAAACTGTGCACGTTCTACTGCTTTTATGTAGCCTCTGCTGTTGCAATTTATGAAAAAAAGGAATTACCATGGGAATCAGAAAGGGATAATTAGTATCAACAACTGAATGCAATTATATGTGCAAAATTAAGCTATTTGAAGAAGGTTTTTTTGAGTGATGGAATAATTTCAACCAGAAGGCAGCTACAAAATGTGGGTGCCAAACTCATGTTAGTTATCCTTTTCCCTACTTCCCAGAGCAGTTGATCCTAGCTGCAAAATTTCGATATAGACTTTGAATTCTTGCCAGGCTGAGCCAGGTCTGCATCTAGAAATTAAACTAGGCTCCATTTCTGTGTTAAAATATTGACTAAACATGGAAAGGAATTTATTGAATTGATCCATGCCAAGCCTTTGGTTTAATTCTTCTTTTCTGTTTTCCAATTTCATTACTCTTGAAAGCTTTTTTTACCCTTTATTATTCTGTTGGTTTTAGATATAGAAATATTTCTACTCGTATGTTGCACTTTCAAGAGGAAATGGGGATTTCAGTGGGAAAGCAAGGAAAACAATCCAGAACATATTTACATGTTTTTGAGAAACTGCTGGAATATCTCAATCCTATAGGCTGTTGGAGATGCTGAATGTTTTTTTCTGCTTTGGTCTGGGATGTCCCACAGAACGGTGTAATATTCTCTGAGAGCTGGAGTCAACGTGGCTGCTTCTGAATGCAGCATTAACGGTAAAGGTATGACTTAACCAGTCATCCTGTAAGCAGGTGCTGATCTTGGAGCATGCAGTCTGCACCCCTGGTTCCCAAAGTGGGGTTTTCTGGCTGCCTAGCAGTCTGATACTGGTTATTTGGGTGAATCCATTGAGCTGGAAATCTCAGTTTTGGAAGAGGGTGGGGAGAGTGTGCTGCAGGGGTGGCCATTGCTCCTGCTGCACCATGTATGGTTCACGTCTGCTGCAGCACTCGGAGGGATTTCTAGCAGAGGAATTTGTACCAAAAAAAGCAATCGAGGCAGGGCTGCTGTAGAAGTAAGAGGACACCTGTCCTGTTGCTGCTTCTTTCCTCTCTGCCCTGGTAAGGGGGGAGGGAGAGAAAATGAGAATATTGGTAATGGGAGGGAGGGAAAACAACGTCTTGATTCAGATGGGAGGGCAAGGAGAGCTCCAGGTTTGTCTACCAGGTACCTGCAACTCCTTTCTATGTGATTTCTTCCACAAAATGCCTGTCTTTGCATTACTGCATTGTCCAAATCACTAATGGAAATATTAAATAGCACTGGATGCAGATGAGGTTGCACTTGAACTGTGCTTGATTAACACTTGCAGAGGGTAGTCTTCCAGTTGGTTATGCAGCTGCATTCTCATGGTGACACTGATAATGTTCCTCTGTTGTTATGAGAACATCATGTTGGGATAGCATTGAGGACCAGGGTGGGTCCTGCAGGCCAGTTACCACCAAACTGAGAGCTCCTTCCAGGAAAGAAATAAGATTGATTTGATGGTACGTGGCGGCTTATTTGTAGTCGCCTTAAAGCAGTGTGCAAATACCTGCAACTTCTTAGTCTGAGACTTGGAAGTATTCTGGAATCAAGTTAAGCTAACTTACTCTATTTTATTTTGGGGGGGTGGCGGTGTTAGGGCATTACAGATGCAGAGAAAGTTTCATCTAACATTTTAGGTGATGTATGGTGGCTTAGATCAGGACCATCAAGTGACTTGGACAAAAATAACTTACCTAAATATTCTTCAGTTGGCTCTTCCTGTGAAGGTGAGTAAAGCAAAATAATCAGGCCCTGTCCTTCCATGACTGAGTGTCTTTATCCCTGATCCAGCATAGCACTTTGACTATCCCTATTGAATATCCCTCTGAAGTTAGAGGAGCTTTATCCTGGTAGAGGTGGCCACGTGGCTGAATGCAGTTCTTGCACACGGCTGCCAGAGTCCTAGGAGCGTGGAAGGTCTTACATTTAAGAAGAAAATCCTTGCTTTAGCTGTTGTAGAGGCAGCTGTGCCCTAAGGGTGAATCACTCTTTTGAAAGGCCAGGCAATGTTTATTCTATGATTTCCTCAGGAGTTACCTGAGTGTCCCTTTAATCTAGATCAGTGGCTTCAGAGGAGCCCTGTTATTAGATGCTGCCTGGGAACGTGCCCTGCAGGCTGAAATGGATCATGCTGCTTGGGAAAGCTGCCAGATTCTTTTAAATATTTAGAGCAGAAATAATAAAACTCCTTGGAATGTCTCATGTATTCTAAATATCATTGAATAATTTGAGTTGCGAAACTGGAAGAGGAAAACAAGAGGGGTTTTACCTTTAGCCAGGTAATTTGCTGAAAATGTCATGATGTTTAAGAGGGAAAGTCCTGTATGAAATGATCAGTCAGCTTATGTACAAGCCTGTTGCTTAGCAACTACACAAGTAAACTTTCACTTCTGACTACATTTTCTAGATCTCATTAGATTCAACAAATAAAATGAACTTTATCTTCAAAATACAGAACAAAACCTTGCAGTGTAGGAAATGTAGTCTTCCTGTCATGTTATATATTTAAACTTACATCTTAGGAGTGACAGGTATAGCAGAAATGAATTTGTTATCTTCCTACGAACTGCTAGGATAATGGCAGTTCATGTCAGTAAATATTAGCTAACTATGTTTTCTAAACTAACATCTTAAGGTGGAAAAAGGGGTCACTTACTCCTTAACTGTTGGTCTTTTAGTCAGTTGATTTCAAGTGCACTCCTTTGATTGGTGTTTGGACCAGACCCTTACAGGAGCTGCTAACTGCACTTAAAGGTTTAAGCACAAAGATAATTTGGAAAAGTGTGTGTATCTTGCATTGTATGATTTTGAAGTTCTCTTTCAATAGCTTTAGAAGATCTCTCTTACCTTCTGGTTTACAGACCTTTGAATACAACCATTTTGCCAGCTGGTTAGAGTCCATTGTGTGGTTCTGAGATGTTAAAAATAGTTTAGCTGTAGATCAATTCATAGTCATTTTTTCCCTTCTAACTGAAAGTGTACTGTTTAGCAGGGCTGAAGATACCTACCATCTTCATGTTACAAGTCGCTGAAAAGGGAAAGCCTCAAATGTGCTCTGCCTTTTTCTTTTTTTTTTTTTTTAACATTGTGTATTCAAAGAGAGGTTGTAAGAAATCCTCTCTAGCTGAATGTTAAATTGGATAATGGTGATGCAGACGTCCCAGTGAAGGATTCCTTTTTCTCAGCATCGCTGCTGGATGAGGACTGCATTAAAGACAATTTGTTATGTATCTCTGTTAGTTTGCATCTGGGCCAGACCAATGCTGGGACACTTTCAGTATCTGTGTGGTACAAAAAGTTTACGTTTTTTAAGAGGACCTCTCTCTTTCTGTCCAGAGGTTTGTTTTCAGATCACAAACTGGTGACTTCACATTAGGTGAATTAATGCATGAAACTGCATTTGAAAAGAAAGGTGGACTGGAGGGGAGGAACAGGAGAGTCCTGCTGTGGACATGTGGCTCCATCACAGAAAACTGCTGTCCTTTACTGAAGTGCAATGAAAATACTAAAAGATGTGAACTGTGTTCAGGGTCATGAGTTAAAAAATTGGCATAAAGCAAGGTGAATATAAGCCTAGTTTCACTCTAGATGTCACTTTCAACTATCTTGGAGCAAAACAAATCTTGCTGCATAAAAACATGTGAAAACTAAGAAATACCCAGCTCAGTAAACTTATACTTAGTATATATACTGGTATGAATGCAATGTGCTTTTCATTATGTTATGGTGAAATAATGCTGTAGGGTTCAGTCAGCAGGCCACATGTATGAATTTAAGACAGTATTGGATTATCCCTTCATATAAATTAAAAGCCACATGTCTCTTGGAACAGTTTGTCCGGAGTTGTTCTAAAACCAACCTTTGATTCTTGCCATATAAAGATACGCTTTTGATATATGCAGTTTTTCATCATATTTTACCCTGTTTCCAGAGCTGTTGGAGAACACTTAATGGCTAAGCTATAGAGATTTCTCTAGGTGGTGACATGAATATTTCTAAATAGGATTTTTCAAAACCTGGATTTATACACTGAAGGTTGCACTGCAACCTAAAGTTTCTTCCTGCACTTGCAGAACAAATCTTTGGATGCTCTGGAAATGTCTGTTTCATACAGAAACATAATGAAATAAGCGTTCAGAAAGTATCTAAAAGATACATAAAATTGTTGGCGTTCTACTCTGAAAGTTTTGGCAGCATTTTAAAAAACAAAATACTGTGCACTGATCTCATAGCAGTTCTTTCCAGCACAGATAAGACTTCACGCTCACAGGTGACAGGAGCTGGTCTGAGATTTAGAGTTAAAATCAAAATACTGTAAGTGAAAAATACAATGTGTATGTGATAAACTGTTGCTTGAATGGGCCACTTCTGTCCTAAATTAAGTGTATTATGTGGCCAGCTTGAGAATTAGGTACGCAGTCGGAAGCTGAGTTTGAAGGTTTAGGTATGTAGTTTGAAGCAAAGCTCCTGTGAGGTGCTGAAACTTGCTGAAGTCAGGCCTTAGGACAGTATTCTGAATCCTGACGTGTTTCAGCAGTTATTAAACTGTGTTGAAAAAAGCCACATACATACATATGTCTATATGTATAAAACAAGAACTGAAAGCCACATTATGTGCTTGGGCTCAGGCCAGAGTGAAAGGAGGAGCACCACTTTTCTACTTTAAGAATTTCCCATGAAGCACTTAACTCTTGGGCGCATGGAAGCACTTGTAATCATCTCTGGCCACTCAATTTCTTGCATTAGTGAAAACAAATGCTGCTGACTTAGTTCAGTGGTCAAATACATGTTAATAAGCACTCAGTCTGACAAATATGTCTGTAGGTATGAAGTGAAAAAATGGGAACTCTCAGCTTTAAAAGGCTGGTAATAGTATTGGCTGGCATTACAGTCGGGGACCGAATCTGCACATCGTGTTGATGTGTATTCGTGAACACAGTGTCTGTGATGTAAAGGCTGACCAGTGTGTTCCTGTCCGAGGGTCAGAAAACTGTCTGCCAAAGAAACAGTGAGGTGTGACACACCGTAAGAGATGATGTCCAAAATCAAACAGGTTTTGCAAACCAGCATCATTGATTTCAGTTAAAGCTAATATTATGTTTCTATGTAGACAGCTATTATATTGGTCAAATTTAACTGGCTGAAGTTAATCTGTTTCAATTAACAATTACACCAGGGACGAATATGGTCCATGTTTGGAAAGCCTAGGTTGTAAAATCAGAGATCTTCTCAGAGCAAAGATCCGTTACTATTTAACATCTGGTACAACTGGAGAGATTTAAGGTATGTGTACTGGGCTCTTAATCTGTGGCAGAGAGAGGGTGACCTTGAGAGGTCCTCAGTGGTAGCCTTGATGATTCCCCCCCCTCTTAAATGGGCTATTCCCTTTCTCTTCTTTGTGAAGGTGGAGCCACTGTGGCTGTTTGTGCATCTCTTCCATGGTGAAGATGCCATGGAGTTACAGTACTTAAGCTAAATTTACAATTCCTGCATTTCATGCTTCAGTGACTTGAATTTAATCTAAAAATTCAGCAACCCTTTAGAGAACAATTAAATTTTTCATAATACTCATTTGCTAAAACATTTACCAACATTTGCACAGGGTACAGTTTACAAACAGTTCTTTCAGGTAAAGTTTTTAGGCTGACTATTTTTCAAGTTACTTTCGTGTTGTGCACTTAAAGGGAATTATTTCCTTTATCACCTAATGATGCTGAGTGCAATATCACAAGAGAAAGTGGCTTGAATTGCTCAGACTTGCCAGCTACCTAGTCTCAGATAAGGTTGCCCTAACTTGTTAGCTTTTCTACCTTTTCTTTCACCTTTGTTGTTACCATTATCCCAGATAGATGGAATCCTGGTGTGACTGGGAGCAGCTGCTGGGTTTCTCTGTTGCATAATATGACAGGGCAATGTGCTGCATCTGCTGGGAGAAGTGGGAGTCATGCATCTGCACATAAAGAACTTGGCTGAGCTAAGCCTGAAACTCAGTGTGTATTTAAATATACGCATGGAGAAATGTGTGCTTTCTGCTTGTCTGTCCTCTGGCATCTGAGAGACCAAGACATCAGACATGGGTTTGATCGACAGGGGATATGGGTGATGTGGTTGGCTGCAGTACCAGCCAGGTGGTTCCTTGATTTAGTGATTCAGTCTTGACTGACTGTGGTTTGAGTCACCTTCTGACTCTTCTCTATCCCTGAGTGGATGTGTTTAATAAGGTTTAAGTGAATCTAGTGGCCATGTGTGATAGAAAAGCTGTTACTCTTCCCTTTGCTCAAAACTAATTGCGCACACAATAGAGATGTCCATTTTGTTTACATGGAAGGTTTTTGTGGCTATTACTTCTCAGGTTATTCACATCTTTTTACAATCGATATAGGAAAAGGCAGTAGATGCTTCTCAGTGAGGCAGACCTGATGGGGTGTTAGTATTTATACTGAGACTTTGGTCTGTGAGTGTGGAGTAGTAGGAAGACTCAAAGGAGCCAAAATAATCACCTCCTAATAACAGCTCTGACTCATGGGAACAGAGTCCTGAAAAGGTCATCCTTGCTTCGCAGTTTCTGCATCTTCCTCTTGTTAGTGATCAAATCAGACTATCAATATTTGGTGCTCTCATGTTTCTACAGGTAATTACATTTAACAGCTTTTATTTATGTAAGTCTTGAGGAAGAACTTCATTGTATTTGAGCAATTATTTTCTCCTATTTGTCTGAGACCAATCAGGCAGACAGAACTGTGCTTTCATTCTTTCCCTTCCTAATTTATCTTCTCTATTTTTATCTTTTCCACCAATTTCAATTAATTTCTTTCTTGGCTACAGAGGACTGTGATGAGCTTTTAGTGAAAAATCTGAAACTGAAGACAGCATTTAATCAAAACATTTGTCTATTGGACTTAATTTCCCCGATTTTATTTATTTCTTTAGATACCTGATATAGGAGTTTAAGTGATGGGGCTTAATAGTAAAAGCAAATGCTCACAGGGAGAGTTCTGCTGGTTCCCATAGCTCTTGTCTTGGGTTAATAGTATTTCATTAATTTCGTTTGAGAACCTATGTGACAGCATAATTACGATATAATAAGACTTAGCTAGGTGGCATAAAATTATCTGCCAGTAAAGCCTCAAAGACAAGGTCACATAGAGTACAAGTAGTCTTCAAAATGATGTTTCTAGAACTAAGTATTCCATGTACAGAAAAAATAAAACAAGTAACGTTTTAATTTTTGACACTACTTCCAGCGGCTGCAAAGCAGTTCACCAAAATGATTTCTCTAAAGCACTTTAAAAAGCCACTGATGTTAATTTAGAGTTCTTTTTTGTTTATGCGGGGCTATATTAAAAAATCAGTTTTGTGGATATGAAGCTGGGAGTTAAGAAAGCAGTAAACAGTTCTTCAATCATGTACTACATTTGGTAGGGCAGCTTTAAATTTGCTGTTTCTGAAAAACAAAACTGAACGCTCTGATCCTCTTTATGGGATCAATATACAGAGCTGCTTAGCACAGGTGCCTGTAGATAATAATGTACCTTATGTAGGCTTTGCTGTTTCTAGATTGTTCCGCAAAATATTTTCTTGACTTATTTAGTCCTGTTAGTAACCATTCTTCATAGCTTCTTTTGTGTAGGGCCACCCTGTCAATTGCTATAGTATGAGAACTTCTAATATAAAGATCAGTTTTTTATTCATCCCCATTATACAGAAAAAAGGCCCCCTTAAGACTTCATGACCATCAAATGCATTTGGCAAAACAGCCAGTAAAACCATTAGGATATTTGACATGTGTTTCATTTATATTCCAAATAGTGTAGCAGGATGGGTCTTGGGACTAAAGCAGACCTGGAAGCCAGATTTATGTAACCTTGAAGAGGTCGCTTAAACCACAGCCTCCCTTGTGAATGCGCTGGGACCAGCCCTGACGCACCTGGGCTCCACAGAGGTCCTGAGCAGCCGTTGCTGGCGATGATGCGAGTCGCTAGGGTTAATGACATAGGAAGTCACTTAGGTATTCAAACATAAAGTCTGCTCTATGCCTTTCTCTGTATCAATTTCCTTGCCTATTAAACGAGAGCCTGCTTTACTGCCTGTATCGAAGGGTTAATCAACTGTGCATTTTTATGAAGTGGCTGGAGATCCCAGGATGTATTCTACAGCATTGCAAGGGATTTGCTGTTGATGCTTCTAGAAAATAAAATAAATTTTAAAAAAATCTTTTTTTAATTGCAACTTCAAGAGTGTTTAAATTAAAGGGAATGTTTGTGCCCATTTTCTGACACTGAGATGTGTGTTGTTGGATCTCCTGCGTTCCAGCAGGAGGTAATGTATTCCTTACTTTGGTCAAAAATAATTCTGATGAGATCTTCCTAGGTTGCCTTTTATGTGTGTTTGTGTTTATATCTCTGTGTGTGTATGCATATATGTTTGTTTTATGTTTTATAACATCAACTGAGCTAACTCTGAAGCTAGGTGATTTCTGAGGTTTTGTTTGTTTGGTTTTAGGTTTTTTGTTTGTTACTGCTTTAAAAGCAATCCTAGTCACTGTGGTATAGCAATAATGTATTATGCTTTCCTTTGCTGTTTTTTGCCTCTTCTTTCAAAATTTAACTCACTTTGTTCTATATAATTCCCTCCTCCTTTGGGTGCAATATTTTCTTTAGTCTTTGCACTTTGATACTTCCCATGTGGAACTACACTTACTGTTTCTGCTCCTGCCTTATTTGAAATGAAAGGTAAAGAAATGTAGCAGAGGTAACTCAAAGTACTTTGCTGATGGGGAAAGACTAACTTTGGTAATTAATTTGCAATTAAAAGCATTAGATGACCCTTTATCATCAAGTTGTTCACCACAATCAACAGTGATTATTTCTCTGGTGTGATGCGGCCATTCTGTCTTCACTGTTTTCACATGACCATGTACACAGCCTGGGAGAAAGCCATCAGGGCAGAAGTGGAACATGTGAATCTTTAGTAACTAGAAGAGGTAATTGTTTTTCCTTCTGAGCTTTCTGATTTCTATTTTATTTTTATTTTTTGGCCATGAGCTTGACTCTGCACTTCACCTAGAAACTTGTTAAATACATGTAATTCATGATGCAAATCATTGTGTGTAATATTTGATTATTTTAGTTAATAATATCTTTGAAATAGAGAAGGTCTGTCTTCCTGTAAATCATTCAGAATTCCAGGCAGGGAGGCAACCTCCGTTCTATTCTGCACCAGAGCAATGAATAACGCTTGTCCCTTGCCTTCTAATTCCTCTTTCCTCATCCTGAACTGGCAGTAATTTTGTATAGGGATGGAAAATGTTAATTGGTGGGGACCATTCAGTGCAACCATAGTTAGTAATGTCACCCTGAATAAGGCAAAAACTTTCCATAAAATGGGACCTGGTTTACCTTGATTCTTACTGTGACTTAGTTCTACAAATGGTTATTCTGGCTGAAGGTCTGGGGCATAAACAGTCTTTTAAACAATTTAAAAGATGCTGATTGCCTAGAGTTGACATAGAAAAGTGGAACAATTTGATTAAACCCCCCACACCCTTCTGTGCCCCCCCAAACCCTCTGAAACAAACACACACCACAACCACCACCCATGCCCTCCCCCAGCCAGCTGTGCAGGCAGTGCAAGACCCAATCTGTTGAAAGAGAAAGGGTATAATTTGTCATTAACATCACAGGAACGGTGAGCTGATTTCTTCAGCTTTAAGTTTGTTTCTACGCTTTATGGCCAATTCCATGTTCAATTATTATTTGCCTTCATTTTCATTAATAAAAACTTCCTAAATAACTAGAACAGACTGGTAATATAGAGAATGGGTTTATTTGTGCTCGTGATCTTTGTATTTTAATTGAAATTGTGATGACCTTCCTAACTCTATTTGTGAATACTATTTTAAGGATCTTATATCCCTTTTCCTTATTTGCATACAAATTGCATTCTAACAAGTAGCTAGGTTTTCACACTCTGCATTTTTAAATGAAAGTTTATTTTAAAAATCTAATGCCAGTGCACTTCTTTTAACAAGATTTGGTTCAATATGCCAAGGTTATGGGATCTGCTCACTGATGGACTCCAAAATGTTTTAACAGGTCTTCTTTCAAAAGAGGGAAAGCAAGAAATAAACTTGGAGCTTCATTTATCTGTAAATGTCAGGGCTGCGATATTCTTATACCTTCTCAGGCTAAACTTAGACCAGTGTGACTTAGGGCTGGTGCTGGAAAGACGACTAGCTGTTGTTTCAGTCCCATGTTGACCATGAGGACTCAGACAGCACTGAGAACCAAGCAGCAAGTATCGACAGAGGAAGCTCTGGCTGTCTGCTGTTCTTTCTGGATTTAATTTGTATATCTTATTGCCAGCTCAGCTCTTTTAATGCCAGAAGAAAAGCTTGTCCCTAACAGGTCAAAACAAGATTTATTTTCCTCAGTGTCCCGTCCGCAACAGTGGCCCTAAGTAGATACACAAGGGAGAGTAAAACACAGCAAGCAAACACATATTTCCAGCCTTCAGCTACATGCATCTCTGTGGACTTCCTGAGCTGGATGTGATTTCAATCTATTTACTAATCCTCAACAAGAGTATTTTCCATAAACTTGAGCCTTTGTAAGCTTTTAGCATCTACCAACTATTTTCTCAGTGAGTACTACAGGTTTTTTTACCCACCGCATGCAGAGCTAAGACCTCCTTGGTTCTAACCTGTATCACAGTTTCTGCTAATTTTCTTGGTACAGATATTAGGCTTATGATTCCCTTGATTCTACCCAAGCCCCTATTTTTATATTGACTATAGACACCTCCCACCTTCTGGTACATACCAAGGTGATTAAAGCAATTGGGCTATCTACTTAGCAAATCAGATTTTCTACTTCACCTGAATACTCAGGTGAATACCTTTTAATGTTTGTGGTTTTGTTGTTTGTTTTGTCCACGTACTCTACATCTGATCCTGCAGTTGCTTCAACTCCAGACAGATCTCGCCAGTTTCTTCCACAGTGAACTTTAATGCAAAGAAATTGGTCAGCTTCCTTGTGGCAACCGTATCCTTTGAGTGCTCTTTGTGCCCTGGACATTGGTTGGCCTTAATGAGACTTTGGTGCTTCTGCTGAAGAAGGATTTAGTATTAGTTTGGATTCCTTTTTGCTTAGCTGAGTTTTTTGCCTGTCTCACTGTGGTTTTGCATTTAATGTACCAGATTAGAATCTTCTGTATTTTCTTCATTTGGACACAATTTCAGCTTTTTAAGTCTGTTATCTTGCTTCTAATAACCCTTCACTGTGCTGTTCAGTTACTCTGGTTTCCTTCTGCTTGTTCTCTAGCTCCTCTCAATGGGCAGCCTGCACTGGCCCAGTGATCCACCATGCTGCCCTTCAGCAGTCTTCACCACTGTCTCTCAGCTTTCAAATCTCTAAAATGTCATTTTTAGCTGCTTTTTAATAAGTTTCCTAATTTTTATGTAATCTGCCTTCCTGAAGTTGAGTGTCACGAAAGGATTTTTTTTCCTTTTTTCATTTTTTGTTACTCCTGCAGGAGATTGCCTCTAACTACTTTGTGGTCACTTCTGCAGAGATCGTTTCTAGTTGTGCGATTCTGATCGACCTGTACCTACGTAGGACCAAGTAGGGTTTTGCGTCTTGCTTGTGAGCTCCCAGAAAGCTTCTTTACACAGTTACTGACAGCATCTGAGCAAATGTCCTCTCTGCTTCCTGTTGCAGTGTGATGTTTGCCTGTCTGTGACAGTAACTGAAGCCTCCCTATTGCTAATTTGTTTACTACCCTTTCTGATCTCTCCTGGCGTATTGGGGTTGGTGTAGCCACCCTGTTCAGCTGAAGGGTAATATAGACCCAATCCTGTATTGCTCTGTTTTAGGCAAGAGATTTCAAGGCACATGGATTCTGTGTTACTTGCTGATATGATTAGTGTGTTAATTTGATTCAGCTCTGACCTCTCCTTAGCGTACAATACTACAGTACAGGTAGCTCATTTTCCTGTCTTTTCTGGTTTTGGGTGTTTGCGGTTTTTTTGCCTTTTTTTTTTTTTTTTAAAGCTGGTATTACAATGTCTTGCTTACTGTCTTCTTTCCCCCAAGTTTCTTGTATGCTTTGTATGTCAGTGCCTTCACTTAGCACTAGGCATTGCAGTTCTTCAACTGCATAATTTTTGGAGTTTAAGATAGGATAAACTTTATTAAATTAGACATTTTGTTAAGCAACTCAAAGAGAGTGCATTTGTTATTAATTGCTTCCATTGTGCATCGAAAAAAATTGGTGCTTCTTCTGAATAGAGTCAGAAGTTGAGTCTATGCCCTCCGTAACTCCAAAGCACTTCACAGCACTGCTGTCTTTCCTTTCGACACTTGGGCTCCATTTTTCCTGTTTAACTCTGCACACAAGCTTTCAAAAGTGTACAAAGATTTTTTTTTTTTTTTTTTTTGGACCCCTTTAAATTTTCAAAATACTGTATTTGATTCTAATTGATCTATGGAAGTTTAAAACCTTTGACCAGAACCAAGACATTTCAAGTTTGGCTCTAAAATCTATAGACGTTGAAAATATTGGAAGTTACCCATTAATGACTAGCTCTCAGCAGTCAGCTCACTGCTTCTGGGAGGAAAGGCCAGACAAATACGAATACAACTGCTCTCTGCGTAGTTTCTTCCCCTACCCTGCCCTCTTTTTCCTCAAGAAGTTCGTTTATATCTATTGTCAAAAGATGCAAAAGATGGAGATTAATAGTGGTGGTAATTTAGCAAAATCTCAAGCACACACTTTCATACATTGTATCTGCTACCTTTTAATCCCAGTAAAGGATATATATAGAGAAACCTGCTTATGCTAATATAGTTTCTGCAGTGCTTCATATCTTGGTACAAATATATTTTAAATTACAAAATGTAATGGTATTTGCCATTAGTAAAATTCCAAAGACCAAATACATAGGTACCACTGGCTGTCTGTGGAAAGGTTTGTCAAGTTGGTTCTTTTCAGCACTATCAATGCTACTATTTTAATGGGATATCTTCCAAATATATTCCCATTTTAAAGCTTAACTGTTGTCTTTCAGTTCTTTATAACTGGATGTGAAGTCATTTTGTATCAAGAGATTTAGGTTATGGGCTGTAGTAATGGAACTGTCTTTTTTCCAATTTAGCAAAATACCATTAAGAATTAATTTATGGCCCGGCTACATTACTGAATCATAGAGGTATGTAGGAATGTTACACTCTGGGTTACCTTTCCAACAAAGTTCTAAAGATAATTTTTAAAGTACAGACACTTTCCTCCTCTACTGCACTGTAACTCATATATATAAATATGATTTAGGGAACATGTTTTTACTGGAGATGCTGAGGTAGCAAAATATACAATTACAGATAACACTCAACAATGTGACACTGTGTATTGGATGCAATTTTGCATTGCATAAACAGCAAATGGAACAAAGGATGATTATTTTAAAGTGAAATAAGTAAGATCCTACCATCCCTTAGTACAAGTGTCAAATCCTGGGAGGCAGTTCTGCCTGACTAAAGATTAAAAATAAGTAAAAGGGGCCCAAACAAATATAGAAGATTCATATGGTACACTGATGGACAATGATGAAAAGGTTTCATTTGTGAAGGAAAAGTTTTGTTTACTAGTAACGTCACATTTATATAAATTCCTTATTTTTTTAATAGTTCATCAACAAATACATTTGTTTGGAGGCTTCTGGCAGGTCTAGGGGATATGGCAACACAAAACAACAAAAAAGCCACCCCAAACCCCAACCACCCCCCCGCAAACAACCCACCAACAAAACACCACAAAATGCAGAAGAACCCTTCCCACACCTGTGCCCCCACCCCCCCAAAAAACCCAGAAAACACCTCAGGACTGGGAGAATAAGGAATGCCTTGAAGTCAAAGTATTTGTGAGTATATTTCAGTGATGCAATATGCTGACATAACTCCACTATCATGAAGTGACAGCATGGATAGTTAAGAAAAGGGAGAACCGTGTCACCTTCCACCATTCAGCAATAAAGGATTTCAGTCACATTATTTATATGAGCTGGTATCACGTGGTAGATGGTTTTATGTAGAACATTATCCAAGGGACTTGATCATGGTGAGTCAGACTAGGAGGATAGTATACTTTAGGACCAATTGAGTTCAGGTTCAGTCATCTTTTTTGATTGGAGAATCAGATTGTTTTATGACCTTGAAAAAAATTGAAAGGTTCCATTCAGCACACAATAGGGATGTGTGGAAATGGAAGAGGGACAAAATCATAAAGGTACAAACATCGGAAGGGAACTGAAAATGAAAGAATGCAAAAATAAATATAATTAGGGAAATACATGCTCTTATTAAGCTTTCTTGCAAGCTGAAGTGTTGGAGATAAAGAAGGAGGAAATTACTGCAGAGCTTCTGAGTTCAGCTCCTTCCAGTTACTCATTTTATGTTACAAATGTGCAATTGGAGCTCCTTTAGGAGTTCCGGCAGATATCTCGGAAGCTGAGGCAGCAGCAAAGCAGAGGCAACGCGTCCCTCCTCTGCACTGCATGCACTGTTGTGCTGCTTTTGAAGAAAGGAGGACTTGGAGCCCTTCTGTCTTCACATTCTCTATTATGTGTGAAATTACCTTGCTCTTCTGTCGAGGAGGAAATTTCCCTGGCGTGCTTTGTCCATACTAAAAGATAAACCCATAATTTGTAAATCTCTCTTCTATTCTTCATCTGATCTGCGACTTTTGTAATTTCATGCATGCAAGGTATCTGTAAAATGCTGCATAGTGGAAATAGTAGTGCTTTACCTAGATGTGTGAACAGCTCTTTGGGCGTCAGGCAATGGCATATGCTATATTTAACTCAAGAATCATTTACTAATGGCAGGATTTCTGCCTAGTACATATTGGCTCCTGAAGCCAAGAAACCAGGCTGATTTATGTTCAGGACCTGGCCCCTTGCTGCTGTTTCAAATCCTTTTTCCTCTGGATTGTGATCTGGGTGTTAATTTATCAAAGTTGGGATTCACAGGTCGCAGTGTTACAGCCAAGCTAAAAGAGTCTCATAAAGAAGGGTACATTCATCTTGTGACTGCATGTAAATATTCTGAGTTCCTATAGCTTTACCTAGATGACTGTATTATCTCATTAATCATTTTGTGAGGATTTCTGTGGTGGTGTTCTCTCTTCTCAAGGATAGACAGACATTTAACACTTCTGTGATCAATAAATGAGTTATGGGAAACTATAGTGCTTATAAACTGAAGAAGTAGCATTGCTGTCTGCTGCTTTTCTTGGCTGGCTTATGTAAGATAGTCTACAGGTGAAAAGAAAAGGCCAGGGTATAAGAGCTGGCCAAAATGCAGACTTGCTGGATTTGAGAAATCTAATTTCAAAAATAAATTGAGTTTGGACCTAATGTCTTACTGGCTCTAGGCAGTGATTTTTCTATCCTTTCTTTTAACTTCTCAGGGTATTGATTCTTTGCAGTAACGTATTTAACATCTGCTGTACAGGGGCATCCAGCTCTTTCAACTGTGGAGAGCTGCCCAGGCTGTCCTGCCGGGGTGTGCAAGAGCAAGGCTGCAGGGTGGGAAGGGCAGATGCCCCGTGCAATGCCTTTTCTCATGATCCCGCTGTGCCTCTCCTGCCTTTTCTTCCACTGGAGGCTTGCTGAGAGAGCTGATGGGGGGCAGAGACCGGGTACTCTAATATTATCCATATGGAAAGCAGCTGAGCAAAATGTTTCTCCACTGACCAGTGGGCAGTTTTACTGGAGCTAATAACTTACTGCACTCTTAAATCACAGGATAGCTGCTCCTTCCTCCCTGCATGCAAAGAGGCTATCCAAATAGATTAAAACCAGGACTCTTGCGGCTGTCTGAATAACTAGGCATGCTGGCAGTATATGTGTGTGTGTATATATATGCATTTTAACACTTCTTTTTTTCATAAAGCTGGTTGTGCTCTTGAGAGCTACCAAAATGTGAACAGGACGGCTGCCGTCATGCCTAGTTTCTCACACAGCCACAACAGTCCTGGTTTTAATCTGTTCTGATAGCCTCTTTGCATGCTGGGAAGAAGGACTGCAACTGGGGGGTTTTTTTTCCCCCAAGTAGTTGGTTTCCTACTGTTTATTTTGTTCTTTTCTTCCTAAAGGAAGCCCTGTTTAGCAACCTTACCCATGCTTTAACCAAGTTAATTGAAAGTTTGTATATGGCAATTTCATGTTCCTCAGGTGAGATGTTCTTTTGCTTACAATGCTGCATGGTTGATTTTAAGCAGATGTCTTTTCACATCTCTCATCTCTCCTTACAATTTTTAAAGAAAACACAAACCATCAAAATGACCTTGCAGTTCTCAGAAAATGCTAATTAAATTTTTCTCATAAAAAGAACAGAGGAAATCATAGTTCTAAAATAAATGACCAGCCAGAGATCATTAATATCCTCAAAAAAAAACAACCACAAAAACCCACAAACCCAAAACCAAACCACTTATCCTGACAAAGCAAAAATGCAAGACTCAAGTTTGAGTAAACTGATACATAATGAATATGGACAAAAACCTTGGAAAATGTCTGAGAAATAACTGACAAGATGTAGTAGCTCCTGTTCTCTCATGTAGGTTTAAAACGTCTCTGACATAGATGGTTTTTCTACTGAAAATTTAGTGTTCTGGGACAATGATTTTTGGTAATGCTAGTGGATGTTCAGTGCAGTCTTTCAGAATGTATAATATGTGCTTTATTTGTTGAGCTGAAGAGATATGCTTTGTTTTGTTTTGGTTTTTTTTTTTTTAAGTATTAAGGAAAGCCCGTATTATATGTTGAATTTAACAATATAAAGTTGTCTATATTCTTCATGCTGAGGGATTTTGGCAGTTTGGGGGTTTTTGTTTTGGGATTTTTCTTTTGTGGGTTAGTTTTTTTTGTGTGGGGTGGTTTGTTTTTTTTTTTTTTTCCCTTCCTTCCACAGCAGTTTATGTAAATCAGTTCAGAAGAGTAAGATGCTGGAGAAGATGCTCCACTCGGCTATCCCAGCAAAAGGTTAATTACGTCTGCACAAAATAAAACTTGAAGGATAATTCCATTGTGTTTGTAGGGCACCTGTTTATGGCCACCAAAGTATTCCTACTCTGAAATCAGATCACTGGGCTATAACCAAAGCTGAATGAAAAGGAGAGTGTTTCTCTCTCCAATCATTTCTGGCCACTGAGATGACTCCAGCTTGTACAGCTGCCCAGGTGCAAGTGGTGCCCTCCAGCTTTTTACCTAAATTGCTGTGATAATCAAGGGCCTGTGTTACACCATGCATGGTGATGGAGAGACTCTGCCTTTTCTTGCCCAGCTCTCTACTGCTGAACAATGTGAACTTTGCTTATAATCCTTAGCTCCAAGACTGTATGCGACATCTTAATTGAATTTGGAGAACAGCAGTAAAGGATATAGCCAGCTCTTGCATGTAGCTTTACTTACAGGGGAAGCTCTCACTTGGCCCAATTCATCAGCCAAGTGATTAATCCTAATCATCATGCATATCAGAGCTAGAATACCCAATTATGCATGCAAGCTATTCATTTGAAAGAAATCATTATAAAATGTAAAGTGCATTGTCATCAGGCAGCTGTTTGCCCTTTCCAAGCAGGAAGCAGCCACCCCGCCACATGTTGGTGACCTCCTAAGTTAGGAGAGGGGTGCATGCCTCTGGGGCCAGCACCTGCTCTGCCAGGAAGTCCCGTGTAGCCGAGGGGGCAGAGGGATAAAGCTGCAATGAAGCAGCAGCCCACTGTGGCGGCTTTAGGGGCTGTAGTTCCTTTTCCTTTATTTTGGAAGCCCATTTTGATGTAGCTCTCCTGGGTGGTTTTATCTTGAAAAACGTCTATCTAGAATGTGGGTCCTCATGGCTTGTTCCCTGCAATGGAGGGGGAGGAGGGCAATTTTGTGGGCCAGTTCACTTTCTGCCCAGTGTTTTTATGGATAGGTTTCAGATTTATCAAATGCCTTTTTTTCCACGTACTTGTGAGTTGATATTTAAAGGCCATATTGCGTGAAATAGGGAAATCACTGAGTACTAGAATGAGAAATGAGCTGAAAGAAAAATTGATCAGTAATTAGGAAAGTTAATCCACTCATGGCAGTGAGCCTGAGATTTATCGTGATGTACTGCCATTCAGCTAGTGTAGATATAAATAAAGCAAGTTGGAAAAAAATCTCAGAAGTCCTAGTTACAATGACATGGGTGAGGATCATTAGGCTTCTCAACAGGGAAGAGAGATTTAGCAGAATACAGGTCTTACATTATATAAGTTCTCTAATTTTACTTCATTCTTATTTTTCAACTACTGAATATCTGCTGTTTGAGTTGTACCCGTGTCTTCCCAACCATAACACCACAACAAAACATTTTTAAAGAGCTAAAAATAGGAGAGCAGAGAATATCAAAGACATCCACCTTCCCTTTGCCTTGTCGAGGAACTATTTCCATTGCAGAGATCGGACTTCAAGCAGAATGCAGGCTTAAAATTTTTTCTGTAATTATTTTCTACAGTTTGTGGTGCTAAATATAAATGCAGAGATGCATTATGACAAGAATACTTCTCATGAATATGACAGAAGTGTATGGTTCTGTATTTGAAATTGAAGTAGCCTTTGGCAAACTGTCTGCACAGTTGTGATAAGGAAACACATTGAAATTTTAGCTGGGTTTACATGCAGTATGGTCAGCTGTACAAGAAGACTATACTGTCCACAGATCATTATCTTATGGTATTTTCTCCCTCTTTATTGTTGGTCATTTATTGTAAAAAACAAAATCAAACATTTAATTTGAACATAAAAAATAGATGAGAAAGCCACCGCAAATAGTTGATTTTATCCCGTTAGGTGAGCGTGTCATTAGCAGGATACATATGCCACAAAACCAAGCCACAAGTGCTACCTGTGGCCGTTCCCCTAGTCACCACCATCCCCGCTTGTCCTCTTGGGGCTCGCTCCCTGGCATGAGCTCCGTGACAGTGCTTGGGGCGCCTGGTGGGCTACGGGGCTGCTGCCATAGATGTTTGTCACTTGACACTCTAAAAAGTAAGCTGGGAAACTAATGGTTTTCCTTATTTTCTGCCAGCCTCTTTGTTGTCTGACCAGGGAAAAGAAGGTTTCTTTAGGTCCTCTGTTTATCCTCAGTCCAGAAATAGCTTTCGTATTCAGGGCCAGCAACTGTTTTGAGATTTCTGTCCCATTTTTCCACTTTCTCTGTTCCACATTTCATCTCCAGTTAAATTTGAGCAAACTTCAGGTTCAGTTGGTAACTGAGCAGTAAACATAAGTTGGAAAATGCTGATAAGTTGGAAAATTATTATATACTTAAGTACTTATTTGAGCAAAATGATATCTTGGCATTGCCAAACCTTGTAGATGGAAGGAAGAAAAAAAGGGAGGGAGAAAAGGAGGCATAGCAAAAAAAAAAAAAAAAAAAAAAAAAAAAAAAGGGGGGGAAAAAAAAAAAAAAAAAAAAAAAAAAAAAAAAAAAAAAAAAGGGTCTTGAACTGAAAATTTGTAAGTATAGAAGGGTTTTACTGCCTCATACATGCTTTATTAAGTAAGTATAATTCTTCTTTTCAGATATTTAAAAAATATTTTTGTTTTTCCTTTCTGTAATGATCTTACTGGTTTTTGTTGCTTTGGACAGCTAGATATTAGCCATGATTTGGTATATATCATTTTGTAATAATGATCCTTTTACAACTCCTAAAGGACGTAATAGAACAAAATATCCTGATTGGAAGCCAGAATAACACATGTCCATAACAATTTCATTTTACTTGTGTGTAAACAAAACTGTAACACAGAGTCAGAACTGGCATAACGCAGCACTTTTTATAGTCCAGGTTCCATGGAAAAGTAATGAAAAACAGGGCTGTGCTGTAAGTGCTCATTCCCAGAGGTGCAGCCTTGGCAGAGGACAGGCAGGGGAGGCCCTGTGGCTTCACTGGTGCTGAAACGTGGGCACCTTGGCAGAGCTCTTTGGGAGTGAGATGTTTTGCAGACCCACCGGGAAGGAAAGGGAGGATGCCCAGGGTGGCTGCTTACTTACCACCTCCTCCTTGTGGGTTTTATTTCTAGAGGCGCAGGTGACTGGGTCCAAAAGTCTTTGATCTTAAGGAGCCCCAGGAGTACTGGGAGTGGGGTGTGTTTGAGAGAGCATGTGTGTGTGTATGTATATGGCGCTTTTTCTGTTATCATCTAGGCAGGGAAGAGAGCTAGGAGGAGTATCAAGAAAATCTATATAGACATAATGATTAGCAGACCAGCAAGTGGGAAGTAAAGGAGCTAGAAGAAGATATATCTGTACTTGGGAAAAAAACACCGCAGAAAAAGTAGATACTCTTAAAGGTGACAGATCAGCACCTACAGGGAATAGCATGTTTGCAAATAATCTGGAGGGATGGACGGCTCACCAGGGACCACCTTGATAAAGTGGCAGCATAACCTGGCAGTCACATCTGTAGCCAATGCCAGGGATGTGAGTAACTGTGATCCCGGTCCCTGTGAAGGGGACTCTTTAGTACAAAATCTCTCTACCGCAGCCACGTCTCCATCCTCCTGAACTGGCTGAAGTCTAAAGTAGAATAACTGCTTGCAGAAGGATGCACAGATTTGACATGGAGACAAAGCAAAGGGCAGGCCTTCAGGTGGAGCGGACTGCATGGAAAACACATGGAGCATCAAAGGGGAGGCTGCTGCAGCTCTACAGGCTTCAGGAGGCAGGAGGATGTGCTGCAAAAGGACAGTACTGGCAAAGCATCGTGATAGGCATGTAAGCCCTCTGAGCAAAAGCGTAAAAGAAAAACAAGAAAACAATCCTCAGCGGTGTCATTTTAGTGATGATACACACTTAAGGTAAGCCCAAATGCCTTCTCTCATCTTTGTCAGAAGCCCTTAAACTTTAATGGGATGGCATAGTTGCTCTGTTAGATTTGTTATTTGTGCTCTTCACAATCTGCAGGTGATGTCACCTTGATGGAAGAAACAGACTAAAACTGGTATAAGGGGGGACAAGCCTGCAATTTTCTATCACTTAGGAATCCTCAGAGGAGGAGAAGAGAAAGCAAGGCAACAGCAATGAGAAATCTTCAGACAAGAAGTTTACACCGAAGTGAAGAAATCTGAATGAATGATTCCGTTCACTTACCCCACAGATACCAAAACAAGACAGAAAATATGAGAATAAAGAACTTTCTTGGCAGCAAAACTTGACTGTTTGTGGAAACCTTAGACCTTGGGGTGCTGGTATCATCAACGTCTCTTTATAGACATGAAACTTGCGGTAGAAGCCATGGAGTGAAGAGTTCAAGGCCTTAAGTTCAGAATGTCTTCAAATGACTTTGCACAGACTGTTCTGACAGCTGAAAACTAACAATTGCATTAGAAAGAAGTGTAATTGTTTGGCCTGGTGGACATGTGCTGGCAGCGCTAAGAAGGTGGAAACCGAACCAGTTTTGCCATGGGATCAGAGTAACAGGCCAGGCAGACACTCATCTGCAGGGAGCAATCAAAGGGGTAAAGGTTTCCCAAGGTTAAAATAAATAAATAAGTACATCAATCAATCATTGAGTATAAGGGGAAATTGCAAGCTAAATACCACTGAGTACTTATAAGTCACAATCAGTGCTTCTAAATGCCACCTTAAGACTGAGTCAAGAGCAGGAAGATGAAGAAAGGTCTCAAAAATTCCCTCCTTAACCTGTTCGAAAGACTTCTGTTTACAGGACATGCATTAATCTTGCACAGTAGATAAGCTGATTTGATTTGCATTAAAGTCTGGTCTAAATACAGCATAAGACAAATGTGAATTCTAAATGAAGCGAAGAAAAGGGAGAGAAGCTCATGGCACTTGAAATGCTAGAGGAATATTACAGGAGACTAATTCTTTTTTTAAAGCTTAAGGAAAAGAAAAACTTAGATTGGTCTTGACTTTCTTCGCTTCACCCTCACCCACTGCTGGCGTTTGTGGTGTAGGAATTGATTCAGCTCAGGTGAGTCCTGTGCAAGTGTGCAGGAATAGCACAGCTTTGATCTCGGTCTCTGTCCATAACCTAAGAGTGGGGAGGGAGTGCATATGGTACACTGGCAGCTGAACTGGCAAAATTCAGTGCTTAGGGTAAAGTGACACGATGCCTAATTTCCTCTTACTAGGTAGTGAAAGTTGATAAAGACAGAGGAAATTACTGCTTATGAAGCAAACATTATACATAAACTGGTGAAACAGAGAGTTTAGTTGGGATGGATATATAAATATATATGCATAAAAATATGGTTTGTTACTTTGTAGCTGGACCAGTGCCAGAAAGTTTCTCAACTTCTTGGGGGCCGGGGAAGTAAAAAGCATTTTAGAAATGATGAAACCCAGCGTTTTAAAGTAAAATATTTCCCCAGGACCTGCTACTCCTTGGTGAAATTGATGCTTTCTGTGTTTTGGGAACACAAGTTTGTGGAACACAGGAGGTTTCAAAAGAAATCCTTCAGCCTAGGAAAAACAGCATTTTGGGCCCGCTTGGCTTTGGGCATCTTGCAGCAAACTCCCTGTGAGAGCCAGGAGTGCTGCGGCGCATCCTCTGGGAAGTACCACTTCACCCCTCTGCTGAGAATTGGTTTCACTTGCCACTAGCTGGCCTTCATCCTGCAAAGGTAATTGCAGGCAATTTATAATGAATTCTGCATAGCTGAATGATAATGAACCTGGTTACTGTGTCAAAATGACAATAATGGGCATTTTTGCTGGAGTATATAGTAGAAAACAATGGAAAAAGCTGGAACTGCAGTGAACTGTCACTGTGGCAGAATTGGTTTATAACAGTAGCGGGGTACAACTGAAAACTGGGTTTTTCTTTAACTGCTCCCTTTCAAGGAAGGTTATAATTTTTTTGGGTCAGAAGTGTGCTAGCGTTCTATAAAGTTGAATGCAAGAATGACTGGAACAGTTACGAGAAATGCAGTTTACCTGATAGTAACCCCAATGGTTAAGAGCCACAAAGGGCATCATTGGCTTAGAAAATTGACATTGTGATATCGTTAATCCTTCACTTGTAGATGGTGCAGCCTGACAGAAAACACACTTGAGAAACTTGGCCTCCATTTTTGGCTCTGCCCATGGCCTGCTGATTATCTCTGTCTCATTTCTGCCTCCTTTAGTCAAATAACGATTCCCATTTGCTTTGACATACACAGAAATAAAGTTATATGTCTCTAAAAAAAAAAAAATGAGGTCTGTAATACAGTATAGATGTTATTAGAGTACGCTTATTTTAATCAGACTCTGCTGCAATAATGTTTAGCTTATCTGAAATAAGTCCCTGGCCTCAGCCGGCTGCCGAGTGGTTGGATGCTTATATTGCAAAAGATTTTGGGCACTATTAGTGATCGGCTGGTCTCTTCTTCCTGTGGTGGGAAGCTGGTGAGTTTGGGGATGGAAAAGTAGCAGCCCCTGATGTGTTTCTCTCACAGTTTAGCAGGGTAGCAGCATTGCCAGCTCATGTTGCAGACACTGCTCTGACCTGGCTGCTAGCAATACTCCTAGTAGCGATGTGTCTCCTTAACATTTCTGGCTTGTTTTGGATTTAGTCTGCGTCTTCCAAAAGTGGCAGGCAAAGTAAGGAAAGCATATGCCCTGAGCTGTTTGGAGAATAACTGCACTGTTATTTTCCAAATAAGGAGAATAAGGATCAATAAGGACCATTGATAAAAAAGAAGTTGCTGGTATTTTCAGATGTTGTTTCAGTGAACTCTGGAGCACTGCATTTCAGGTTCAGATCAGATCAGACTTCAGAGGTTGTGTTAGCACATCTCTGTGACCCCACAGACTGGACATAATGTCTTGACCTTGTTCTAGGGCAGCCGATTCAAAGCAGTCAGTGTCTTGTAGTCCTGCATGGGAAGTGGTAGGTCGTCAGCGGTCTGACAACCAGCTGCTGTCTGTGGCTATTGTCTGCCCGTGGCTGCTGGCCTAGAGCTTGCCTCTGCCTCAAGTGAGTCCTTGCCGTGGGTGGCCTAGCAGCTACATGATGATCTTTGGAGGGAAGAGCGGTGAAATTGGACAACTTCCATAGCCTTTCAGAAGTTGGTGTTAGACCTATCTTAGCACATTTAGAAATATGGCTGATATCCTCCTATGAGCATGCTGTTTCTGTTATGTATGTTTTAAAGAAGTATTTTTATTCTGTTCAGATTTTCTGCATGAGGGAAATTCTGGAGATGATTTTTGTTCATCAGCTTCAAGTTAGTAGCTCATGCATGTGTAACTGAGTGAGAATCTCCTGCATCTTTTCTCATTTGAGATTTCTTTCAAGTTCTAATAAATTCACTCTTTAATGTAATCTCAGCATGTGTGCAAGGCCGTCCCTGAAATACTGTTATCCAGTGATTTTAGCTTCTGCGTTAGTTGACTGCAGCACAGAATACTTGATATTTTATCATCTATTGCTAATAGCACACCATGAGCAAAGAGGTGTGTAGGTCTGTTTTACAAAAACTAGGTAAGTGACAGGAAAGCCCTGAGAAGTCTAAGTTAGAAAAGGTGAATGAAAATAAAAAATAAAATTCTTGGTGCAACCTTTATCTACTAACCATATTGGCAGGATTGTATCAGAAATTACAGCAGTGCTGTTCTCTCCATTACATTTATGATTGTGTCAGCATTTAGGCAATAAACCCATATTTTGGGCTTGCTATAAAAATTTACACTGAGCTGGAACTTGTTGCACATGTACTACATCTCAGCGTACTAGAAGTCTTATTAAAACTGAAAAAAAATCAGTTAATCTCTTAATTATAATTATTTATTTATAATTAATCTCTTAATCATAATCAGAAATTATTGGAGAAGATTGAAGATTTTATGGTTTGGGTTGCATGTTGTCATGCTTACTATCAGACAAAATCAGCTGAGTTATCCATTGCAGACTTACCTTTGTTCACTAGCTCAGAACCACTACTTACTCATCTGTATGCTTGCTGTGAGCTATGCATCAGGGCATCTATGTAGTAGCCTTATTTACTGCAGTCTCCATGAAGGGAAATGGTTAAAAGCACAGTGTATTTTGGGGAAAAAACCTGATTGATACCCCCCCCGCCCCCGTTTTAAGTGGAATGGGTTTTGTTTTCTATTGTCTATTTATTTTTACTTTGTATAGTAAGAATCTCATTTATTTACCAATGTATAGGCAGGCAGCTGCAGTAAAAGCCTGACGCAGTGGTGGTGGGAGTGGCTCAGTCTCTCTGTTGGCTTTCATGACTTCTGTGCTGGGCCCAGTAAATGGTCACTTACTGGAGGTAAGGCATTTTGGGGATGGGAGTTTAAGCATGCAGGTATTTGTTGTCATCCTGGCCCCAGAATAAGATGCCTGAAAAGCTGAATGGTAAAAAGTATGGCAAACTAAAGCTCTTAAGAAAGAAAGTATTTGTTAAACTAGCCTTCATGACAATAGTTTGAAAAGATTTGTCTCTCTAGTGCTTAAAACCTATGGAAAAATGGAGAAAATTAGTTATTTTTTTACCATTCAGCATACATTTACAGATAAGTACTTTGGAAGATTCTGGATTGCAACAAGTAAGACTAACAAGATGACAGGTAGCAGACTGATATATTGGATCAAGTGTGTACTGATTGCTTTGGATGGAGATGATAACCATGCCCTGTTTTGTAATTCAAACCATTGGTAGCAGAGTGCAGAGTTGTCCAAAAGCTGGAATTTCCATTCTGCAGAAAACTGGGATATTTCAGCATTCTTTTCTTCCTAAATCTTATCAAATAGTTAAAACATTTGAAAGGTTGATTTTGGAAAAGCTAACGTATTGACTTCTTTGGCTTTGCTTATGGCTAAATTAGAGCTACTTTAGCCAAGTTGCCGCCTCTGTTAGTGGGTGAACTATGGTGTGAAGTTTTTGGTCAACTCCAGGAATATCCTGACCATGACAAAACTTACTGTAGCGGTAAGGAAGAGGAGAGAGAAAAAGCACTGAAGTTTGCTCAGGAGCTCATCCTGTGGATGCGATAGGAGAATTTGGGCATTCCAACCTGCAGCTCTTGAGAAACAGCAGTTCACAGTCGAACTAACTCAAAGCAAAATTTCTTCATGTCATCCCACCAAGCAGAAAAAATTTGATTTGATTCAAAATACTTGAAACAAGATATTTTGGTCTTGGTTTCCCATAAAAATGCACATTAACAAAGCTAATATTTGCCTGAAACTGTATTTTTCGTGCAGATACGGCTTGTGTAGTTGCAAAACGATTAAATAACACGGTCT
The DNA here is from genome assembly GCA_013389945.1 of Fregata magnificens. Classification (NCBI taxonomy): domain Eukaryota; kingdom Metazoa; phylum Chordata; class Aves; order Suliformes; family Fregatidae; genus Fregata; species Fregata magnificens. The sequence goes on along the minus strand of WAAD01035347.1, from coordinate 135,578 downwards.
TGGTACAGGCTTGCTATTCTCCTGCCTTTTCCTCCTGTGTATTAGTTCTCCAAATGCTTTAGTCTTAACCTCCAAATGTTTAAAGATAATTTAATTAGCAGCAAGGGCTTCTCCTGTCTAGGAAAATCCCATGCAATTTTATTAAGGGGAAAAATGGAAAGGCATAAAGATCAGGACCATCGTTTTTAATTCAGTAGCACTCTCTCCAGTGTCTCATTATCCTCCTTGTAAATGATACATGGCCAATAATTGGCTGTGAAGAACAAATGACTCCCCTATTCCCAAATCTCCCACACTTATCCTTGAGCTACCTTTATTTTGGATTAAGACTTTCCCCTACAAAGTCTTGCACAAATGTCTCTTTCCCCTTGGCCATTACCAGGCAGAAAAGGAAGGCTGGCTTGGAAATGGTTAGCAGGCAGGTGTTGGGGATGGCTGCACCCACTTGGCTCTGTCAGCAGGTTTCTCTGTAGTCCTGGGTAAATTCTCTTGTGCCTCAGACCTCATCAGCAAGGTGTCACGCAGGAGCTTGTTCCCCAGAAAATGCCCTGCCTGGGAGACTCTTTTGGTGGGATTGCAAATAGGGAAGGTTGCCCTTGCTGAGGGAACAGTATTTGTAAGGTGAAGCAGCTGAGGATGCTACCTCTGCTCCTTTCCTCAGGCTGGTGTGTGTCAGGGTTCATGCTCAGCAAGTCCCTGAGAAGCCACAAAGATCAACCTGGGAGCAGATGCCAAAGCACAGTGACCATCATGGCCGGTTGTGTTCTGCTTTCACACCTGTGAAAATCAAACCACAGTGTGAACTCTTAAATGCAGCCAGGAAAGAGAGGCTGTGCTTGACACTTCTCTCCCATGCAGGGACACTGAGGAAATTCTCTCACTGTGTACCTGGCACCTTGAAAAAGACTTTTTTTTGAAGCATGAAGGATCCTTCCTCTGCCTTCTGCTCAGTCCTGGCTTGCCTGGTCCTCTCCTGGCTCATGGATGCCTAAAATAAATCCTGCTACTTAATACTTAAATTCAGGCATTGTGAGGCAAATTTGCTGTGCCCTGGCTGAGTGAGAGTTGACGAATGTGTGTAGCGCAAGAACAGATGTGAACCCTTCCCCAAAACCAACTACAAGACTTTTAACGAAGAGCCTCCTACAGTCTGTGCCAGGGCTATTTGTGTCCTGCTTGTTACAAATCACTACAGGTACACGCTGCTGCTTATAGCTCACCTGACACAGCTTTTCTGGCAGGTGAATGCTTGAATGAGGATGATGTGGGTATGTCTCCAGTTGCTTCAGCAAGACACTGTAGGTAGTTGGGTGATGTGAGGAGCTGTCTGCTCTTAAAATAGCTTTGCAAAGCGTTAGGGTGGGAGAAGGGAGCTCTAGCCACTCTACAGCGCCACTCTGCTACCTTAAGGCTCAGTCAGTGCTTTTTGGTCCTCTCACTTGCTCCCACCCTCTGTGATGGGTTGGCTGCATGATAAATTGCACATCATAAATATTTCTCCCAGTTTGCCATCTCACTGAAAACTGTTGCTTGCATGCTGTCTTTTCCGCATGGATACCAGTTCCTCCTCACCCTAACACTCACTTCATACAACTTTTAGTCTCTCCTCGTGAGAAACTGTTTCCTTGCTTGTTCAGGGACCCTGATTTTTACCGTACAGTTTTACACTATATATATATTTTATGTTATATATTTATTATATTTTCTCTATATATACTTTTTGGAATAGCACTTTTCTCTGCTTTGGCATGATGGTCTAATACAGTGACCAGGGGCGCTGCCAAGCTCAGAGTGGTCTTGTATGACCCTGGGAGAGAAAGGGGTGCTGTTTTGGCACGTGTTCTTTTGCCTCTGGAGTGCCATGGCTGGGGTGCTGCTTTGGATGCCTTGCTCTTTCCATGTATGGGCGCTGAAATGCGTTATTCAGAGCACTAATTTACAGACTTCTTTGTTCCTGTGCAAATTTGAGGGTGCAGTTGAAAAGCAGGATAGTACGAGTGATAAATATAGTCTCTAGGGGTGGAAGGATCCAAGATACCCATAAAAAGCTTTAAGAACTCCTGCAGGCCCTCTGGAAGAGGCAGGCAAATTACCACCTCAGACAAATGTCTAGGCTGCTAGATAACTCTTTGCTGAACAGGCAAGTCTAAATGGACTGATACTGTCTTGGATATATGGTGGGTTTTTTCCTCTTAAAACACTGCTATTCTATTAAACTGTTGAGTCTCCTTCCTCCTTTTGCTCAAGACCATGTGGTATTCTTTCTTTGATGGAAGTTGAAATGAACTGCAGTGAAGTATATTTCCTTATAGCTAGGAAACACAAATTATCTTAAATTTTTGGATACCAGCTTGTCATTTCTCTCAGCTTTACTTGTGGCATGTCATCATGTTGTGTTCCTTAGTCTGCCTTTCCAGCCCTGGCAGCAGGTCTGTGTGTGTTGATTTTGAGTGCTGCCTTGTCCCACAGCAAGGTAGGATGTAGAGAGATGCTTGCTAAGGTCTCCAGCCAACTTTCTTAATTATAGAGCCACGCTGTATGGGGCTGTGGTGTAACCCAGCCACTTTGAGGTCTGCTATTTTGTGAATGAAGTTTGGCAGTGGTTGCACTGCTGCCTTTAAAATCTCTGGCAAAGCCAATAGCCTTCATTTTGTGATGGCTGTGATATAAACATCACTTCTTTTTCTTCTCTTACTAGAGGAAAAGAGGGGGATGTATGAAGGCTCAGTGTTCAGAAGTAGACCAGGGATGGGTTTGACTTGATCGCTGTAGGAACTTGGAAATTAATACTATGGAATTGGTAACAGTCCCCAGAATCACACTTATGATAATGTTCCTATGTATTGATTACAGAGGTTCTCAGGAAATGTGTGTGTGAATCAAGAAAATCTCCACTGAAAGTCTTAGTCTGCAAGTAAGAGTCCTTTTTCAAATCAATCTATCTTTCCAAATGGATATATGGTTGCCACAGTGCGTGGGCTTGAGTCTTTTGTATTTAGTATAATCCAGTCACCCGTGGAGAGTGATCTTACTCTCTCAGGACAGTGAACGAAAAAGTTTCAATTACAACTCCATGTCTTTCCAGTAGGAACCATAAATGTATTTTAAGTTGGTCTATGATATTCATGCTTAGCTCACTGAATTTCTCAATGGCTTAATTTATTTTACTTGGAGACCCTAAAGAATTATTTCAATGGCCTTGGGGAAATGCATTGCAGCGAAAGGGTTCACTTGGAAGCTTTATGTGATAGAATGAGGAATAAGGTTGTAGCAGAAAAATTCATGTACTTCAGGTGCATCTGCCAACAAACAAGAGTTATCCATGAGTGCACATCTGGCTGTGGAACCAGGAAACTGCTGTGATAGGGAAGCTGCTTTGGTATCTCAGCAGTCTGTCGGACACCAAAACAAATAGCTTTGGGATGATCCATGCATTGTCTTGGCTGTTGCTAATCCTCTAATTATAGCGAGTCTTTGCCTGGATCCCATACTGCCCCTGGACAGTATTGCCCGTTGACTAATACCTCATCAGTATACTTCACTTAGCTTTGTTAACACGCCGCTCAAAACATGCAGTGAAGATGAGGTCTAGGAGCAGAATGACCTTAACTATCAGATGAAAGGTGTAGCAGTGCTAAGGCCTTCCTGGCTTTGCAACTGAAATGATCTTAAAAGCAAAAATTTGCATCCTATAATTACTGACCCAAAATGTAATTCCATAATTGGTGATGCAGCTTGCCCTTCAAGATGATTTCTGCCAACTGCCCCTCTCTGAGCGCTCAGCCATGTCACCTCCTGCCCTCCTGCACCAGCTTTGGTATGCCAAGAGCTGCTGCAGCATCTCCCTGCAGCTGCAAGATCCTCATTTCAAAAGCAGCTCAGAAAAAGTGATGTGGCAGTAGCCTTGGGCTTTGCACACACTGGCGCACCTTTTATTTCTGCCGTTTACCCTGTGTGTGGTTTCTAATTTGAAATGTGTTGGATGCATTGCAAAATTAAGCAGGAACCTTCCTTTTTAAAAAGAAGTGCTGACTTCACTAGACAACAATAAAAAGCTGTTGCAAACTGATCTATTAGAGAGCCTTAAAAATATTGGATCTCAATTTTATATGTCAGTAATATTTCTGTATTTCTATATAATCAGATTGTGATTATAGAGCGATCACATTTGTCAACTGTGGTGAGTTTTAATAATGCCTCACAAAATATTATTTTCTTTTATTGTAAGAGTTGGTCTGAAAATACGTGTTGTAATCTGTAGACGTTTGGAGCTAGATATTGTATTAATAGCAACATCCTAACAATGAATGTTTTATGCGTAAGTGGACACAACCTAAAAAATATGTGCTTTAAAAGAATCATCTTTGACGCTGTGAAGTCAAGCACCTAAAAATCTGGAAAATGCTGCAGCTAAACCATTCGTGTAAATTACGTTTTCCCTTTTTTAGGCAGGTGGGAGGGAGCAGGTAAATAGGAGGAAACTACCTGAGACTGTGTTTAAGGTTGTAGCGGTTTCCACAGTTGCCAGAGAATCTGTGGTTTATTTGGTGTATAGTCCACTGACCAGTTAACGGAGGAAGGAAGAATGTGTGTTCAATAAGGCTGTCATTTAATTTTGAAATAAGGTGTTTGCCTTGTTTATTGCAGAAAGTGAAAGGCAGATACTGAGCGAGAAGGTACAGGAAGAGGTGTATGTGAGCGCTCAGCCAGCTGGATGCTGCACAAGGAAATGACCTCCTGGCCTGGCCTTTGCTGCTGAGTTCCTCAACGATGGTGAGTTAGTCACTTAACTCAGATTACTCATAAGCCTTTTGCTAAACCGGTCTCACTTTCTGGACACTTGTAGTTGTGGCATAAATCAGGGCCATGTTTGCTTTAAAAATATAAAGTTTTTATTGATGGGTTCTCTGGGGAGAGATAGGGGAATGATCATAGGTGCCCCAGATTATCCCCATTCTTGAGACTGCTGCTGTGAAGGTAGAATATATTTGAGGAGCAATTGGAATAGAAAGCTTGAGTGCAATTGGCATGGAATATATTTGTCCAGTTTAGGAACAGCTGTAGTACTTAAGATACTGCCTTCCTTTCCCTCATTTCCTTATCAGCTTCTTATTTTCCATATGCTGAAAGCTCTGTCATCTCATCCTAGCGGAATGGATCATAGAGTGATCTTTTCTGCTTTATTGCAAAGTCAGCTAGGTCAAATTAAACAGCCTTCAGGTTAAACAGCCACAAATTAAGCCAGATGACTTTGCATTGAAGCTGATGAAGAGTAGTTGCATTAAGGAGTACTTTCTGCAAAAATTATGTTGGATGATTGTCTGAAGTCTTACCATGAAAAGCACCTAGAAGAAGCTAAGACTTCTAGAGCAGGATTTAAGTTGTACAGAATTAATAAAAAAAATTAAACAGAAAATTGACTAGGTGCTCATTAGTTGAATCCAGTTTAACCTATGTAAAGGATAAAGTAGATTTTCACGAAAATCACAATGGCACAACTGTGTCTGTCAAGACGGTATCATAAATCACCTGTGTTAGAGGACCAAACTAGTGTTATGTGTGTAAGCTCGATCCTGGTCATCCGTAAAGTGTTTTGCTTTGCACCTTTACATTTTGAAACAGCTGATAACCTGCATCAAAAAGTTGCTAGTTTTTATGAAAGGGGCATTAAAATTTCATGCTTTCAGTCTTAAACAAATCTCATCTATAGCTGGTGTGGAGAGCAGGTTGTCCCTTGTCTCCCATTACTAATACAGTCTCCGAATACATCTGTTACCAAGTATCACCAGGGACGTGATTTTAGGCTTGGGTCTAGCCGAGGCTGGAAAATTGTTAAAGCCCTGTTTCTTGTGGGGCTCTGAGGTAAAAGCCTATTCTTTTCCAGGGAAAACACTGTGGTGCCTTGGCTTCCATCAGCCAGGTGCATTTGGAAATCTCGCTTGTTGCTTAAGTTGGACAAACCATTGGGGTTCACAAATATCCCTAAAAGCAGTCAGGCAGGAGTCAACTCTCTCTGTTACCAAATTCAGCAGGAGGATCAAAGCTTAAACCAGTACAGGCATTCCCTGCTTCTGCAGAGCAATGGTGTCTAGACTGGGCTTGAACTTTGTTGGAAGCTTGTGAAACTGCTGGAAACCCTGTATCTAAAGGGACATTTTAATTCTGCTATTCTGTTTTGAACAGCCATTTCTTATGTTGCACCACAGGAAAGCAATCTCTGTGCAAGGATCATTTGAATGCATTGGAAAGCAGATCAAAGCACATTCCTGTTGCAATGAAAAATCAAAACACATTTTACAAGCCCTTTTTGTTGGACAGCACTGCCCACGATGCCCCAGTACAATGTTAGAGGGACAGTTCTGTGTGCAGCTCCTAACTGGGTTTTGGCAAGGGAGCTGTGAGTGTTGCAAAAAAAGACACTTCAACGGCAAGTTTTTCACTGTGTCCTGCAGCGTGAAGCTCATTTCTTTTCTTTGTCCTCCCCTTTTTCCCCTTCCTGCCCCTTTCCTCCCCACCCCATCCCCAACAATTTTTGTTGTTAGTTTAAAATTTAAATTTCAGCTCTCCTGTAGGTGTTAATAAGGTTCAAACACATTCTGCTCCTGTTTTAAGCAAGTACAATCCCCCCCCAACTCAACTAAATTTAAGCCAAGTTCAAGTACCAATAGGTATAATGCACATATTGCAATCATTTTGCAGTGGGAGCATAAAGGCATGGCACAAATGTTGGTGATTTACAGGGAATGTTCAAGAATTCTCTCGGAGCATGGCAGCCCTACCAGGTCTCCTGGGGGCTGGCAGCTTGGTTCGTTTTTACATGCTGTCACACAGGGATTTAGATATTCACTCAGTAAAGTGCATTTGTTCCCTCGTTAAACAGTAGCAATTGTATTCAAGTATGAAAATCACTTTTAAGCTGTTAACAAGAAAACCCTTTTAGCCTTTCAGATTTTGCATTTGAAAAATTTGAAAAATAGTTATTCTGATAAAGCAATGTGAACTTGTGTTTTGGAGGGTTTTTTATAACCTTTTCAAATGGGTATACATTGAATACATCAAAATGAAAAAAAAAGATGTACGATTTCTTGTCAGTTACAATTTTCAGCCATTTATCTCTTTTCTCTCATTACCAGGATGTTGCATGTGAATTGTGTGGCCATTTTATATTTTGGATTTGGAAAGGTTTTATTGTAGAGACGAGATTCCTGCTGTGGTTACTGCTATATGCACAAAGACATGTGAATTTATAGTTGCTTCCATTCCTGTGGCTACAATAAATCGAAATGGGAGGGAGAACTCTCACTGTGCCAGTCAAGCAATAGAAAGATGTGAGGAGGGAAAATGAAGTTTAAGCAAGTTGGAGAGCCCAAGGCAAAAGAAGTTCCCTCTGCTTTTTGCGGAGAAGGAGCTTTCCTTGGATCTCTGCTTAACTGTGGTGGTCTTGTGCAATAGTGCTGTGCTTATCCTAATCAAATGGCTTTCACGTGCAGCCCCCCTCTGTCACTATGCATTTTTAAAGACTGTCTAATCAAAGCAACTCTTGTGAATAAGTTACATTTGTTAGAAATTTATTTACATCTTCTTGGTTCACTTGAGTTCAGTGTGCTGGAAAAAATAAAAACCTATTTTATATTTTTCAGACACCAGGTTTTTTTAACATTTTTTTTTTTTTTTGCACCTCAGCTGTGAATGTTCAGTTTATCTTAAGGACTGTGTGACCTGACAGGGTTTGTGCTGAAGGAAACCTACTGAAATCAAGGCTCCCCATAGTCAACTGGAGGTGGGTCCTTTGTGGGCAATGCTGGGGGAACCTGCCTCCATGGGTTGTAGGTGTCCTGGTGTGGGGTTGTGTGTGAGGTTGTGGGGGAGGTTCGGAAAGCTTTGGCATGAGCTGAAGTATAACAGCCCAGGAGACCACGGCTTATCCAATTGTAACAGCCCCCAGTATGGCGATGCAATGTATGCTCACTCTCTCCCTTGTGATCTTTTTCTTTAGTGTCACAACAGGTAAGCTAACCAACATCAAAGACTCATTCCAGTTAAGCTCTGATGGATATTTCTCGTTAACCATGTCTTAGGAATATTACACCTGCTACAAAGGCTTCTTTTATGTATGAAATAATTGGGTCAGGGTTTTTTAATGTTTTTTTTTTTCATTCGAGATAAATAAGTGAAATGAAAGCTAGTTAATTGAACTTGAAGCTTTTCCTAGCTTTTCTGTTCAGAGTGACCCTAGCCAACATCAGAATAGCCAGCAGTCCAGTGTGCAGAGTGACCCGTGGGGAGGTAAAACACCCGTGGGTCAAAATCCTGCTGTTTCTCGGAGTGCGGACTTGAATCTGCTTTCCTCTGTTTCAGAAAAAAGACCCAGCCTCCAGGCTACTTCTCTCTCTCTCTGCAGAAGATATGTGTATAAACAAATATGTGGGTGTTTATACATAATGGAACAGTTCCAGTGGGAAAGATGGATGAATCAGAACATCTGAATTTTTGCAAATAAATGTCCTGACAGAGTTGTTTGGAGGCAGTTAGTCCGCCTGTTAAAAATAGCCTCTCTTATCCGTACCTTCTCCTTTGAAGCTGGAAGCTGGAGCGTCCTTCCCCTGCCCCCTCTGATTTGGACTCAGAAAGACCTGCCCTCACACTTCATGGCTCCTGTATCCAGGCGAAGGGCAGTTTGCTCATTTGTGGCTGGATGAAGATTGTTCCAAAATTTTGCCTTGATGCAAAATTTACAAAATATTAAAAAAAAAAAAAAATTCTGAAAGACTGGATAATTATGTTGTGCCAAGCGCCACTAGGAAGTGCAGTGTACATGACGCACTAGAAATACCTAATGGTTGTTATGCTCTAATGTTCTGTGTGCATCACCCAAATATCACTCCTTCCAGGAGAACAAGTAATTTGGGGTGTATATGCCTCTCTGACTTGAATTCACCTCTGAGCTGTACTAGGAAGGTTTCAGGGCTCTGTATTTAATGAAGACTGGTGAAATGTTCAGAAGTACCTCCACTCCTAAACTGGGGTGGTGGGGAGTGGTTTATTTTTTCAAATGCTTGTTTTCCAGCTGGATCTGAAGTAACCAAGGCAGACGCTTGTGCCAACCTCAAAGACTAGTGTGTGAAGGGACAGTGGTGACGGGCCGGGGTATATGGGGCTGGGGGATTGCAGGTGTTTCATTTCTAAGAATTGTGACAGCAGATCTCTAGAGAGACTGTGGAAGGCTTTGCTTCTGGTGCCCAGCAGTGACCTCAGCAGGCAGTGATTTCTGGGTTGAAGGGTTTATCAGCCTGGGTTTAGCTCCCAAGCTCTTCTGCCCTCTCCCAAGCCGGCTGCAGATGATGGACTTTCAAACTTAATGTTTACCTGCCCTTTTCTTTTGGCTTGTTGCAAAGAAAAGCTCCTCAAGCTTAGGTTCTTCTCCTAAACCACTCTTAGGCAGCATGTTTTCTACCTTTATTAGTTTCATTTAGATTAAAAAAAGATTACTCATGGCAGTGACCACACCTTACAGTAAACAGCTTTTGCTTAAATGCTTTGTTGAACAAGAAGCATTATTATTTGCTTATAGAGAAACACGCATATGTGCTCTATTGAATCACTCCTTGTGCTGGTGATGGGTGCAGGTTCATGCCCTTAGTTGCTTCTCTGAATACTGATAAAATAGGAAAGTATGTACTGGAAACAAAATTCCTCCGTGGTTTTTTCAAATTTGTTGTATAAAGGGATGACTGGGGGGAAAAAAAAGGGCAAAAAGACTTTTTAAGAATTACTGCTTTATGCTTTTTATGAAAGGATGGATTAAAGCATTCAAGTTAAAAATCATTAAAGATTAATAAAGAAGAGAGGCAACAGGAATAATTTTAATTTCCTTCTACCATATATAATGATAGCCTTAGGGTAGAATGAGAAAAACATGGAATGTATTAATAGAAATTTATCCATTAGGACTGTACTATTTTTGCTTCCGTTGACATGAGTACATAGCTAACAAAAATACTGTTACAGTACAAGTGCTCACTCTGTAAGTAATTTAACTATTAGCTATCATAATGTACAAACCATAAAATGGCTGTTGAGGGGGCTTCTCTTTTCTCAACATGCAGAAGAGTTCTAGCTACTTGAACATAGCATTCATTTTAATCTTAAGCACCTGCACCAAATTCATCCCTGTAATGATACCAGGAATGGATTTGGCTCCCTGACCTGATGCCAACATAGCACAGTACTTTCATATCTGCATAAACAAAGGTGAAGCTGGCTGGAGTTCAGCAGAGCATGGTTTGGGAGGCGAGAGTAGGCTCTGCAGCAGAGAAGCTCCTGTTAGAGGATCCTGTAGCAGGGCAGGGTAAGAGTGTTGTTTGCAACACCTTTATATTGCTACATTTTGCTGCAGAGAGAAAAGCGCAGTTAAGACCTGGCGAAGAAAGGAGAAGCAGAGCCAAATGACTGGTATCTTTATCTTTAATGAAATCCACTGGGCAAGTGGAAAGTAATGCTATGGTGGCGGTGGTGATAAATAGTTTACTACACTGAGCTCTCTCTTCACCTGTAGCCCTCTCTGTTTTGGTAGATTAAAGTCCCTTTGGTTTTGTGCATATTTACAGTGAAAATTCCTTTTTTCTTGATGTAGGTCTTGTACTCCGTTTGCTGTAAAGGTGCTTACTTCCAGTAGGCTAATTGTATGATTCAAAGTCATTAGCGTTTATGACACTGAGTAGCTGTAATGCTCTCAGGTCCGTGCTCATGACTGTTTGTACATGTATTTCCTAGCCTGTGTCATAATATATCCGGGTTTATGATTGCTAATGAACACAGAAGGCCAATTTGCAAAGCAGAGCAGATGGACACATAATCAGTCTAATGACTTAATGTCACAAATGAGATGACCTTGCAGTTGCCTATTATTCATTTCTGCCAATACTGCTTTCTGAAAGCTTAATACAAACTCTTAAGACTGCTGCTTCCCTACTTAGAGCAAATGCTACAGCTTTACCACCCTAGTCACATCGGTGCTTGCTGAAGTCCCTAGCTGTACCAACAGGATGATGGGTTTTGCCAAAGAAAGCTACCGCTGCATTATGCCTACCTTCTGTTTTGTATTATCGGTGTGGCACACAGATGATCCCTTTTTTCCTTGAAATTTTAAAATCTTTCCTGAACACGTTGCTGTCATGTAGTCTCTTTGACATGTGTGCCGTTTGTTCTTACATTTGTTTTTCAGTTTAGTACCTTTACTCCTCCTCCTCAAATACATGTCACCCCTTGCTGTGTGACCTTACTCACAAAAATCATCTTTGTCTTTTCCCTTTCCCCTTTAATATAGAAAAACATGTAGACCTGTGACTGAGTCCTCATTAAATCAGTAGGACTTGGAGAGATGTTTAATTTTTATTTTGTGCTGGAGTAATTTGAAAAGTTAGGGGCCCAGCAACCACCATGACCTTGCTCATTCCTTCTGAGCCACCCAATTTTTAAAATTTTTATCCCCCAAAGTAAACCATTATTTAAAAAAAAAGGGGAGGTGGTCCTCCATAGTTAATTTTGTATAGCTTTTCAAAAAAAGCATACTCAGATGTGTCTTTTGGTTTGTGGGGAGAAGACAGGTCTCGGTTCCTATTGTGCTTTCCAATGGACTTTCAAGAGTGCTCTGAAGTGCCTCCCTCATTCTGGCCTGAGTAGTGTTCGTTGATGTTTTTAAAAATGAATAGGTTTTCCAGCTGATAATCTCAGACCTATGAGCTTCAGCCATTTCTGTACTGCAAAAACTTTCCTGTTTTCCCTGTTGAAAAGAGTCAATCATCACAAGAAGTAATTGCTCGTTAGTGCAGAGAAGAGGGGGGTAATAATGTGGCATCAATTATTTAATGTGCTGCTGATCTATTAATGTTGTCCTTAGTAGGTGCATTACTGAAAGACGAGGCACTTAAATTCCTTTCTAGGTCTCTATTTTGTCTTTGCAGTTTTTCAGAAAGTTATAGATTAGGTTGTTAACTAACTGATTTATGGGATATGCTTATTGTGCCAGTAATTTTCTGCATCAGTTGTAAATTACCTTCTTTTATTTTGCCATCTGCATAATTATATTTTACCCTTTGGCCTGTGTGCATAATTTGTTACCCTGACAACCTTTATCATTCTAATGTTTTTGTGGGTTTTGTCAATTTTTCTCATGTGAGTGTGATACTGAAAATACCCCAGTGATATGAAATTTTAAGTGACAGCACTATCTAAGGCTGAAATTAATTAACGTGCCTGAATAAAATAAATGGAAAAATTGTTTTGTAACTGCACAAAACTACATGTAAAGTAGCCTTTTTATAAACTGCAGTTAATATGGAAAAATCAGCACTAGTTGATTTTCTTTTTTAATAGATTTCCCCAGTTGAATTAGTTTGACTTATGGAAATGTGAAATGTGGGCAACTGTAGTCATTGTCGCATTGGCTAGTTGAGTAGTAATATTCCCATTGATCATCTCTTCTGAATATAAAAATATCCATGGGAATCTCTGTGGTACAGGTTGGTTTTTCAAGATGTGCCATAATTAAAATAAGCTAAAGGACATTAATTCACATTTACTTTAAGGAGCTATTTTCTGCACAACTACTGTATAGTCTATTGTAGGGATGGAAGGAAAGAAATTTGTCTCTTTTGTATATCTATTGATCCCCGCCCCCCCCCACATAGTGAGATAATAAACCAAAACAAAAGCAAAACCAAAAGTGTGTCTGTTTTCCAGTATCAGAGTAGATGATAGAACTTTACTGGTATTAACCTTAAGTTACATGTAAGGGGCTTTATTTGCATTTTTTTACCTGATAAATGGTGTTCCACATCAGGCTTTGCCACATAGAAACTCCACTGATATGACATAATGAAATAGGCAACAATAATATCCTAGGACAAAAATGAAGAGATGCTATCTAAAACCTGATGTATTATGTAGAAATTTTTTTTCTTAGCATCAAGTTACACCACCTGACCCAGAGAAAGAAAGATAGCATGTGTAAGAAGAGAGACCTTAAATTCTGCTTATGATTTTTATTTCTTAAAGATGCTACATCTAGAGGAATTTTAAAATAACTTATTCTTGAAAATTTCATCTTGTCAGAGAGAAAGATTTGATTTACAACTCAGTTCCTAAATATAAATATAGTTTGTCTTTTTGTAGAGGCTGTACTGGTATGTAGTCATAACGTGATTGGTTTTTTGGGTTTTTCTTCATTTTTTCTGATGGATGGATATTGAGTGACTGGCTATTGCTAGTTCTTTCTCAGTCAGTTATTGTAATAGGATTTTGGCTCAAACTTTCCATAAATTGGAGACATAATGTCATTTCATGATCTTTCCCAGAGACAAAGTTATACCAGCATCTTCAGAAGCAATCACACGATTTCAACTTTATGATATACTGAAGAGGCTGCAAGCTTATACCCTCTGAGCTTTACGAAATGCTGAACTTCTGTTGGCTTCTTAATTTTAAAGCTCAGGTAGCGTTTTCCAAGCTGACACTTGCTGAGGATGAGCTCACTTACTCTGGCTCAAGTCAGATTGTGGTACCTCCTGGTGGGCTTTGCCATGCAAAGGTGGTTGTGACACCAAGGAACCACCCGGAGGTAGCTTTTCCCTACTTTCCGCCAGCTGCCAGGTGTCTGCTGGGCCTGGGGCGGCAGCTGGTGCCCATTACCTGCTCAACAGAGCTGGGTGCTGGAGCACTAGGAAGGGTGGAGACCACCAGCCCCTCCCTGTCCCCTCCTGTGGTGTGTTAGCTGAGGAAGAGCCAAGTCCTTCTTGGTCTGTATTAGCAGGTATAGATATGTCTACCTGTCCATGTGTGTGCATATGAGGCAGTTGCTGGAGAAAAAGTTCCTAATCAAGTTTAGAAAGCCCTAAATATGATCTTGTAAAAGAGAAGCATTAACATGTGTTTTGAAGTATGGTAGGAGACATATTTGTATACATAACAGACATATATCAAACACTTCTGCTACTCCGGGTGGATTTACTGCATACTATGTTTTCCCTCACTTAGAGGAAAGGCTCACTCACCAGTCTGTGATGAGAACATGTAAACCATATTTGACTCAAAGGTTGTGATCTGTTCATTTGGTAATAACTCATTTTCCAAATATCTATCTGTTGTAGATTAAATTTGTTGAATTTTTTAAATTGAGATTTATAACTAAACACACTGTAATTTCTACAGATTCATTCTTGTAAGTTCAGTACATCAGTGATTTTGTTCTGTAATTCCAATGGTTTAATTGGTTTTGAGGGCAAACTTGCAGTTAGACTAACTTCTAGATTTCTCCTAGATATTGTTTTGGTTCAGCATTTGTATGGCGCTCTTTTGTTAAGCAGTGGTTTATGTTTAAGGGAGCATCTCTCGGTTTTGTTGCTTGTTTGGGTTTGGTTTTGTTTGTGTAGTAACTGTAGTAACAGGTCACCTTATGGCAGCTTGTTTCTTTTAGTCATCAACGTGGATCCCAAATGTCTAATCTGGATGGAAACCAGCTGGTCCATCTAAAACCTTGGCCAGTTACCTGTAATTATCTTTACAGCAAGTTGTTCTTTATTCCTCTAAACCTTCCTTGGCCTTAGGCTATTTATCACTTTAAAATGCTAAAACTTTTGTTATTTCACTCTCTCTTTTCTCTGAATGTGTCTCATTTGAAGTTTTTTAATGTTGCAAATTCCCAGCTTAACATAATTTTTAGTAATTGTCAGCAGTGCATTTTGGAATCAACTTAATGCATTAGCGATTTGAAAAGATGGCAGAAGGTACTGGGTTTGGAGATGCACAGGTTGAGGGTGTTTACTTAGCTGGAAGGAAGGACAGGATGAATTTTACCCATATTCCATAAAACATATCTAGCAGATCTATTCTTTTGCTTTCAGACCAGAACTCTATGAGCCTGGAGTTTACAATCTATTAATTGGATGTAAAAAACCCCAACAAACAAAAGCCTCTTCATTTTAATCTTTGTATTGATTTAATAATGAAATATAAACCCATACTTTAAACAGACCATGCACATATTAGTTTTTTAGATCTTGTTTAATAAAGCTTCAGAGATGAGATAGGAAATGAAGAAGCAAAGTTCACTTAAGGAAATAACTTTTGGGAGGCAGAAGCTTAGAAATCTTGTCTGCTGGTGATTTTGGTAGGTAGTTGCAGGAATATTGCCAGGATGTGAGAATTCACTTGCTAGAGCTGAAGTTGAAACAATTGTGACATATCAAGAAAAAACCAGCAAGCGCAATTAACGTGAAACACCCTCTTGCATTTCCTTTACCTCCTGAAAAGTTACTATGAGTTGTCTTTTCTTGCATTTATCTGATTGGGTTTTATTGTAATAATTTCACTGATCTATGAGCTGACTGTTTTAGTGTTTGTCTTATTTAGTAAGAGTATACATTTGGGTCAAATGAACAGCAAACAGCAAGGTTTGAAAGCCATATAGTTTTATTTGTCTGCCCAAGAAGAAGAAATAAAACCCCTTCAGTTTAGAAAGTGTTTGAATTTGTTAGGTTTACTGTTTGGGGTAAATATGATAGATTTTTGTAACATTGAGATATATAAAAGATTTTCCTAGAAGGGTGGTAACTTTGCTTCTGAGGAAGGTCTTCCTTACAAGGACCATGTGATTTCAACTTTAGTTTCCTTGTTCTGTAAAAGACTGCATAGTGTTTTTTATTGGGATTCTACTTAATCCCACTGAGTGTTCTCTTTAAATGACATGTATTCTATACGCGAAGTATATATACTCTCCCAAAGTTAGGGAGCGGCAGCAGCTCCCTAAAAATAGGTAGGAAATTTTCTATTACTGTTGTACCTGCGATTAGAAAATATAACAGAATGTGGATGATCCTAAAAGCTTAGCTGTACAAAATAATTTGATCACAAAGCTATGAAAAATGCCTGTTGCTTAATGGAAAGATGATGTGTGAGTACTGGATTTTCAAAGTAACCGTTAAAGTGGTGGGGGCTGGCAAATTATACAATGGAAAGATTTAAACCTATCTTGGCTTTAAACATTGTGGTAATTATTACTAATGTGGAAAAACGTTAAATGAGTATGTGTGGTTGGAGGAGTACTTGCGTTTGCAAGGTCCAAAACCAAGTGGAACTGACTGAGTTTATAACTGCATTTTGGGTAGAACACGTAAATATAAAGTAAAGCAAATACTTCCTCAGAGAGCTGTTTATCAAATCATCGATATTTTTTTCATCATGGTAGTTTCATGAGCTTCCATTGATCTGTACTGTTTAAATATAACCCTGATATGGGTGACAAGATCCTCTTTGTGTGAAGGTTTCTTACTCTTCAGAGAGCTTTTAAATACACAGCTTAACATTTCCATTTAATGCCATGGCTTGTAGATTTTAACATCAGCAAATTATTTTAAAAGAATACATGCTGCTTCACACGCAAAATAATCACTAATGATGATAGATAATAGGTTAAAGAACCAGACCTTCAATAAAAAAAAAAGAACTGATGTGCACAGTCTGGAGGTAATTTCAGAAGCTGGTAAAGTTCTGATGCAAATGGACGCCTCTTGGACAAATGGGCTTGTTTGCTTGTATCTAACATGGAAAGGACTCCTGCACCATGTTCTTCTCCAACATTAGAGTAAAACCTTTCTTTAAATACTTGCAATTTGGATATCGATAAATGAACTTGCAGGTTTGTGCAACTAAGTAGAATACTGCTATAAGTCGAGTGTGTCGCAGCATAGGACAAAGGAGCAACAGCTACCAGAGACTTTGGCACTTGGATAATGCGAGACCAGTTGGCAGCTACCAAACCTAAGTCATTAGAAGGAAGCAATCCCCCTCTTCCAAAATGAATCTGTTGACTTCCAAGTAGCACGTATGGTCTGATGACTACAGCATAATACTTCCTGCTTATGTTAGGCAGATCCTTTATTTGCATCTGTATGCAATAAAATAATGTAAAGCAGCTCAATTACAGCACTTGGATGAGGTGCTCTCCCTAGCCCCAAGGGGAGGGTGTCAGATATATTATGGTAATTTGGACCAGTGAGCATACCTACACTGCCTAGATCTTCTCTGGCATTAAGTAAGTGTCAATGTCTTTGTAGCACCATGCTTTGTGCCACTAAGTTTTAGCATGTTTTCTTGCCTGCATGTTACATAGCTACTGAGAAGTTATCTATAAAGTGCTGAAAGCATGGTCATCCCTGCTGGCAATGTTTAGGGATGGCCAAAGGGAACTTGGTGAGTGTGTTTACACAAACTTCTCAAGATGTGTCTGATTACAGCTAAAATTGCCTCCTGATTTATTGGTGCTGATGGCCCTTAAGCAAAGACCATTAGTCTGCTGAAAGACTCCCATTTGACGTAAGTGGGCTCTAGATCAGGCTTTATGTCATTAAACAGTTATATTTCCTGGTTCTTGGAGGTGAATGCACTGGATTCTTGCAATGATATTTGAATTAAGCATTATAAGCCTGATGTAGGAAGTAATGGGTGATATTCTGTAATGTAAGTTATAAGGGAAATTGGAATAGAAGATGATAATGGTTCCAGAGGGCCTCAATGGTTATTAGTCTTGTCATCCCTCTTCCCTCTGTCACCTCTCAGAGCCAGAAACTGGTGTGGAGGCAGAGACCACAATACTGGGGGCAAATATCAATAACTTTGCAACCAGCTTGGTGAATTCAAGCCTGCTGTGGCTTTGTGAAAGGTAGCTAACTGTTCCCTGTCAGCAACATACAGTTAAAAGTATATTTATGGGGAAAAAACAACAACAACAAACTTTGAAGTCTTAAAGCCTGATGTGAAAGAATTTGAAAAATGCTTGGATAAAAAAGCCGATGTAGTATACAAAATGATTACAAGAGCTTGCTGTAGCTATACAAATAAAAGAGTCTTCTCATAAAACTGAGATGATAGCGAAGAATTCTTTATATATAAAAATTTCTTTTTTCTCAGAGGTTGCGGCAGATTGTGCTCTCTCATGAATTTCATAGTTCTAAATATTAAATTTGAAGAAAAAAATATGACATTTCAGGTAACATTTGAACTGCATAGAACTACTTGGAAAGATGCCTGATTTTACTTCTCCTTCTTATTTCTCAAAAAAAACCCCCAAACATCTGATGGCCCAATTGACTAAAGTCTAGAGTTGTGCTAAGGGATAGTGCACTGGGTTTTCAGTGACTGTCTTCTGCCCAACTGAAGGTTGAAGTTGCTCTGATCACTTGTCACATTTATGTGTGCTAGCAAAGTGAATGCCCAGGAGATCTCAGCTGTCCACAATTGCAGATAGGCGCACTATATAATTTCTCCTTAGCATTTATAAAATGCATAGCTTATATAAAATTGTGTCTTTTTAACATATTTACGTCTCCTTAGCAGTCTCAGGAGTATTCCCACTGTCGTGTGTGAGTGCTTTCCTGCAGTGCCTACCTAAGTAGTGACACTGCTGCACTGTCACTTTGTAGATGGCTTTCCCTGAGCAGAGAGAAGAGGTTTGGGGGTTTTGTGGTGTTTGTTTCTTGGAGAGAGGAGGAAAAGAATTGAGGATAGAGTGTAGTAAATCCAAGTAGCTGCCTTTTCCCTTCTATGTCGTGTCTCCTTCCATTTTTTTCCCCTGCAGATTTATCCTGTGCAGTCTATTCAATAGCAGAGAACAGGCAGAAGCCAGAGAGAAATCTGACTGATTTGCAAAACAGGAGTGCAGGCAATATATTTTTCAGATCCAAGTTATTTTTTTATGTCCTTCCTCATTTTTCACAGTCTTAGCCTTAAAACAAGTACATCTCAAAAAAGGTTAATCTTGTCAGTTAACTTGATGGTACAAATTCTAATCTTGCATTCTAAGCATGAATAACAAAGGCTGTAGTACAGAGAAAATTAGAGGTGAACTCATTTTTCTTTATTCTTGATTACAGAGTTCAGTGCTAGCACTGCTCCCTTAACTGAAAGAGCCCTGTAATCACCCTCTGCACTTCCTTTTTATGCTCTCCCACTACTCAATTAAGAACTCATTAAACTGCACACCTGCAGTGTCTTTACCCTGAACTGTAGTTTTTAACCCCCTGCTTCTCCGTAATTATAATACAGCCTGTGGATTGCTTGACTTCAGCCGAGTAAAAATGACAGTAAAACTTATTTATGAAAATAAAACTTCTGTATTGTTTAAAGCCAGTTCATAAACAAGAAGTGAAAAGGTTTTTTGGTAAGCACTGAGGACTAGAAACTGTATTTACCATGACTTTTTGAGTAGATAGGACAGGGTAGAGTGCTAGCTGACGAATTACTATAGTATATAGTGAATAACTATAGTGTGGTGGTGCTGCCATTTGAGTGGGGGTGGTGGAGCAGAGGCTTGGGGACCTCCTGTAATATTTATGTTGGGTGTAACTTGCGAGATGGCCCTGTTTTGTGACTTGTCTTTGAGTGTCCCTTCTTGGCATCTGAGCTTTGTTAAGTTGTGGAGGAAATGTTTTGATTCTGATTCGTTCTGGAGGATCTGTTGTAAGTAGCATGAGTTCAGGGCTTTTTCATGGTGTTTTGGCAGAGGTTCCCTAAAGAGGGCCCTGCTGTATGCTCAGCCGTTTTCAAGGAGTAGTGTAAATATATAGGATTCACTGGGGAAGCATCTGTACTTCATGTCTCTGTTTTCTTCTCCAGCCATAAGGTTCCATACTTTGCTAATGATTACTGATGATTTGCTAGTACAGCAAGAGAGGCAGCAAGAACAGTGAACCTACAGATTTGAACAATATAACCCTCCGTGCTAAGTGATGTTTGCATATGAACTCTGGGACTTGAGGTATTTTTTGCAGGGTCCCATTATTTAGTAAGAGACAACAGAGACAGCTCAGAAGCAGGGGAGAGATGAAGAGTCCCAGGAGGAAAGGCATAGGTGCTTCAGACACATGGGGAAAATGAAGGAGAAAGGAAGAGATGGTAGCAGCAGCCCAGAAGAGTAAGTGTGGGAGTTCAATCCCATGTGACACAGAATGTGGCCAATTTTCTCATGGGAGGCTTAGCTACAAACAGGCTGACGCCCCCGTAGCCATTGAGGTGTGGAAACTCGTGAGGACTGCCAAATGTCCACCAAATGTCCCAGTAACACTCCTTCTAATAATTATGTGTATGTTCAAAAAAGCACAGGGACAACATCTTTCCTGGCCAGTTCTGGCAGGGAGTTGTGCTGCATCCAACAGGGCCAGCATGTGGGAGAAGCCTGTGGGAAGCGTGCTGGAGCTGTCCCTTGTTCAGGGTTAGCTGCTGTCTCTGGGAAGGCTGCATAGCCAGACGCAGGCAGCAGTCTTGTCAATGCACATGTGCTGCCATCGCTGTGCCTGCTGATAGGTAAATATCGCCTGCTGTTGAAGGGCAGTGATGCCTGATTCTATGCCTTAAGTGGTTCCCCTACAGAAGATATCTATACTGCAGATATATGCAGTGTAGAATAATAATCACCTCTCCCACTACAAAACCCTATCCGGACTCTATAACCTTCACTGGGTGTAGTGGATAACAAGTAGATCCCCTCTGAGAACTGGTATTTTCACAAATATATAAAACTTACTAGGAGCTCTGAAACCTGGTTATTGCATGTATTTTGTTGTGGGGGGAAGGAGGGAAGTCTTAATGTCTAACTTAAATCTACATGTAAGAAGGCAGCAGGAAAAAAACCAATCAGCCTAATGTTGTGGCTAAATGAGCTTTTATCAAGGACATGAGCAAACACATAATTGTCAGTTTGATTGCAGTTCACAGCCAGAAAAAATTGTATGCTTGCTGGGCTCCATCAGGAACACCTGTTAGCAGGAGGGATTCCTCTCTGACGAAGCTGAAAACTCCTTCCCAAGAGGGAGATTTTTTTCAGATGCTAGTAAGTGTTTCCCCGGGCTATTGCTGGAGCTTGCAAACTCCAAAGCACCAAAGGGAATCCTAACAAATCGGAGCAAAGACGCAAAGTGTAGCACTTATGCGCAGCACTGAGCAGCAAGGGAATGCTGACAGACAGCAGGAGGCCATCCAGCCCTATACACGAGATGGGAGAAAGGAGATTGTACTGAACCAAAAGGGGAATAGAAATCTAGTTTTCTGCATTGTATACCCCAGATAGTGATTTGGGGCCTTGATCACAGACTATAGAAGTAGATGTGGCTGACGTGTATTCTCTGTATATTTTTTACGCATTTACATATCTGATATTATTACACACATTGCAGGGTAGGCATTATTAGTGGCATGAATTTGGGAAGGGTCACAGGGCATGAGGCTGTAAATGAGTTATGCACGTTCTCTTAAATGAAGGGCTATAAATCTTGTTGAATTTTCCAGCCATGTAAAATTTACCAACAGTTGGTACAACTGCTTGAATATTACTTTTCTGTTGTTAACAATTTATGTGAAATTGTTCTCCCTTCTCCCTTTGGCTATTCATTCCACTGGCTCAGTCAAATATTTGTTGAAATAAAGCTCTCCTGGGGTGGCACAGTTGCTTAGTAGCATGGACATCATGGAGCAGAACGTACATAACTTACACAAATAACAATTGCAAAGTACCCATTGACTTTAAAAGATAGGTGACTTGTGCAGAAATTTGAAAGCACTCTGAGTGACCTAAACCAGTTTTCTCTGCCTACTCAAAATGCCAAAGTTTTTAAGCATGTTATCTTTGGATCCTTTTAACGCTAAATATGTATTCCCGGTTTCTTTGGCTTTGTGGGAAGTTGTTAATGTTAGCTCAGGCTCTGGGATATACAGTAAGAGAGAGAAAGAAGATGAAGAATTTCAAGTTGCGTGACTAAACCATGTGATAGCACAACAGTTTAGCAGACAGAAGTTTATGGACACAGTTTCATAATGCTTTTTCTTTGCAAATCTGTCACAGTAAGAAATTATACAAACTCATGGAAGATTTTATTGAGAATGTGTCCTACTTTTTTTTCTTTTGCAATCAATAGTAAAGAGACTATCTTCTCTGGGAAACCTAAGAGTTATTGAGTAGGTTTCTATACCACTATTAAAGATGTTTTTATTTGTAAGAACGTTTGTGATACTGTAAACCTAGGTTCACTTGGAACATTCAAAGTTGCATCAGAAGCTCTAAGCCAAATAACTAAGATGCTGGCATCCAGCAGGGTTTTTTATTGTGCAACAAAAGTAACAATTGAAATACATTTTCTTAATGGTGTCTGAGTTATGACTCATCAAATCTACATCTTTATGTAAGTATTTTGGTCAAATCGAGCAATATTTATGCCATGGTACAACAGCTGTGTTCATTGGCATGCTCTGACTGTAGGCTTTGGTGACTGTGATTCTTCTTTGTTCAGCTTTCTCGTTAGTGAATGATGCTATTTATCCTCATACTAAAAATTCAGTTTGGCTTTGTATCACTCAGTGTGATGTTTTGATATTTTCTCCTGAGTTGTGACTAACAATGAGGTAATTCAGGAAAAGAAGATCCAGCATGTTGCTTGGTAAACAGGGTGTGCTTGGAAATGCAAAGTGAAGACTGGCCATGATTTCTTTATTGTGCCCCTCTGTACAACAGTCCTGTATATTGTTCCTGCACAACTGCTGCCCTGTTCACCGCTCATACTGAGCAGCAGTTACAGTAATTCTTCAGTATTTTTATTCCGTTGGAACGGAGTTCTTGCCCTATTTGCATTACACCTGTGCTGAGAAATGAAGCAGGTATTGTTCTCCATAAATTATTGCGGACTTTAATTGTCTGTCTGCTTGATGACAGGCAAATTCAACAGGCATAGATGTTTACAGTGGTCTCAGCTGAACCTGTTCAGAATTGGTTCATAGCATAAATCTGTAATCAATGCAAAAAAAAAAAAAAGAGAAACTTTTTTATGAAGACTGAATGCAATTGAATTTATGCATAGTATACATTATAACACATAATTCTCACAATGTAAAAAAGAAATATCAATGTTACAGTTCTAAATTCCATGTTGGAAGTACTCTGTCCTTGAAAAGCTTGCCAAGGGCTGTCTCCCACAGAGACTGAGTAATAACTAGCTTTAAAAAAGGATTAGCACATGTGGTGTTTCATGGAATGGGGCCTAATCCTCACTATGACTTTTAGGTCCCACCAAAGTGCAAATGCTAAATAAGATGGGAAGTAAATCAGAAATCTCCTGAGGTAACATCAAGATTGTTGTAGTAAGAGGAATATTTTGAAAAGTCAAATAAAGCTGGCGAATACTGAAATACACTTTTCATTGTAAGTTGACATAACTTTTTAATTGTGCTCCTAGAAGGTGCGGCTTAACAAATTAGTTATTAAGGTCCCAGAAGCAGCTGTTGTCTGTGAACAATCAGTTTCTAACTGCTAGCTACGGTATTGTTTTCAGGACTAACTTGTGGCTTTTACAAACCTAGGCAATGTGAAACCATTTGAGAGTCTTTGCTGAAGCTGCATGCTCCTGTTCTTTGTTCAGTTCCTATATATAGTTGCTCCATGTGCGATGTGCATTCTTCAGCTTACCTTAAGAGGGACCCCACAACTTGTTAGCTCACCTCCATTAGGTGGAGCTGGAGATGAAATCCTGCTGTAGAACAATGAATGAATTGGGGACCACCGAGGTCGATGCATCCATCACCCATGCAGATCTGTGCTCCTGCAGAGGGCTGAGCAGTGCTTTGCCAGCGGCTGCTGTTTCAAGGTCAGTAGGGAAGTTGAGGGTACCTACTGCTTGCCCTGGAGTCTCTCCCTTCTGTGAATCTCTGAAGGCCTCAGAAGAGCTTGTATTGATAGCTCCACCTTGGACTCATCAGCATCAGTTTTGTGATTTGCTGCTGACATCAATCCAGCTGTAATTTCCCACTGTCATTTAAAGAGTGGTGGGCTAATGCTTCTGCCATTGTGCTGGCATGGAAAGTAGTTATGTCTACTGACCAACACCATCTGTAGGGCAACGAAGCCAAGATATGTTCACTGTTCACCAGCCCACTGTGCTTTTAGGTTGTCCACGTGTCCAATTTGATGGGGCAAACACCCACCTATCTTCTTCTATATTTCCTATTTTTCTGTGAGACAGCTCCAGTCAGCCATTTTGTGGGATCACTGAGGGAATGCACCCAAGAAAGAAAACATTACTGTTAAAAGAAGTTGTATTATCCCGGATAGGGTGCCACGCTCAAACATGCCTTTGCAGTTGTTTGCTCTTACCTATCACTGTTATGGCATTTGCTGAGGTTATTCTCATGTCCTTTCAGTAGCAACTGTCTTTCCGCTACCTACTCAGAAAGGTCACAAAAATTTGCAAGGCCAGCATGTAATCCCAGCAAGTGCTGCTGGATGAAGCAATCTTGCTGCTCTTATATGGGACTCTGGAGGGATTGGGACAAAGAAAAGCCAACTGAAGGATCCAACCTCTTTAAAAGCAAAAATTATCCCTCTGACAAAATTCTGAAAACTAATGGACCCAAAACCCAAATTCACCACTGGCATAACCAGGTGCAACTACAGCAGAATGAGTAGAGGCTGGTGGGGAATTTAATTATGTGTATTTGTGCACACAGAGCATATACTTTAACAGGAAACACATACATAATAAAGCAGGATTTATGGTTATAATTGTTTGTGCTGACACAAAAGTTACAGGATCAGTGTGTACAGTCTTTGAACATCTAAGTAATTGATTTTGTTTCTCACTTTTAACTGCATTTGTGTTGAATGCAGAGTACATCACATGAATTCCATCATTACTTTTCGTATTTCAAAACATGGCAGTAATCTTGTCTGAAAAATGAGCTCAAAGGTAAAATTCAGCTGATTTGCATCTGTGCAGTCTTCAGAAAGGCCACATGTGTATAGTCAAGAGCCAAACTTATCCCCATATTTTTACATTTTAATCTTATATCTATATTGAAAATATTTTCTGTAGTAAGAGATTATTGTTGCATTTCAACCAAAAAAATTATCATAATACTGCAAAAATGATTGACACTTTTGGGTTTCAGCCCTTGCTTATGAAAAGCTTTTGCAGCTTATTTAAGTCAAAGTTCGAATGCTACTTTGATCTGAATGCCTATTTTTGGATTTGTATAAACACAAGCAAATAGAGAACCTTTTATGTTAAATCAAAATGTGGGGTTTTTTTCTTTTTCATCTGAGAACACTCTTCTTTCAAGGAAGCCT
The DNA here is from genome assembly GCA_013389945.1 of Fregata magnificens. Classification (NCBI taxonomy): domain Eukaryota; kingdom Metazoa; phylum Chordata; class Aves; order Suliformes; family Fregatidae; genus Fregata; species Fregata magnificens. Next base: position 110,419 of record WAAD01035347.1, on the reverse strand, counting down.
TTAGAAAACTTGCATCAAAATTCTTATTTTGATTGTAGGTAAAAATTGTATCTGAGACTATTACAATGAAATCAAATACAGTTAAATCCAGTGTCTAGTGATCATTTTTCCCCTCTTCTTATGGGTTTCCAGTGATTTCCCATATGAATAATTGCTAAATCTTTAGGAAACCAGGACAATAATGGTTTTAAGACTCATTTATTTGGCCTTAAGCTTCTTTCTAGATCTGATGTGAAAGTAAGACTAAAAGCTTAAGGCGTAAGATAGACATGCCTTATGTAAGACTCGCAGAAGTTCCCTGCATACAGACAATTGAGTCATCTTGGAAAAAACATAGAAAGCAGGTAAGCTTTGCTTAAACTTACCTTAACGGTGCAGTTGGGGGTAGGAATTGGACTTGTTCTGAAAATTTATGTGTTCAAAAAGTGACTTTTTAAGTTGAAATCAATGAGCACTCAGCTGTTTGTGTAAATGTGGTAATTAAAGAAGCAGGTAGTTGACAATGTATAGCTATTTGTATTCAGTCTCCAGGTGAGGTCCATGTGTTCTGCTTTGTAGTGTCACCTCCTGAGTGTAATGTCTCTCAAAAAGGTCTTCTAGTCCTAAATGGGCTGCAGCAGATCTATGCTGGCCCCTCAATAAGTTGCTAATAATTTAGAGGCAAAATTGTCCTGCCTTTTTCTGGAACATTTTCTAAAAGGCACTGAAAGAGTACAGTTAAAAACCCGCTGACCCTAGTGGAGCTGGAGAAAAACCTCTTCTTACTCAGCCTTTTGTAGCCTCAGCTCCTCAGGCAGCACTGGCTTAAATGAACTGCAAAGTTTATGACGAAGCTTCCTGTAATACTGTGAAAACTGCTTTAAGTAAACCTGGAAAACAAGGACTTCCCAGAAAGTGCTTTGCAGCAAATAGCATTGACATGAGAGGATCACTACATCAAAACCTATTCACAAAAATTCCTTGAAGAAGTCCCATGAATTGGCTGTAGTTATAGTTTTGCAGTGTGTGTATCTTGGATTGCTAAGGGCCTGCCATAACATGGTAACTAAATACAATAAAAAGTGTAGAATGAAAAAGGATGTACAAAGTCTTGAGCTGAAGAATGCCTGCAGGCATGCTAAAAGTTTCATGGGGTCGACGTGGAGTCTCCCTCTGCAGGGAGATTAGCAGAGGTTAAAGCCTCTCTAGTCACTCATTCTTATCTGAAGGCTGAACCAGGGTATAATGAATAGATATTAATTAGCACCTATTTACTATTTTTCTCAGAATAAATTGACATCTTGTAAGGAAATTATTGTGTTAGAGTTCAGCACCTGATTTGCCTTTAGCAGCCTACACATCTGCTTTCCTCTCCTGATGGAAGTTACATTTTTTACAATTAATCCCAAAGTTTGCAAGATACAGTTGAAAGAAATTGCTTGCATATCTCTAGTATAGTCTATGGGCTGAAGAAAGGAGCAATACAAATTCAATCAAGAGAATTCTTTAAAATTAGCTTATATGGAAAAAGATGTTACCAAGCAATTTAACCTCAAATGTCCAAGTGTACCTTATTTTTGATGGACAAGGCTTTAGCTTTCATAACTCAGACGAGGTATTGTAATTCCATTTGCAAGAGCAGATAGGTTTTAAAGTTACAATGAAAGGTGTTTAAACAGGTATTACTATTATGGAGATAAAGAAAATATCTACAGTATCAGACAGAAGTAACTTTTCTTCCACCCATAATTTCTATAAAATTTTGAAAAGTTGCACAAGTATTTTGACTTGTAGATCTTGGTAAACAAAAATCCCAGCTCCACAAGCTCCCCGTGACTTTGAAGATCAGACAGTGATCCAAAACACTGATTGTGGCATTAAAGAGGAAAACTGAAGATGTTGGACAACTCCTGAGCTCTAGGAGATATGAAATCCAGAATGAAACTTCCTTGACAAACTAGTAATCCTTTGCTGAATAGCCAGTTCTGCATTTGTACTATTCAGGAGCATTCAGGGATAGTCTAAATCTGCTGATGTAAAGCTGATTTGGCATATGGTAATACTTTGCTCTGTTGTGTTCTTGGGTCAGTGTGTCTCTAGTAGGTGTGTCGTAGACATTGCATAGGATATGTTGCCAGATTTTATTTTCTCTTGCTTTGCTAGGTGGTGTCACAGTACATACATGCTCCAGTGCTTAAAATTGCATAGAACCACATATTCCTCTTTTCCGTCAGGCAAATATTGGGCTGCCCCTAGAGAAGTTTTAGGATGCAGCCCCTGCTAAGGAAGGGAAGCTTTCAGTGTGCATTGAGCGGTAGGCAGAAGAGGTTCAGGAGGAAGGACTTCTAGCAACCCTCTGAGAATGTGCAGCTCGTGCAGAGAAACTTGAGAAGCTGCCGAGGTGAGTAGGGAGCAGACCCAGCCAAACTACAGAGGTGCTAAAGAGAGAAACTTCCTAAGGACCACAAGAAAAAGATGTGTGGTTTGCTGCAAGCCAGAAAGCCAGACCTGATTAAACCTCCACCTGGAAGCATCAGTCCATCTTGCAAAAAGCTAAAGCTCTGTTCCAGTCAGGTCCCCATCACACCTGGCATAAGGTGTAGCTCTCGTTTCCCTGGTCCAGTTATATAGTGGAGAGTCAACATGTGCTCTGAATGGGTACAGCCAAATTTTTTATCTGGTTTGGACTGAAAACTCAATTTGGAGCTGAGGAATCTTTGTCAGTGAAAGGTTTTTATTAAAATTGGTAACTTTCCTAAAAGGTCAGGCCTCAGCAGAAAAGTGCGTAGATAAATTGGTGCATTTGCAAAGAAAAAGCTTTCAAGAAAAGTTCTCATTCAACTGTACTTCTGTTCCATACAGTGTAGGAGGATTTTTTTTTAAGATAAGCATTTTTATGTTCCAAACTGGTGAAATTAATAGTCCTTTGACTGTTGCACCTTAAGGTTTGTTCTGTTTTACAGGTAACTATTATAAAAGCTTGAAATCCACTGAATATGGAAGGAACAGCTGCTCTAGCAAATGTACCCCTTGATGCAAGCAGCATAAAACATGAGGAGGTCTGGAAACTGAAAAGTTACTTTACTTTGAGATGTCGCAGATCCAGTAGGCAAACCCCAAACAGGTCCCATTAACAACCTGTTCAGAAAAAAACAGGCCATAAAGAGAATCTTTTTGAAAAGGTTCAGGCATATGTTTTCCAATAAATTAGAAAGAGACATTGAATGTTGCATTCACTTTTGGTGGAGGAGAGAAAGAAAAACTATTATTAGCAAAGGTCTGGGCTGGAACTGGAACTTAATCCTCTCAGATGCGTTTTCCTACTCAGCTGAGTTTTTGAAAGCCAGTAGTCATGGTGTGTAAAATGCAGAGTGTTGGGAACGGTCTCTTTCTCCACTCAAAATCTATTACCAGAATTGAAGACAATTAAGTATAAACAATGTGCAGAAACAATTGGGACGCAAGCTGCCTATCTCTAACATTCATTTATATGAAGTGGCACATTGCTTTTAAATCTAATAGCTTTTGCAATAAAGTCGAACTGAAATGTTGCTTGTTATCTGTTGGCCTCAGAAAATATTGCACACCTCAACTTCACTTGTGTTTTGCTTAAACAAAAAACATAAAACCTTGTCCCTCTGCAGTAGCTTATAAACTACAACAGCTCCTAAACAGAATTCTTCTCTTTGACCTCAGTAGGAATCTCAGGTGGGGGAAAGGTCTATTTCCGTGTCTTCTGGATGCAGTTGCACAGAACCTGATATAGTTTTTCCGTTCTGTTTTAAATGAGAGATTCCATTATTTTGATGCACTTCTGGCAGTTATAGCATACAGACTTCTAAGCATATGTGCATGTATATATAAAGTCATTTCTAGTGCATTTTATAAAATATACTGGAAGAAAAACAAGGAAAGGGAAGTCATGGATGGCAATAACAGCATAAAGGGACCTAGCTCATCACTTTAGTCTCTTTTTTTCCTTTAAAATAGTATGTCCTACAACCTGGATGCGGGTGGGCAGTCTTTAAATGGATCACCATCAAAATTTTCAACTACGATGCCTCAGCGTTTCTCCCTAGGTGCAAACTGGGTTGTATTAATCACTGGAGACTGATATTTAGCTCTATTTAGCATTTATTCAAAACTTTTAAATGGAACGGGTGCCTTGCTTCGGTACTGTTGACTGATGCTCCCATATGAAATATTTAAACGGGGTCCAGAGAAGATTCCTTCCCCAACTTGGACTGCAATAAGCTTGTGGTGGTGTGGAACCTGGCGAAGTGAGAGACTGGCAACAGTACTGCTGATTTAAATGGAATTTTGCAGAAGCATATAATTCCTGCAAGAGAGATATGGAGATGACCATTGTCCCAGAATCCTTGTTCAGTTTTAAAAGACATATATATCAATATCTCAGCATTCGTTAAAAAAAAACCACCCCAAAACACCCTCCCCACACACAAAACCCCACAAAACCCCCAAATCACTATTTCCTTATAGAATTATAAGAAAACAGGAAAAAACTTAATGAGAGTCATGGAAAGGTTGTCGTGGAAATAAGAAAAGGAGCAATGAAAAACATCTTTGAGGAGATAGGTCAAGAAACTTAGGTCAAAAATCAGATACATTTAACTATAACCAAAGAAATCTTAGGGGAGGATTTTCTTCTGTGGAAAAGTTTAAGAACAAATAAAGTATCTGCTGTATTAAATGCATGCGCTTTCTATAAATCTGTAGATGAGTTTATGCCAAGGAAGCAAAACTGATGAAAGGAATCATTCTGTAATTGGCAAAAAATAGTGAAATAAAGTTGCGGTTGCAAGGATGTGCTGGATTGAAGAAAACAGTGTGTTTTCTTACTGCTCATAGCGTGTGCGCTGTAAAGAGTTATCGATTTGCGTGGTCAAGTACACCAGCGAATGTATGAGGAGTACCTCATGAAAAAATGCTTTCTGCGCCGGTAAATCTGCTCTCTGCAGTTTGTTGGATGGGATGTCTAGTAGAAGAAAATGGCATTGTGGCTTCCAAAGATGAGATGCTGTATAGTGAAGTTATGTGTTAGCAAAGCTGAAATCCGTATCAGGATTTTCATCAGGATATATCATGCGCTCATTTTTTTTATACCCTGGTTGATGTGCCATAACAAGAACACCAATAAGAATGGTAGAAGAAAAAAATCAGGCTATTCATAATGCCGCTGCTCAAGCAGTGCCATCTGAGAGCTGCAAGCACGAGTGCTAGCGTGGCAGGATTTATGAGCTGTTATGCACTCTGTTATTGTTTTGTGTCTTTTCTTGCAGAGCACCATGGTCATAAATTGGCTCAAAGCATCCAGAGCTTATTGCTGAATCTCTTGTCAAGTTTTAATTTTGGATCTTGGTCATGTTGTATTTTCCAGCATTTTCAAAGACTTGTTGGAGGAGTTACGGATGTAATAGAAACGTCCTGTGGGAAGATGAGTCCCAGTAAAGGGCAGCATGGTGTCATAAAGGAAGGAGACCACTTTTTTTACCCACAGACCATTATTCAATCGTATTGTTACCATGTCTGTGGACAGAGAAGCCTGACGTATAATTAACATGTTTTTAGGTGCCCTGCATTGAAAAAAAAGAAAAGATGCAAGGTAGATGGCATAGTCTATGAAGGAGCAATGAAGTCTTTGAAGGAGCAATACTCTTGTTACTGCTCCCAGGGGCATGTTCCTAACAAACTGAGAATAAATAATGGCTCCAGGCAGTCAGGTAGCTTTCCTCAAATCCAGTGGGCAAAATGCAAGTGAAACTGGGAAGAATTTCACTTTTTTCACAATATTGCACTTCCTATTTCACAATTAGGAAGAATTATGTTTAGAAAGAAGTGCTAAATGGCATTCGGAGTTTTGAGGTGGACTTTTTCTAGGCAGTTGTTAAATGTCTGCACACAAAATCGTCTACCAGCAGTTTTTTGCACAAGGCTCTGTTGCAGAACAGGCGTCGTTTTGCTAATGAGATGAGACTTATTATGAGGCTGAAATTAATTTCTCTGTTAAATTTATCTGTGTAGAGCAGTTATAAAATTGCTTACAGCAATCAAGATCCTGGTAGCTTGCCAGCTTTTTAACAGATAAGCAGTTTTGAAATAATTATTTTCCAATANGGGGGGAGGGGGCACATATCTAGAAATGTGTAATGAACAGGTTGTGAATACCAAGTGCGAATATTGTACTTCTTTCTCCTTTCAAGTGTTCCCATGAGACATTGCAACACTTCAGCAGTACGACTTCTGTACTGTTCTGTTATTTTTAGTGATATTTAAGGCGTGTTGTAATCCATATCTATAGTGCTATTAAGTAAATCTATCCATGTGTTATATGAAAATACTTATATGCGTCTTTGTATTTAGCTGGGAAAGAACATCTATGCTCTAAAGTTATGTAAAAACTAAAATTATGGAAAACTAGTTAATGGACATGTTAAAATGCATTTCACACCTCTTATCAAGGTGGGTGTACCTAAATGCAAATTTACTGTGGAAAGAGAAGGGAATGTAAGGAACAGATTTACCTCTCCTTGGGGTTATCCTACGTTTTTTAAACCAACATCCTACCCCAGTTGCTGTGTGGGGTGTATGGTCACTTCGAGACACTGAAAGGGCTGCTGGCCTGACTCTGTTAGAGACTTGCCGTGCATGCTAGGGAGGAGATGGAGGACTTTATTTCCTCTTGGCAGACTTTAAAGTCCAGAAAGGGTCATCCACGGTCTCCCTGCAGGTGAGATAATGATGCGGCCAGGGGAAGGAGGGAGAGAAGAGATGCTTTCAAAGGCAAAGGCTCGAGCATTTCTCTGGTGGAGAAAGCTGTTCCCCAAAGATGGGCAGAGCACGGCTATGTGCATGGCAGGAAGGAAGGCAGAGGTCACTGTTGCTGTTGGCTTGGCAGAGAGTATTTGTTGCTCTGTGGGGAAAGAAGGGGTAAAAAAAATAAAAGACTGATTAACACGTTTAAGACATTGTATGCCAGAATATCTGTGGTACGTGTTGTCCAGGCCAGCAAGAGGTGTGATCGGACTGCAAATTACTCGTTTAGAATGATGAGTGTAGTCACTGCAAATTAAAATGTTGCTCAAATCTGCAGGCTATTACTTCTCAAGTTCAGTTACACACTTGCTGTATTTTTTTTATCTCTTTCTTTCCTCTATGTGAACAAAAGAGAATTATTGATAAGTTAGAAAAATTACATGGGCAGCCTGTCATTTTCTAAACTTACTAACTTTCTAAAATATATCCCCAAAGTAACAGAAAAAAGATTTTTATGAGAGCAACAGAATTGCAGGTAATATGTAGTATTGATTGATGAAACTGGGTGGGAAACAAAGCAAATGCAGTGAATTTGCTATCTTTGTTCTCTTTTTCTGTTATTTAGTTAAGAATGCTTTGGATTATTTGCAATGTAGTAGCTTTCAGAAGCAATGACAAAGTGTGGTACTTAACAAGATATTAATAGAAAGAAAAATAATTTAGAAATGTTATTATTGATGCATATGTATGGAAGCACCTCTTCTTTGATTTTTGCATTTCCTTGACAGAGACAGCAAGGACAGGCTTCTTTACCTGATGGCCCTAGAATTGTTTGGGGCTTGCTTCAAAAGAAGTTTTCCAGAAGAAATACCTCTATGTGAATCTTTCAGCATACAATCGAAAATCAGCCTTACTTTTCAAATTAGAAATCTGTGAAGGCATAGATGGGCCAAAAATATGAAATAGACCAGAGAAGACATCAGAGCAAGCACCAGTCAACGTGATGTGTTTTGATCGCTTTAAATAGGTTGGTAAATTTCTTGATGTTTTCCATTTCTGGATTAAATCCAGGAGCACCCATGGGTCCCTAAGATACACGTGGCTGCATCTTCTTCCATCTCAGTGCTCCCTTAGCTAAGGAGTCAGATCTACACTATGTCCTTCTAAAAACGCGCTTAACCCAAATTAGAAACTCCGGAGCACCGGAATAGAAACTTCAAAGTAACCCCTGATTTTATTTTTTCTGCATTCTGGTCTGCCTTTGGGATTTAGTTGTCATTTTCCCCTTGCATATCTGCCATTCCAAACCTGGCACATGTCCCTTCTTTCCAGAGGAATTACCTGTACTAAAATGATCCTGCCAGTTCCTAATAGCTGTGTGGTCAGATGACAAACATATCTTTCCCATTGGCACTCTTCAGTCCCTCTGGTGCTAGTCTCAGTGGGTATATACTATAGTGAAACAGCAGTGTAGAATAAACTGTACACTGACTCTTAAAGCATTTAGTTTATAGAGATGCATTTTTTTTTCAGCACAGGAAGTTGTGGCCTCCTCGATATGGCCAAGGGTAAGAAGGAGGAGAGAGGAGGTGCAGGCAGGAGTTGAGAAGAAAGAAAGTGAACTGTTCAAAGAACAGCCACTGGCTTTGCCTTCTGCGGGGATGCTCAAATGTCGAGAGGGTTATCTCAGTGACAGCAAGGGTGCAGTGCTGGCACCTGGCAGGACGCCTTTCTCCTGAAAGGGAGATGAGAAAGAAAAGCAGCGCTGGGAAGATGCAGAGCCTGAAGGGCAGGCAGAGGGTCATGAAGTGGGTTTGGGGGGAAGCTAGCAGACATTAAGGACATTTGTGAGAGGTGGGCGCTGGTGGAGAGTGTGCTTTGCGCTCAGTAGGGCTTAGGGCTTCATGGTGGAAAATGTGACAGCGCAGGAAAACAGAGCAGGCTCAGGTAGACCTGCAGTGATGATACTTACCACATTTTCTAAGTAAGTTAGGCTCCAGGAATTGGCTGTTGACAAACAAATTTCCAGGCGTGTGAGAGAGGTTTTAAGGTTAAAAAGTACATCAGAGTAGGGCTACATCTAAAAACTCCTCTTGGCTCCAGTAGTGTTTGTGAACTAGTGGTGTACAATATGAGAGAAACTGCATATGGGTCACCCTGGGGGCTTGCAAGGGCCTGTGCTCCTAGTTTCCGTGGCTTGGGAAGTCAGCAGGAGTGCTAGGACTACAACTATCCTGTTTCTGGCAGGCTACATCTCCTTGTTGATCACTTTCTTAGCCAGAGCAATAAAAACAAGCAGGAACGGAGATGTAGGCAGTTTGGCTGTGGCCTGACCCTAAGACTTTCTCAGCTGTAAGAATAATTTCAGAAGAGCAGACGAAGGGAAATATTTTTTGCTTAATTAGTTACAGCATCTCATCAGTCACATACCACACAACACACAATTTTACAAACGGTTGTACTTTGCCTGGATATAAATGGATTGTAACTGATAACTCATAAAAAATGAATAGTTAGATGTAAGTTTTTTAATGGAATAAAAACCATTGCAGTAATGAAAAAGCTGAGATTTTAAGGACTGATAAAGCAACAGATTCATCAGAAGAATGTGTTAGCAGAACAGCTATGTATACTCTTGGCTAAGTGTAACAGACCTGTCATCAGAAGATAGCAAATGTTACACGATGAGGATAACCAAAAATTGGGGGTAACCAAAAATCCAGAAAATTGAAATTGGGGGTATGTGAATTTGTAAGAGATTGAAGGAGAAAAGTATTATCTAAAAAGTGCTTGAAAGCTAGTACTTTGGCAGCATTGCACTCCTGGATGCTGTTGATCTGGTCATTAGCTTGTATGATACTATGCAAAATTGTCTCACCACAGGTGAGGTGTGGTCAGAGCAAAGATCTGAGTCTGTGCTGTTTTATTGAGTTTTGCTCTTTAAAGTATTTAATTGGCCATTTTCCATTCAAGCTAGATAGGATTTTTATAAACCTCAAAGTCATTTCATTTTCATGAATTCCATTTTCCTCTGCCCTACAGGAGGGGTGTAACCATTTCCTTATGACAGAAGGAATCAAAGGGGAAGTCAAACAACGCATGGCCTAATCGATATCGGTAAGTGAATGTCATTGAGTAATTGATCTGCGTCCTCCACAGGATTTTTCATTGCGGCCTGTTACCATAATGAGTGGTGAGCAGAGCAGAACTGGTCTAGACAAGAAGATAAAGGCCTCTGGTGAAAATGAGCCTTTTTCAAATATAAGTTCAGCAAATACTGGAACAGAGGGCTATTTTTTTTTTTTTTTTATTAGATGCAACTTTCTTTCTAAATCAGCACCAGTACTTCCTTAAATTAAGAAATGCAGTAAGCACTGGAATTATTAATGACATTGTATAACTGTACCATGGCTAGTTATCTCTATCCCCCTTTGTTATTTTTAAGGACCTGTTTACTGAATTCAACAGTAAAATCCCATTAATAATTAAATACTTAATTTTCTTTAGAGAGAAAAATAAGATAAACACTCTATTTTCTTAGGTAATTCATGGTTATGAATTGAATGACTTGTTTAAAATCAATGTTAATAAATAATGTATAGGATTCTTTTTCAGCCACCCCATAAATACTAAGCTGATTGAAGAAAACAGAGAACATACTAATGAAAATGTATCTTTAGGCAGTGATAAGATTTTTGTGTGTATGTTCCAATTTATATGAAATTGATTTCACACTTCCACTGGCGAATGAAGCCTTGTATCAATCAACTGAACACACGCACGAGCAGGTGAACACTTAAGCATAACTTTCCTCTTGCTCAGTTGCTTCTCAGGGCCCCCATTGTAGGGGTCTGTCTGACACTCCTTTGCCACACATGCAGTCCTGCACATCTTTGCAGGATTAGGACCCACGTTTCACAACTGTTTCTTTAGGTGGCTCCTTCTCCATTGTGTACTCTTTTGTTGAGCTGAATCTGGTCTGCATGTGTGCCCCGTGTAGGGGTGGCACCTTGGCTGAGGCAGAAAAGGCACTACCAAGTTACTGTTGGCAGGCAATGGCTGAGTTGGAAGCAACTTACTTTGTAAGGGCAGGAGGAAGGATGAAACTATAACACTATTTATGGCATGGAGGTAAGCAATGTTGTGTGGGGGTCCTGGCCGGGGAATTTCATATTCCCTGAAGTTTGTATCATCAAGTTTATTAAGGTTAAAACTCTCAGTTGATGAAAGTCAGGACAGATCAATTACAATTTAATGGTTCATAATTTTGCCCTTCGGTGACCCAAGGAACTTTTGTTTATTATGCTAGGCATAAAAGATGGTGTGAATCTGGTAGGAGGTTCTTTTGTCCTCTCTTCTCTGTGTCCCTGTCCCCACCCTCCAAAAAATCAAGTAGTAATATGTAAGGAATAAACTGTATAGAAAATTGAATAAATAGGTTTTGGTCAGCCATATATGCACAGATTCTGCTAACATGCCTGATTTTGTTAGTTGCATCAATGTAAAACTAAATGCAAGGAAAATGATTCCTAATTGGCACGCAACAAGCAGCAATTGTAATCTGTGAAACAGCCTATGCTGTCAAAGAAGGGGAGAGTCACATGTGACAGCCTTTGAAGCTAAGTACAGTTCATCTCCTGGAACATGCAGCAGCTTTCCTCAGAGAAAATAAAACAAATATTCTATTTTCTTAAGGAATTTATGTTTACAGTTGAAGGTGTATGATGTCGCCAGTAAAGGCAATAAGGTGAAGGGCTTTTTTTCTTTTTCTTTCAAGAAGGAATTAAAAGCTAGAGAGAAAATGTGAATCCCTTGAGATGGGAACCATGGTGCTCAGCACTGGGGGCCTGTTTTCAGCTGTGGAAGTAGATGGTTGGTTAGGAGGGAGTATCATCTCTGAAACAGTGAAGATGACTGAAGTGTGGGGTGATGCATCACGGATGAAGAGGGAGTTTCTGTGTTTTGGCTGCAGTGATCATGAAGCTCTGAGAAGGAGGTGAAGTGTTAAAATGAGGTCTGAAACCAGCAATAGTGCTGAGAGCTGCTAAACAATGCCGTACTCAAGGAAGGCAATAACTTGTGTAAGGTAATGAACAGATTTACAGACTTGGAAAATGGTGAAGAAGAAAAATGCATTTAGGTTAAAAGCAAACAATGAGTTTCTGGACAGGAATGAACATACATCCTGAACAAGGGGAGAATGAGGTTTGGAACACTGTGTGCCTGCTATGAAACCAATCTCTCTGGCTTGGAAACCTTCTGGAAGTGACATCAGGCTTAATTATGTGAATACTCTGGCTGTTTTATTAAAAAGTTTCAGCAGAATTTGTGAAACACTCACTTGAGACATGAAGTGCCCTAAACTCTCATTGGTCTGTGAATTTTGAATGTGCCAGTCAGTGCTGAGCTTGTCTCTTGGGCGAGCACATGGGCCTTGGCTTGCAGAGTGCGTTAACTGAAAAGAGGACTATGCAAACAAAAAAATTTGTGGAGAAAGTGCACCGAAAACCAGCAGGCTTGATAGTCTGTGCTTTCAGAATATGCTTGTAAAATGAAATAGGGTGGATTCACACCCCTAGCAGTGCAAATGATGAATTCCCTTCCTGCACTGCTCTGATTTTTGCTTTATAGTTTTATATTAAAAAACATCTTGAGAAAGTGGGCATATGAAGATGGACAGCCTTATGCCTTTATTAGTTGCTCAGAAGATATTCTCAGTCATCTAAGGAGCAACAACATAAGGCATAAAACAATAAAAGAGCAGTTCCAGAAAGGCTTGGGAGTCACTGAAAGTGAATAAAGTGGGCAGAGTAGAGCCACAGAGAAATTACAGATAGGAGTCAGTGAGTAACTCAAGCTATAAGAAGTCAGTATAAGGACCAGAGGAGGGAAGTTAACCAGAGTTACGAAAAACAGAGATGAAGATCTCTGTTGGAGACTGGGTTTAGTGAGTATTCGCTTTGGTGAGCCAGAGTTGTAGCGGTGCCTGCTAGCACAAGAGTCAAACAAGTGAATGGGGCTTTTGGGTATGAGGATTCAGAGGTGGGAAATTGAGATTGCCTGGAGGTAGTATCATAAGAATATGGTGTTATCTCACTGGAATAACCTTGCAGTGGCAAAGAAGTTTTGTTAGAACTAACAGTATATTATATCTTGTTTCCAAATGCTATACAGATGTTTTCTCCTCAAAAAGTTGCCTATCAGTTGATATTTGCTCATTTATTTCTTGGCCCGGAATATTCTCCAGTGTTACTCTTATCTTTTGCTCTTGTCTTTTCTGACAGTGGAATTACAGTTAGAACCTAGGACATGCCTGACTCTTTCCGTATGTAAACGCAGATCCCATTTCTGTTGCAAAGTATCATATTACTGATTTGGATCATTTTTACTCTAATCTCTTTCTGGTCTTTAGCAGAAAGCTCTCAAGGACAAGTGTTTTTCTTAAGTACTAATTATTGTATGATTCTTAATCATTAGTACTAATTACATCCTTTTCAAGCATGGAATTTCTCAGCACTTCCATGCAGAGGTCAGTAGGAGGGTTACAGCATGATTGATCTCTGAAGTGGAGCACTTCTGTGGTTTCCGTTTTCAAAGCATAAATTGAAACTAAACCAAAAGTGAGGTCTTTATTTTCTGGCATTGCACTTCCTTTCATGTCAGTGGTCCCCTTTGCATGTGACAACTGTAGCCCCAAACCTTGAGGACTGTGAGCACTCGTCTTAGTGACTCAGCCTTTTATTTTATTTGTTTGCCTCTTACATCATTTTGATGACCTGCATTTCTTTCAAGGGAAAAGAAACATACACGGTTACCAAACACAGCAGAGGCAGAAAATCACGGAGGAATGCCAAGTGAAATTCTCAGAGAAGCAGAGGGCAGGCATCCCCATCCTTTAGATTGCTGAAAGATCAACTTTGTTACTTCATAAAGGGTTATATCATCAGCTACCTCTTGATAACAAGGTTATTCCAATGAGATAATGTTATGCAGTGAGTCACCTCCTCCCAAGAGGAGAAATGGGGAGGAAGGACATTTTCACATCAGCTTTCCTATAGGTAAACCAGAAAATAAGCTGTCATGAAATTTGTCTCCTATAGAAATAGGAGGCAGAATACATATATGCGTATTACATCGTGACAGTGGCTTATTGCAGAACAGTATTTTTGTGTATGGGGTAAAGCAATTCTGCGGGACTTTTTGAGTCTAGCTGACAAATCGCTGAGAGTATAAATCTCTCTCTCCTTTAAGGATGCTCTAGAGGAAAGCCATTTTTCCAGGGAGAATGAGGCTTCAGCTTTTATCTCCTTGTGCATGCTTTTTACTAACGTGATTTTTCTTTCCCTCTGGTCTCAGACAAACAAGGCTTTATGTGCCCATGTAGGGGAACCATCAGATGATTCCCACGAATCTCTCCTTAACCACACCGTACATAATATTTTCCAAATGCTCCTCTGCAGTAGTGTAGTATCATAGCAGGCTGACAGAGGGGAAGGATGAGTAAGATTAATGTCACCCCTGGCAGAACCTCCTATTTCCTTTGTTAGTAAAACATAGGGAAAATCAGCAGCAATCATGGCTACCTCAGACTGTGATGTTATGGACGGCAGAGGAGTTTTTGTGGCCATTTCAGTGGCCTTGGGAGTCTGCTCTACCCAGCAGCTGCTGTCTTTGTTCTGCCTAGAGGCAGCTCTGCAGCATCCGCTCTTATGGGAGAGATTGCAGGACCGAATGAAAAACCATGTTCTCCCCTCTCCCCTAAGCAGACCTTGATAGAAGTTGACTGAAACCGAAGAATTCCAGGTGGATTGCCTCAAATTTTTTTCCTGCTCAGTTGTTCAAACGTCAGCTTACTTTCACTGGCAGTGCCAGAATCACTGTCCTTCCCCATCCTACCAGCAAATCCAGTTAGTCTAAATATGAATGAAAGTGGGTAAAAAAGAAAGGCTTTTAAATCTTTGTTTTGCAAGAAGGTGGACACAAAAGGCCACAAGCACATTTCTCATGTTAGCAAATTACCTTTAAAGTAAAATTACTATTTTTTTTTTTTTTTAGTTATTTTTTGGAATCTGTGAATCTGTTTTACAAAGGTAGGGGTTTTGTTTGTTTTCGAGTGGTCCATAGTCCTGAGAGAGATTTGCAATGCAGCTGCAGAAAACACCAACCACAGTCTAATGGAGTGTCAAAGAACAAAATTAGATATTAAGACAGATGATACAGGCATCGTTATGGGCAACTTAGAAAATTGCAACCTAGAAAACTCCCCCTTAGTTGAGGATTAGTTATAGTTGAATGTTTCTCACTGAAAAAATGGGGAGGGAAGAATGTTATGCTTGTTGGTGTGTATGGGGGTTTTCCTGTTGAGAACTTCAGTGGGAGTATTGCTGTGGTTTAGCTGAGACATTTTGCTGCACTCAACTCAGAGGAACGTACTTAGGAGCCTGATCTCTTCATGGAAAAAAATGGGTGCGCTGCCTTACAGTGCCAGTGAGATGTCTGAAGTTGATGGGAGACTATCCAGTCCTATTAATCTTACTAGCTAAGAATATGTCTTTATATTTTTGAGAGCGGACTGTCTTTTTCTTTAAAAAAAGTGTGATACAGTTTGGAAAAAAATTAATTTATACAGATACCTATGAAGAAGAAAATGCTTTAGAATATCTAATGTTTCATCATTTACAGGACTTTCATTTGGAATTTCAGATTAAGCTCTTCATCTTTCTATTTTTATTTTTATATGATGGAAGTTAACATCACTTGTTTCAAATTAGACTGAATTTCAAGTGACCCGCCCTCCTCCTCTGCAGGTTTGCTATCTTTTCTCATGTGCAAGCTTGAAAAATTACAAAACCTGGAATTTTCTGAAGCAAAGAAGAAACTATTTAGTTTTGACTGAATTTTGGTGATGTTTCAGAGTAGGTCTTGTGTGTTTTCCTGTGTAGGCATAAACTAGGAAGTAACCCACAGGGGTGTAACAACCCGCCTGTGAAATACAGCTAGATACAATGGTTTCATATAGCTAAGAAGCTGGCAATAGAAGCTTTGGGCGACTGTATTCTATTTCCTATATGCTGGTTCAGTGTTGGATCAGTAATTAAGGGGTGACATCACTGCTATACACAACACCAGAGCATTACTATACAAACAGTAGGGAACTATCACACAAACTTTTGGAACTCCTGCAAAACTAGCATCACTGACTTAAGTGCATCTCTATGAGACTTACCAAAGAACAGATGTTGAAAGCAGAATGTCATTTGATCTGTGTTCCTGTGAAGTACTCCCACATCATTATATGGGCTAATGCTGCATTTGTTGAAGGCAAGGAAAGGTAAAATTAGAAATAGCTTGAAATGACACTTCAGCCAACTTAAAAATTTTCTTCAGAGTGTGCAGCCTGCGTTTTGCCATCCCATTTTACTTTATCTAGAGTGAACTTAGTTGAAATGTCTTATATCATAAGCAAAGCTCAGTTGTTTTTCAAAGGGACAAGCTTCTTTGGAATCAAGACAAATTATGAAATAATGTGACAGAGAGGTGTGACTAATATATGCTGTTAAAGTCTGATTTCTTCAAGGCAAAAAGGTTCAGCATGAACTGCAGAGTAAGTGCCTACATCTTAAAAGCCTGTAATAAGAAATGAAACTAAGTTCAATATCATTTGACAGTGAAACCTTGTAAGAGATTTTGTCTTCTGAAGACTGATCCCAAGAATAAAATTAAAATCTCACTTAAAATAGCAGAACTGTGCAGCAGGAAGGGATATTAATGTGAGTTTGAAAATTATTAGAAAGAATCCTGAAAGAAATGGCAGATATGATTTTAGGAAAAAGTATTAGCACACAGTGCTAACTAATGTATAGGATACATGAGTGTGCTGGTTTTGGCTGGGGTAGAGTTAATTTTCTTCATAGTAGCTAGTATGGGGCCATGTTTTGGATTTATGCTGAAAACAGTGTTGATAACACAGGGATGTTTCAGTTACTGCTGAGCCGTGCTTACACAGGGTCAAGGCCTTTTCTGCTTCTCACACCATCCCACCAGCGAGCAGGCTGGGGGTGCATAAGAAGTTGGGAGGGGACACAGCAGGGACAGCTGACCCCAGCTGACCAAAGGGACTGACCACACCATATGGCACCATGCTCAGCATATCAAGCTGGGGAAGAAGGAGGAAGCGGGGGACATTTGGAGTGATGGTGTTTCATCTTCCCAAGTAACCATTCCGCATGATGGAGCCCTGCTTTCCTGGAGATGGCTGAACACCTGCCTGCGGATGGGAAGCAGCGAATGAATTCCTTGGTTTGCTTTGCTTGCGCGCACAACTTTTACTTTACCTATTAAACTGTCTTTATCTCAACCCACGAGTTTTCTCTCTTTTACCCTTCCAATTCTCTCCCCCATCCCACCAGGGGGAAGTAAGCGAGCGACTGTGTGGTGCTAAGTTACTGGCTGGGATCAAACCACGACAGAGTTGAGCAACAGTAGTGTTCAGTAATATTGCCCAAACTGTTCACTCTCCAGTATGCTGTGGAACTGAAATCCTCTCGTCTTCCTGTTCATTTAGTACTGCTTGATTTCCGATTGTTCTGTAATAAAATAAGCGTTCAAAAAGTTACAAAATGCCAACTAGCTGGTTACCAGTGTATTTTGCAATACTGATTTGACTGTGGAAAGCAGTAAGAGCTTAGCGAGACCTGAGCAACCTGGTCAACCCCATATCTGACCCAAGATGGGACCAGAGTCCTCCTAAGGTCCCTTTCCAGCCCGAGTTATCCTGTGGTGCTATGGATACTTGCATTAACATTAGTGTATGACATTTATGTTCAAATACTCTGGAGATGCTGTGCCAGGAAAGCAAACTGATAATGGCCTCCCGGCCAGGCATGCTGTAGCGCCCTGTTTTTTTCTCAAAGCCTTGGTTCAGGCAAGTCCCAAACAGTGTCGCTGTTGGCCTCTTCTCAAGAAAGAAGCAACATGCCATAGCATAAAGTGGCCCATACTGAGGCAGGCTAGCAAATTCATTGTGTGTATTGGGCATAAAATGCAGAGTTTTAGTTTTTCACGCAGTCATCCATATGCGATAAGTTAAATTGTTTACATTTTCTTTTGTCTCAATATGTGAGTCAGTGATTAGGTGTTTGCATTAATCGGCAAGAAATAAACTCAAGTAAAAATTCCTCAAGGTAAGTCAGTTTTGCTCGCAAGAGTGGTGTCAGTCCAAGGCTGTGTATCAGGACCTGCAGGTGGAGGAATTCTCCACTCTTACCTGCCTTTGAAATGCTGAACGAGCCTTTCATTTTGAGATCTAAAAAACTTCCTTATTTGAAACAAAGGTAACGTGAAAGATAATGCATTATGATAGGTTTCCTTTTGTAGCATATCCTATTAGATGACGTTAAAATTCCACAGGCAATAATCCTATCTGAAAATTTTAGTAAAACTTATTCCTAAACTTCAGTTAATAGCACTTCTGTGTAGTACTTTCGAATTGGGAAAGCATAATGTGTTATTGGTATTCAAGCGAGTGCAGCAAGTGTGTCATCCTTACTTTCAATTAATATCTGATAAAGTCTTGAGAAGTGGATCTTAAATTGGACTTGCCTTGCGTATTAATTAGGATTTGCTTTCAACTGTTCTCATAATGCTTGTGATGAAACAAATCATTCTTCCAGGCCAGATGGTGCCTTTTGTCAGGTTAACTAAAATACCATGTCTGCTATATAGGAACAGTTATGCAAATAATTAATTTGTCACTTCTTTGACCAAGCTAAGAAAAGCAAACAAAAAAACATCTACCAAAGTTTTGCCCAAAACTTTGGAAACGGTTTATGGAGCTGTTGGGTTAGATTCAAATCCTTTTGCTCTTGTTGATTCGTACCTTACTGTCGAGACTTCTCTGGCTTCAGTGGCATCATTCGTGGAGCAGAATGACATTCCAAAATGCAGGAAAAGTGAGAGTGAAAATGTAATCACAGGTGGAGCATTGGCATTGGCCAGCCTTGTGGTAGCCAGCAGTGGGTTTAGCTTTTGTTTGTTTCTTTGGAGAGCAATATAATATCAGTGGGTCTTCCTTCTCCCTTGCTAGCAGAGAACTCAGCAGTTCACAGCATGAGAGCCTTTGACTGGAAACATTTTTAAAAGCAAATACAAGGAGATGAATTCGCTCCCCAGGAGTGATGTGCACAGTGCTAGCCCAGAGCAACAGATACTTCCGCATGGTGGGACTTCACCAAAGTTGATCTGATCCTGCAGATATATTACTATGTCTCTGTAAGATGATGCTCCAAAAAAGGCAAATGATGCATTATAATTTGCTTTCCGTTTCATCCTTCTGGAAGCCTTAACTACCATAATTTATTATCAGCATTTCAAGGGAGAAGTTGGGAAGCTAATGCAGAAAAATATGATAGGAGTTTGAAATTCTTTTATCTCTACAAAGATTTAAAGAAACCCTAGCCCTGGTTCCACTAAGGCAATTAGCTTGTGCTTGCTTAAGGTGTCTTTTTAACCTTTGAAATGCTGAAGAACGTTGTTCTGTTCATCAAATGTCTTTCAGGGCAACTGGATGTGTCTTTTGTAACTGTTCAGGAAATAGGTTTATTTTTATAATCCCAGCTTTTTATCATCATTATGGTTGCATTAAAACATGAGCCAAACCTGTCAGGAGATGACTGTTCTAGCACATTTGCCTTGCGTTTATGTTCAAACTACCTCTTTCACTTTCAGTTGCTGTGCGAATACTGTACTCATAGTGCTTAACGTAACCCACAGAGGAAAGGTCTTTCATTTCACTGCTGCAATAGAAAACCTTCTTAGGAGTTTGAGGTGGCTAACTTTTGAGAGACTTGGTTTCTTCATTAAACTGCAGGTTAATCATGCATCCCAGTGCTTTGTTGGGGGTATTACTGTCTCAATTTCTGTTTCCTACACATTATTTCTGGTAATACTTGTGAGAGAGTTACCTCTCTCCTAATTTCCACTCCACAAGGGTAAGAATAAGATCTTTACGCACTGTGTGGATCCTCAGTACAAAGAACAAAAGCAGTGCTTTCGGCTAACAGCTCCATAACAAAGTTGTGAGTTGTATTAGCCCTCCCATGTTTTCAGGGTAAAATACAACCTAGGTGTGGCACGGGAGATTGGAGGACAAGTGATCTGGGCCATTGTATGAACAGTCTTTTAACTTTTTAATTAAGTTTCTATGTAGCCCCAAGATTGAGAACAAAGTAGCATATAACAATCAAGTTATGAATTTGAGGAAGCTTGAAATACTGCTTATGGAAGCTAGTGCTCTCATTCAAGGTGTTGGTGTGCACTCAGGAATGACATTTGTTAACTGAAGGTCTGATATACAGGCACCTATTAGCGGAAAAACCTGCTTAACTGAGAGTAGCTTGATAACTCGCTGCACCAGAGATTAGCACAAGATGGTATGTTTCATGAGCTCCACTCCCCTTTTTACATCTAATGAATAATGTAAGCGGTGTTTTTTATTGCTACTTACTGTTCAATGAATGCCAGCATGATGTGTGATCTGAATAAATATTTAAGTGTATTAGTGTCTGTGAGATTTTCCGTTTGCTATAAAATGCATTTAAGAATATGTTAGGCAATTCAGAAAGGTACGAGCAGTGAACTGGAATTGTCCCAGATTATATGACAGAAAACATATTTGTCGTTTACTCAGCCTCTTCTTTAATGTAAAGGCTAAACAAGTTTCTGATTAATAATGACTTCTTCGTACATTTTAAATTGCAGCTGACTCTTAAATGTCAGCTAGGCAATATAAAACAACACTGAAAGTGGTAAAATAATGCGTGCAATTATGTATGGTGATCTGGATGCACAAGATTAAAGAAAGCTGCAATGGGAATAGGTTTAACATGACAGACTGTAAATTTATTCAGTTAATGCCAAGAGAAGGATGGGGAATGGGCACTTTTCAAAACAGGAAACTGGGGATAAAACTCTTTCATCTAACTGTGGAAGTAAAGTAACGACAGCTATCTTACCCGTTCAAACCCCTAACTAGGAATTTTCTCCAAGATGGGATATTTCTGACAGTGATTCAATCTATGCTAAGCCTAAAGCTGCATTTGTCTCAGACCTAGTGAGCTTTGGTGCTGGTACTTGTTTGGCTTTGACGCTTTCGCCACAAGAAATGTTTGCCTCTGTGTTTTGTAAATTATGCAAGATACTTCTGATAAATTGACCTAAAGGCTGTTGCTGTGGGTGTTTTATCTCCAGATGGTTGATGCATCGTCTTCCAAAGCCCTCTTTCCCCATACTCATTCTTCATATAGGAAGGCAGAAAGTGAGAGACGACTGTACTAAACATTTTCCCTATATTGCTTTACCTCATTATTTTTTCCAGTGCATCACATTCAGTTTGTTAAAACCTCTAATTTTCTGAATACTACTCAAAATAGCAGAAATTCTTTGCTCTAAAGGGATTTTTTTGCCTCATGCAATTCTTAATGTTGTTTTTACTCATTGTCTTAGTGCCCATTTTTGTATGGATTTTATGGGTTTGAGATGCACAGTGAAAGCACAGCTGCTAATTCGTTCTGGCAATTTGGCTGGAAATTGCCAGGTACTGAGCACTCCCAGACGTTTTAATGGAAAGTTTCAGCTGGACGGTCTCAAGGGTGTGCTTATTTTGTTTAAACTGATTCAGTCATTTCTCATCATTTCAGAAGCTCTTGGCCTGTTACCTTTTCAAGTGTAGATTCAAAAAAAGGTCTATCTCTTGTCAGTATTTGTATTAATAAATACTAAATAAATTGACAGTTTCTAAAGTACAGTAAGGTTATTTGCAGTTGATGGTGTCTTTAAGAAGCAGGAAAATCAAGTTGAGATTTGTTATTTTGCTAAATTTCAGTTTGTGGTTTTGTCACCTGGTTCATTATGGGGGAAAAAATGATTCACTTGGTAGTGACCATAAGGAAGAGATCCAGTGAGCTATCTTCTGCAGTTGTTCTCAATTAACAGTGCAAAACTCTGTGCAAAACTCAGATTGTCTGTCTAGAAAACCAACAGGCAGTGTGTGAAACCCTGTCTGATCAGGGTGGCCAGAAGTCATCTTATCACTCAGTAGTTAGGTCGGAAGGTTGAATTGTCCCACAACAAAACTATTTCAGTCTCACTTTCGTGAAGGAGCACTTGTACTATGAAGTGCGTTGGCCAGCCTGCTCACCCTGGGCATCTGAGCCTGACCATGTTATATGACCATAGAGGCTGGGGATAGCTGGGAGTCCATACATGGATGATCATCTCTTCTAATCAAGGCGTTAGAACGGAAAGTATCTGCCAATTTAGGGATGAAGAGCAAAGGTACAGGGTGCCTGATCTTCAAGAACACCTTCTGCCACTGCCCAGCTGTCACAGTCACTCCCTGTCATTGAGGACACGTGCAGCAGAGGGCACAGTGCTTCTGACTCTAGCATGGACACGTATTAGTGGTCACAGTGTCTTTTAAGCATTTAGCAACCAAATAAACAGGGGTTTGCCAAAGGTCTTGCAGCTCAGAGTTTGTCACAAAGAACAACTGTGTAACTCTAAGGCTTTATAAAGCATAATGAATTATTTTAATGTTTGCAGTGTTTTCTGTATTTCATATCTCTTAAAAGTATATGCATGAAGATACATATGCAAAGATATGCAAATTTTGGTGCCTTTTGGTATTTATGGAAGAAGGCATCCACCTTTGGAGTGGGATCCAGAATACTGCGTATGCGTGCCATAGATTTCACAGAGCAGGGGAAATCTGCAAAGGGATTTCAAAACAAACAAAGCTGAAAAAAAAGTAATCTGGGGTTAAGTAAGAGGCAGACTGGACAGTGTATTAGTCCATTTCCTCATCAATGGAAGGTATCTCTGTCCATGTGAGATGCTCAGTTCAGACCCCTGTCTGGGAAGCAAAGATGGACTTGAGCGTGGCATAAGCGCTCAGACAAGAAGGGCAGCTGTCTCAGCAGAGCTCAAACAGCAACCCCCTGGCAGAGGCATTACTGCCTTGAGTGGTTTGTGTGCCTGTAGAAAATGCTGCACCACAGTTAGAAACCTATGGTCAAAGTCAGCCAGTGTTTCATTAAACTCATCTGTTGAATTTCTTGAGTGAAATCTTGATGCCACTGAAATCGATAGCAAAACTTCCACTGACTTGTACTCAGAGCAAGATCTCATCTCTCATTTTTGGTAAGTACAGAGAGACAGTAACTAACAAAGGCCAAGGATTTAAAGTGCCCTGAAAACATGAATTGTGGGTGTTCGTTTCCCTTGGGCAGCTCTTGCAGTCTGAATTCTATGTTAATGGAAAACCGTGATGAAATATTAAAGACCCTCAGAGTCAGGACATGTGAAATTCACTGTATGTGGATTGCTGAACTGGCCATTCAGCAAGGGCCAGCCCTCGTCTGTCAGTGCACAAAGGTACAATTCCAGAGCATGAGATTTGCAGCATGCCTGGGAGTGGTATTTACCTTGCAAAAAGAAAATTCAAGTTGCAGAATTACCGGACATGGAGAAAAAATGTAAAGGAGAAATACATACAGGTACCCTTGGGGTTGCTGACACTGAGTCAGGCTGCCAGCACACAGAGCTGAGTAAGAGTACAAATAAACTGTGTAGAATAATGAAGTTCTTTTTTCACACATGAATGCTTTTTGATCTTTCCAACAGAAAAACAGGTAACATTCTCAGTTAATGAAGTATCAGATTAGAACCATGACACAACGTAATTAAACATTGGTCATGGGAACAAGCTGGTAGTAACTGCTGAAAATAGCTTTTTTTTTCCCCCCTCCATTATAATCCATGCATTGGTGTTACAGGGCAACACTTCTTCTTTTGAAGCAGCACAACTTTTGTTTAAGCATTTGGTGGGTATATAGGATAGGACTGAGTTCTCCTGTGAACTGTAAGAAGTGTATCTATCTGCTTGAGATTATGAAGTACCTTAATGCTGCCTATGTTCTTTAGGTTGATAGGGCAGGGTCTTAATCTCACCAGTTCACAAAAAATGACTCCTATTTTAACAGAAAGCAGCAAGGGACCCTGAGAAGGGAACGTGACATCTGTGTCTGTTCCCTCATTACAAGGTTCATAAAAGTGTTCTTGTCTTATTACAACAGAGAAAAGCCAATGTTTGAATGTTTTGTATATCATCTAAATCAGGCCTTGTTCTGAGCTGCTCTCAGGGTTGTAGATGTTGTTTGGTAAGTTTTTTCTCAAACAGAGACATTTTTTGTTAAGGAGAGAGGAGTGGAAGATTCCCTACAGTCCCACAGGGAGTTAGCCTGCCTGCACAAACGTTTAGTGCTTGGATATTAGAAGTGGGTGCTATTCAAACTCTAAAATAGCTCCAACTTTTCCTTCTTGAACAGCAGTGAACATCACAATCAATATGGTCCACTATCATTCTTTGTCCCAGTCTTGAGCAATGTCTTGCAGCTTGAGTTGGACTAGGACATCATTCTCCTGTTGTGGCCTGGTTGCCTCATCTGTCAAGGGTATGGTATTTTGTTAGTCATTCATTTGCTGAATCACAAACTGACTTTGTGTTTCTTCCTCTTCCCTCTCCACTCCCAGTTTCAAAATCTGAACAAAGCTAATAATTTCTGCTCCCAAACTTCCAAGAGAAAAAAATGAAGAGAGTCCTGGAACTGGCAAGATTTGCTAAAAAGCCGTTTCTGTTGTGTTCTTCTGTTTGTGCCAGAGGATCTGTGTGGTCTTTGAGTTTCAGACCCCAAGGCGTGTGTTCAGAAAGACTGCCTGTCCTTTAGATATTGTTCTGCAACACAGAACAGTAATGGTAAATGTATAGTTTCACTTTCCTCAGCCAGTTCATTGAGATCAAGAAGTTAAGCGATATGTGCTTGTAAATCCCATCCGTATCTTTGTACAAGGGGAGACTTTTACTATTCTCTACTTTTGTTCATAGAAGAAAATGGAGAAATAATCCTGTCTGAAGTACCTAAATGATATTGTTTTTGTTGTGTGCTTGAATTGTATTTTGTGCTTTTTATATGTTTATTGTGCTAACAATACATTTCTCTTCATTAAGTAATATAAGTTATCAAGAAACAGAAACTGTCTTACAGGTTGCCTTGTTCCCTGACTAATTGAAGTAAACATTCCCACAGACACTAAACAACCCTAAAATAAAACATTTGTGTCAAAAGTCCCTATATACAGCAAATCCGTAGACCTGATCCAGTGAAAAGCTGTATGAGTCAGGCCTTTACTGATGGTTCTGTATTTACAAAACAAAAGTAATAACAATCTGAACAAAGAAATCTCCTAAGACGACTTTTGTTGGAAACTGGATGTTGCGTTAAATGGAACTAGTTAGAATTACAAAAGCTGATAAAACGGTGAAATCTGAAGTGTTGTTGCTAACAGACCTTGTACTTGCTGACTTCTTTCATGTCTTAAATGTTGCCAGCCTGGCAGAGTGTGCTAGGTCAACTTTAATCTCTGGAATGGCCCACAGCTTGTATCCTTTCGATCTGTAATACAAAGAGGGAATAACTACTTTCTATGTATCTTGAAAATAGATTTTAAAAAAATATAATTAACATGGAGACCAGCTACTGAACAAGGACATTTTATCCCTTCAAAGAGGGAGGATTAAGGATAAGTACACAGAAGCACTGCCAATGCTTCCCTTGATTTTTGGACTTGTTATTGTTTTCCTCTTTGTTTTCAGGTATCAGTAACCTAAGACCTGCAATTAAGGGAGCAAAGGGAAGGAGAGAATAAGTTAATGAGAGTAGAGGTTAAATTAACATAACGGGTGTCACCGAATGGAGCCACCTGAAAATTCACAACTGCCAGAAAACTTCCTCCTGCCAGAGGGGAACAGTCATTTGGACAATCAGTTTCTGGCTGATGTTCTGGGTTTTGGGGAAGTGAATATTTTATTGAGTCATGGTTGTGAGGCTGGATTACTGAACTTGGTGAAAGCTGTGTGCCACGTGCAGGTGGGAGATCTCAACAGATGCGGCAAAAGATAAATGCTCCTGTTCAATTAACAAAGGCATGATGGTTTTAAAATATCAAGGCCTAGCCCCACTTTTACAATTCTTAACAGTGATGTTACTGATAATTAACTTCTTTGGTAGCAAAATGATGATGTGATCAAGAGAAGGGGATTTCTGTCATGCAGGCTGTCCTAACAGAGAGGAGGGGGGATGTCTAGGACTTTTACTACTTAAAGGTGTGATATCGGGTCTGTACATTGTTAATATGTAATTTATACAGGCTTTATGTTAACTTGCCAAATTAGAAAGTTTTGTCACGTGGAGAACCACACAATGCAGAATGGCACGGCATGTTCTCAGAAGATTCATAGGAGCAACGATTTGGTTTGACAGCAGTTGTGTTTCTCTACCAGAAAAACACTCTGCTTTTCTTAAATACATCCGACATACTGCGTGGCATTTATTTTTCTGCCAAATTAATTATGCAGCTTCCCTTTTCACCTTGCCATCACTAACATTATTTTATCCAGGGATGAGCCTCAAGCTGGCCCAGCTGGGCTGGCTGGGCCCAGGCAAGCCATGCCAAGGGGTTGGGCTGTCCCCGTGCGTTCTTCCCCAAGCCAGGGCGATTCCTGCTCCACACCACAGTTCCAGCTCTTCCGTTTTCTGGGGTGTGTTTTCTGAGGTGTGTGGCATGTCCATGAAGCTTATACGGCAGATCTGCTTGTGTAGAGATGGCAGAACAGCCCTCTGTATAGCTTAGGGAAAGAACATTTAATTTTACATCAGAGAGTGCCACCAAAGCCACAGCTGTGCTTCATTTGGTATCCAGTGTGTGCTCTCGAGAAGTACAGGAGCAGCCTTCCAAAGCCAAGGAAACAATGTTGCACACCAATTACCTGTACCTTGTTTAAGTTTTTGGTAATATATTCTTCTTGGATCTAGAAGTAGATAGTAGGTGGAATACTCTGATCTCCATACTTGCATGGAGGCTTACCTGTGATTCTATATGTGTAATGATAATCACAGCTAATGTCATTTTTCTAACGTGCTTACAAAATTCTAGGGAGATTTTATTATTATTATTTTGTTGTTATGAGGGTTTTTTTCTGCATAACTTCCTGTGCAATATTGTTTCGCTTTTTGCTAGTCTGTCAAAGAGACGTTCTCAAGCGAAGGTGGCACAATTTTTCTGAGGCCAGCTGTATTCTAAAAAGGAAAAAAAAGGCCCTATTTGTTTTTCAAATTGATTTAAAGACAGGTTTGGGAGGAATTTGGATCTTTATTTCTTGTGTAACTATAACAAACTTCTGTTAAGTGCATGTCCCCATGATTTTCTTCAACAGCATTTACTATGGTGCCACAATTCAAAAGAATATAATTTAGTTAGACCTGCATGTAGCAATGTTTTGTTGTCAGTTATATTGTCTCAGCAATGCCATGGTGTTCAGAGTAGTCCAAGGTTCAATCTCCTCCTGCCTGTTAGTTGTCTCTTGGTGATGTTTATTACTGGATACTCCACCTCTTAATGGAGATAGGTATTCAAGAAAAAGATTCAGTGATGTTCCCACCAAAGCTATTTTCCTGCATACTGAATTATAATAATCTGAACGGAAAGACTGGTTCTATAGTTTATTATAATGTTTTAATTACAAGTGACTCTTTTAAGTATTTTAGATCTCTAGAAGAAATCGTGCTTTGAAAATTATTTATAACCTTGCAGAGCCACTTCAGTAGACAAACAGATAGGTTGTTTTGTTTGAACATCCAGCAGAGGCATTAGATTACTTATCATCAGCTTTTATTCAACTGGGTTTCTTCTCTGAGAGGAGAAGCTGCTGTGGACAGGGGCGTTCTTCTGCATAGCACAGTGGAGAGTTCACTTGCTATGCACAAGAACATTTTTACCTAACATGTTACCTCATATAACCAAAACTCTAGATATCAACAACACACTGCATGTTTCCCACTGTCTTCCTGTGATACATGGTAATTTTTGGGAGGCCTTCTCGAATAAAGAGTAGGGCCCTTCAAACTGTACCGACTGGGTGGTCATCCAGCTCAAGACTTCTGGTCTGTGTCTGCCAGACGTGACCTTAGATTTGGGAGAAGCCTGTTTGTTTATGAAATATTTACAAATTACAAACATACTGTCCCTACAGGGCTTTGCATATGAGCATATTGCCATGATGATACATTGTTTTTAAACCTATTAAAGAAACATATTTAAGGAAGTCGTGTGTCTATTTTTAGTCTCAAGATTTGCTGGAGATGGAATTGATTGGAGTCTTACTTCTGTCTTTAAGTCCAGCAATTCTAATTATCATTGCGTACTGCCTTCCAGCAATTAATTAGTTGATTAGTTTTGTCAGTCAGCAGTCTTGAATTGCATCACTCAGTTTTTATGAAACACTTTTATCGATCTGATGGCAATATTTGGGAAAAGACTAATGGTTTGAACATTCCTGGAGGTACATAGTCTGAATGAAAAATAAATAAATAAAATAGCCCACCTTTGTTCAACATGCGTATCTGAAAGCCCTGTCTACCTTCACTCTTTAGGATCTTTTTGTTCTTTTAAGAAGAAATGTTCTCAAATACCTGTGCTAATAAGAGCTTTCTAGCGAGGCTGAAGTTTTATATTAATTACAGTAATAAATGGTATTGGGAAACATGAACTTAAATAATTTGAAAACTTGTAAAACAACTTCAACATTGTTTTACAATTAACTTTTAAATTAATGCTGTTTCTAGACATTTACTTTACATATATAGAAGAAATAATAATAAAAGGGTATATAGGGAGAAACTGTATAGGAGAAACATTGTTTGCTTCATGGATGTAGAATTAGTGGAGAATTAAATTAAATCTGTGATTGTTTTTACAAATATATTTGAGATTTGGAGTAGGTTTCAGAAACACTGTGTTTCTTCATAAACTGTTAGCCCCCTTTTTTTAGGAATGAATAGTGTTAGGATTTTATTCTTCATTTTCTTTACTTTTTAATGTCTTCCCCCAATATACTCCCATTTATTATTGCTTCATCAATCAGTGAATGGGAAATTGCCATAATAAATAGTGCAGTATTATGCTTTTAGATCAAAACAGAAAATTAAAAAAAAAAAAAGGAACAATTAATGAAAGCAAAATCCATCAATGGCTGTTGAAGCATAGACATCTCCTCTCAGCCAGGAGGGCTCTGAGCTTATGAGCTTTTGAAGTCCAGCAGAGGTTTCGAGGGGCTGAGGAAGCATCACTTCAGGCTTGTGCCACCATCTTTTACTCCTTCCTGGGCAATTGCTGTTGGCCACTGCTAGAGAGAAGATGCTTGACTGAAGAACAACGTGGTTTTACTTGGGGCAAGTGACTCACATATCCATCTTAATGTCAATTGGTTCATAAGATTTCTGAGGTATCAGATCTGGAGCAACACTGTTAATCTAATCAAGGTATTAGTCTTTTTTATGGACAGTACTGTGATTCTTCCATACCTGCTTCTCCCCTGCTCTGTCTTTCCACTGCCATCTGCATTATTGGTCCTTGCTGAATAAGGAAGTAGGAAAGTAAAGGGAAATTCACTTAATCAGTGTTATAATGACACTATAATTACTGTTCTAGAGCATGTCAAAGTGTGTTAACAAGATCTTTTGGTTTGCAGAATTTATACATAGGGATAAGAAAATAGTGTAAAACTGGGAAAATTCTGTTGAGCAGAATCTTTTGATGAGTTTTCAGCTTCTCTGATTTTTAATTTTTTTTTTTAAAGCAGAAATGAGGAGTTCCTTAATATACTGCCTAGTGAGTTTGGACAGCAGCTGTGATAACAGCAGGGTTATGAGCAAGAGGCAGTCCACCAGAGTCTACAGGCAGCCATAGAGCAGAAAACATTCTTTTCATTATTTCTGCTGTCTCCCTTCTCAGCTTTTTACTCCATCTAGTTAATGGGAGATAGATCTGAAACACACAAGGGAAATAAAAAGAAGGACAATGATAGAAATAACAGAAAATTCTTGATAATAATGGGGCAGTGAAGATACAGCAGTGTGTTTGATTCGTTGTGGTGTCTTGTAGTAAACACGGAAAGAAAATACTGCTCTTGGGGTTTTTTTTTCTATCTTGCTTAATTTAAAATTTGAATGAAAGCTAGTGGGAAGCAAGAAAATTCTGCGATCTGCAACGTTATCCCCATATTTTAACATTCTAGGTGATGGAATCGGGAACCTGATTACATAATTCTTTGCCTGTGGTACCACTTTGGCTTTTATAAACACTTTCATTTTGTAAAGAAACTGTTCCCTGTTTTTTTCAGTGATAAAAGTGTTCCCTCTTTTTTTTTTAAAGACTGTAAAATGCTCCTAAGTGTGCTCTCCTCCTCACCACACCCCAAATCTCTTATTAAGAACTACTGACGTTTAGTATATGCAAGGAATTTAGGCAGAGACCTGAATGCTCCATGTCCCATGCCAGCTCATCGGGTGGTGTAAATGACCATACCTCATTGACTTGCAAGTGGTTTCAGTGGCAACGAGTGGGAGCGTTTGTGTCAGCAAGATCCTGATTATGGATATGGCCACTGAGGCAGAAAAAGGTTGAAAGAGGCAAGATGACCAATAGGTTAATAGTCAACAAGTAATTTACTGTCTGGTTTTATTTGCCTTTTATCCACTAATACCACCATTTATTTTTAAGCATTGCCTTATAGCACAGAATTTTTCCTACCTTCAGTTCAGCACCTTGTTATGTTTGCCTTTTGTCCTCATTACTGGCAAGCTAAGGAAACATCTGTCTTCTTCTGGCATGTCAAGTGATGAGGTAATACACAATCAAAGCAGAATTCAGTACATTTGAAGTGCTTAATATTTTAAGATTTCCAATAGAATATCATCTGAGAAATGAAGTTCTGCTACCTCTAAACTATTTTCATCTGTCCTTGCATCTGAAATCAGTGTCTACATGCATTGGCTCTCCACTGAATCCCTCCACCAGTTCTCTAATTTGTTTTGGGATATATTGTACTGCTTACATGATTATTTGTTGACCCGTGACTCTTCTAAAATATATAAGGGACTGATTTTATAAGATGCTGAGTGCCCCTGTGCACTATCTCCAAATGGTACTATGGCACAATGACACAGACTTGGATCAGTTAGTTAACCTACAGCTGCTTTTTTCCTGGGCTTCTCTCCAAAACGGCCTGTTCTTGTGGAGGTAACCAGATCAGAGCCACTCTGTGGATGCATGTCTACATTAATACGGAGCTGGAATGTTTACAATTTGTGGTTAGGCACAGTACAGGGTGTTATCATTACCGAAAAACCAATGATCTTTTCGACCAGTATTTTCAGAGTTGATTGCTATTATCTATTACTATTCAGAGTAATTCAAAAACATCTGAATGAGCATAGTTTGGGCACTCAAACTGCATTAACAATACCCTGCAGTGACTCCATACACTAGCCATATGGCTCTAATTAAGGCATCTTAGTCTTTGTGTTTGCACACTAGAGAAAAAGAAACAGATACATCTTGGATGATAATTTCATCCTCCTCTTCACTGCCACGTTATGCCATAATTAAGGATATATACACGTGTATTTATTTTGGAGAAGTATAAAACCTTTTGATCATATTTAAAATGGCTTTATTGGTTTTTGAAATATCCTGAGCTGCAAAAAGAACTTGAGGTTTTATCTCCATTTCCCTATCTTCAGTCTTTACATTCACTTGTCTTTTTTCCATCTTTCTATGTTTCCCTATTCCTTCATCCTCTGTGTTTGCCTCACACTAATACAAACGATGTTCTGCATGTCTTCCGTGCAGCTCACATTCCTTTCATCCACAGCTATGCTATTTTCACTGCCAGTCTTGTTTTCCTAGCCCTACTTTTTATTTCCTATCTTGATGGCTGAGATGTAAAGGAACAAGTAACTTTTGAAAATAAATATTTTGGACTAATATATATGTTTTTGTCCTTCTATTGTGAGATTGCAGTGTAGTCTATTTGCAGGGGTCAGTGCATACAGATGTCCACTTTACAGAATTCTCTTTGTTCAAAATGGCTACTGGTTTCCATTGTATGCTAACTGCCTGCACCAAACTTACCTAAGCTGTTCATGCTCTTTATTAACTAAGTAATTGTGGCAATTAACACACAGTTCTCATTAATAACTTTATTAGTAACAATGTAAGCATTCAAATAAATACATGAATACATGGAAAAGTTAATTCTGGAGGTCATCTCCAGGCATGTAGAGGAAAAGAAGGTTATCAGAAGTAGTCAACATGGATTCACCAAGGGGAGATCATGCCTGACCAACCTGATAGCCTTCTATGATGGTGTGACTGGCTGGGTAGATGAAGGGAGAGCAATGGCTGTTGTTTAGCTCGACTTCAGCAAGGCTTTCGACACCATCTCCCATAACATCCTCATAGGTAAGCTTAGGAAGCGTGGGTTAGATGAGGGGACAGTGAGGTGGATTGAGAACTGGCTGAATGGCAGAGCTCAGAGGGTTGTGATCAACAGCGCAGAGTCTGGTTGGAGGCCCATAACTAGCAGTGTTCCCCGGGGGTCTGTACTGGGTCCAGTCCTGTTCACTGTATTCATCAGTCACCTGGACAAAGGGTTAGAGTGTGCCCTCAGCAAGTTTGCTGATGATACCAAACTGGGGGGAGTGGCTGATATGCCAGAAGGCTGCGCTGCCATCCAGCGAGACCTGNCTGGTGAGGCCACATCTGGAGTACTGTGTCCAGTTCTGGGTCCCCCAGTTCAAGAAATACAGGGAACTGCTGGAGCAAGTCCAGCAGAGAGCCACCAAGATGATCAGGGGAATGGAGCACCTCTCTTATGAGGAAAGGCTGAGGGACCTGGGTTTGTTCAGCCTAGAGAAGTCAAGTCTGAGGGGGGGTCTTATCAATGCTTACAAATATCTGAAGGGTGGGTGTCAAGAGGATGGGGCCAGACTCTTTTCAGTGGTGCCCAACGACAGGACAAGGGGCAATGGGCACAAATTAGAACACAGGAAGTTCCAGCTGAACATGAGAAAAAACTTCTTTACTGTGAGGGTGGCAGAGCATTGGAACAGGCTGCCCAGAGAGGTTGTGGAGTCTCCTTGTCTGGAAATATTCAAAACCCACCTGGACGCAGTCCTGTGCACCCTGCTCTAGTTGAACCTGCTCAAGCAGGGGGGTTGGACAAGATGATATTCAGAGGTCCCTTCCAGCCCCAACCATTCTGTGATTCTATGATTAAGAATAATGCTAGCTACTTTTAAAAGGTCTTACCTACATTGTTAAGACCCTTCAGATAAAGACAAGACAAGACTAACGTCTTTAAAGAACATTAGTTTTGGTCAGTTTTAATCCTTGTATTTTTTAGAAGATACTGTTTCAACATACCATTGCGTGGTAACCAAAGGTAGATTTAAAAAATATTTTTCAAACCAAAGCTTTTGAGGAAAGTCTCCTATTTAGCATGCTTTCAATAAAGTAGATACAGTCTTTCTACTTGATAAGAAAGAGGGATGAGAGGCAGTTTATCTAATAAATCAATGCAGCTTTGATTTAAAAACTTTAAAGCTCAGCCTGTTTTAAAACATGTATTTTTAAGAAATGCAAATAGCTTGTTCAGGTCACTGGACCCTTTTTAGAATCAGTGTCCTTAGAAACAACATCTTTAGCTCACTGGACCCTCAGTTTTACTGATTTTGAAATATTTCTGGTTAGCTGTTTCCTCGACCGGCTGGTAACTCCAGCCATTGGCTACTGCTTATTAGATTTATGAATAAAGTGAAATATTTTCAATTCAATTCAATTTCAATTCTAATACACGGAAAGAAACTTCTATGAAATAAGTGCACATCATTGTGAAAGACTATACTGCTTTTAAAAGGAGGTAGGGTTTAAAAACATAATTTCACAATAACTGGCTCATGATCCTTAAATTTTCTGTGTCTTATATTTTCACATGAATGGTATGTTTACTATTATACTAATGGAAATATCCTGTCTATGGAGTTCTGTGTTAAAGTTTCTTCCCTAGAGCTTCGTAGACTTACCTTAATATTCAGTACTCCCATTTACTAGAGATTGCTGCACACAGCTCTGACATGAAGATGCTTCTTAAGAAAATACGCTAATTATTAGCGCACACTTGAAAATAATATTTGAAGGCAGAAACTAAGGTAATTTTATCCACCTGAAACTGTTGGGGAAACTTACAAAAGAAAAAACAACTGGTAATTTGCAGTAAATATTCAAATTTATTATTTGCTAGAACTAAAATCTAAAATCGTATGCTAAAACTATAATAGCCCCCTATTTAAGCTAATCATGAAACCTTATTTTCCACAACACTGACTTTTTCTTAAATGCTTTTGACTAGGATAAGTTCTGAGACAACGTCGAGCTTTGTACGGGGAGGAAAGGTCGGGTCCAAGTCCCAGGATGTACCCCTGCATGACTTGCAGCCAGGTTGCACAGCGGCTCAGATGCTGTTAGAGTATTGCTCTCAGCGACACTCAGCTGCAGGCGATGGACGTTATGCAGGACCAGTGAAATTGGCAGGGTGTTTACTGTCTTCTCCTGCAGTTTAACAAGAGCCGAGTCTAGACTTGAACTCCAGCCCCGATTCTGGCTTGTGCTTGAAGCTATGCTAGATCAAACTTTTTGTTTTCTGAAACCATCTTTTCTTGGAGGTGATATTTAAAGAAAGCAAGCTGTGTTGTGCAGAAACCCACACAAGCTGTGTTCTCACTTGAGCCATGGCCTCGTACATTAAACTAAAAGTGTTTGCCTTCCCCATAGTATTTTTGCTTGCTTTTGTTCAAATCGTGGAGTTCTTCCTTCTGCACCAGTGGCAGAGGATCTTCTCAAAGTACCAGCTTAGTATCCTTACAACTAAAACTCTATTATACAAATCTTCTGTTTAAGCAGGTGAACGTATGACTATTTTCTGCATTTTTCATTCCACAAAACGTCCCGAAATGTTAAAATGCCATTATGGAACCAGCTTTCAAAACATTGTTACTGCTGCTACTGGTGGTGAATTATTGCTACTAAGGAAATCAATACTGGCATATGATTTTCCAGCATGCAGGTGTCTGGCTGATCCACTGCTTAAATAAAGACATAGGTCTAACCTAAAGTCAGTAATAGCAGGAAATGTCAGCTGATGTATTTCAGGACCACAAAAGAAAATTAGATTCCTTTGAAACTTGGGGGCAACATGCCACATATATAACTACTTACGAGGACTTTTTCTTCCTTTTCTCCCATTCCCCAAAATGCCGCTGTGAGTAAATGAATGCCTTTCTCATGTTTATACCCTGTATAACCCCTTGCCTTGAAGAACTTACCTCTTGTTGCGCTCACAAAAAATATCCCAGACCCTAACGGATAACTGAGGATCACTCGGCAAGAGAAGCAATAATGCAGTGCGGAGGTGAAGATGATTGTTTGATCCTGGGTCACGAGACTGTTTCAGTTGTTCATGTTAAAGGGGACATCAGATAAGATATTTGGAAGAACGACTCAGAGGTCCTTGTTCCATCCTTTCTTGCTCTCCTGGTGCCATCTCCACAGCAGAAGGGCTGGGCTGCGACCGGTGGCTTGGCTCCTTCCCGTGGAGCCCTCCCCATCCTTTTAAAGGCTGAAACGTGGGAGCAGGTTGTGGGTTTATCCAAACTCCTTCGGTTGTCATCCACTTCAAGAGAGTCCACTTACGTAAGTGAGTCTCTATTTTGATCAGGAAAGGTGCCAGGGGACAGGGCTGCGTCTGTCTGTCAAATGATGGGGGCCAGAGGCGGCAGGGGAGTCTGGAGAGGGAAGGGGACTGGGGGAAAAGGGAACAATCCAGACTGAAACTGAACCTACCAACCAAGCCTGCCTCAAGCCTATTGCTGAGATGAGCATTAGGGAGGCCACTACCGGCATTTTGTTAGACAGTGGCTGGTTTCCAGGCTTCTGGGGTTGGTGAAGCCATCTGGGTGTATTTCATGGCAGTGGGACTGCATGTGAAGGGATATTAAGCTGTTATCAGAGACTTTTTCTGTCTGCTAGCTCTTTGTGCTGCAAAAGTATTGCTATGGAGATAAGCAAGGGAGTACCCTACAGCAACAGTGGTAGAAACTCCTCTTTCTATCAGGCTTTCTATGGCCCAAAAAGATTAACAAGGGCTTTATGAAATGGGGAAGAGTCTATTCAGTTAGCGTCTTCCTCTTATCGTGACTGGATTCACCCAGAATGAAAATAGAAATTATCAAAGGTTTTCAAGGTGGTTATAATTTCAAGGTGGTGATGCATCCTGCTCAAGACTGTAAATAATGCCAGTAACAGGTTTTTTGTTACTACAGCAGTTAATAATGCTTTACTCTTAACATGCTGGGTGAAAAGGGGAGAGCACTGCAATGCAGTCTTGCATCTGATTTTTTTTCTTGGATTATTCTATGTGAAAAAGAGTTCCTTTTGTGAAATTACGATGATAAGAATGTTAATGAGGGGTTGATTAAGCTGTGGCACGTGATAGCTCCTTATTAAATATGTCGCCTCAGTCAGAAACTGAAAACTCAAGAATTTTTACTACAGCAAGAAATGCTTATTGTTCAACCAACAGTAACCAACAAAACCTCCCAAACTGAAGAAAAAAAAGATTACTTCACGCTTTAAAGGATTCAGAATGTGGCAGGCAATGTAAAAAAGGTAAATACACTGTAGCAGAAATCTGAATTCTTACTAAGGAAGCAATGCAAATTCTTCAAATATGTTAGTGGTGCAGGCTACATGTACCGTAAAGTGGCCTGCAGACTGTAAAAAATATTTCATTTCTAATTAAATTTATTATAATTTTGTTGACTGTGAGCTAAATTTGATATCCATAAGGCTCCTGGTGATACATCTCCTTGCTATCCAATGTCTCTTGAACAACTGTTAAAATATGTATTTCAATATATTTGGAGAGTGCAGATACAAAGTTTGCAATCATGACTGTTTCAGTCACCCAGGGAATTAGAACAAGTTAGGAAAAAACCCCCTAGAAACGGTCAGAAGAATAATTCTGAATAATGAATTAATTTGTGAATATGTTAAAAAATAACAATCTGTAAATAGAACAAGATGTGAAATTTGTCATAGAAAATGCATTACTTCTGACTGATCTCGCCTCCGGGGGTAGACTTTGGCAGTATCAGCCATATGATACTCTGCTGGCACATTTCCAACAGGAGAAACCAATGTTAGCCGAAAAGAAAAGCCTGGAAGCTCCTGGTGGGGCCCTGATTGCACTTAATTGCCCTAAGAGCCTCACCTGGGCCCCCACCTGCCCCCGCCCACGGGCCAGGAGACCCATTTGGGCATGGGCAGGGCCTTCTGTCCTGCTCTGGCTGTGCTGGAGGAGTGCTGCTCTCCTGCTCGCCCACGGTCCTGGCCTGCCTGGCAGTGCAGTTAGCTCTGGTGTGTCGTGTTTCCTGGGATATAAGGTAAGGGGAAGGCTTAAAAGGGGAATTTGTTTTTTCTCTTTTTATAGATGTAGTTTTTTCTCCTGCTGTCAGGATTTTTGTGGTATAGCAATAGAAAGATATTTATGTTGGGAGAGAAAAGCTGGTATGGAAATAAGGCAAAATCTTAGCTCTGTTTAAGCGAGTTGTATAAACCCTGATGAAGGTAGCTGAGCTGCTGCTTCTGGCCTTTTGGCCATTAGGTAGCAGCAGGCATTTCTGTTTGCTCCAGGGTGTAGTACAGCTCTGTGGGGACCTTCTGGGTCCTTGCACCCACTCTGGGGGGTTGGATGGGGAAGCCATTTCTCCTGGCATGTTTGGCCCCATGTAGCATCCCTCTCATGCCTAAATAGCCTTGTAGCTCTTTGCTGAGTTAACTTGTAGCTCTTAACAGGTGTAAAAGCGTAACTCTGCTCCTGGCAGTGTGCTTTGAGGACTCTCTGCTCTCAGGGGCTGGGGCCAAGGGCTTGAATTGTTCACTACCGTATCACTTGGAGTCATCTATAATTTGCTGCCACTTGTATTGGGGCAGGGAAAGTTTGGGTATTGTCTTGTGAGAAAACAATTCTGTAGGCTCCTTCAGTCTCACTGTCTCTTGACTCCAATGACTTAAACTGGCTGAGGACTTGTAAAAGCAACTACACTTAAACAGGGCAGTATGGAGGTCTGCAGTGGAAAGCCTCTCTTTTTATCTGACTTTTATCTGCTCCTTTGTCCATTGGCTTTCCCACCCCTGCCCTGAGAGTGGTTAAAGAATATTAAACTACTTTTTATTCTGTGACTGGGATTTTGCATGCATTTCAGCTGGTTATTTCTATGACAATTTATCCATAAAATTACACTATGGGCATGCCTGGGTTTCTGAAATATCATTGTCCAAAGCAGTCATCTATTTAGGATGGGGAATGTTGTCCCTGTATATTTAATAACTGTGCTACTGTAAATAATAAGAAGTAAATTTGGTTGTTTTTATTATTTTATGCAGAGCAATGAATAAACATTAAAGGAATAAGTAGCAGCAGGATGAGGAAAAAGGGAAGGACTCAGTGTAGAAGAGATTGCTTTAATTAAAATCTGTGAGAGCCTCTGATTTCTTTGACACTTTAAATTGCATTGAGCTGCAATGTAATTTAATTTTGAAGGCATTTAAGTAGTTCATTCTTGAGTATTGACTGATTATCTTTTGCTCCATATACAAAATTTGAATAACCATTTATCTTATTGTTGGAAAAGTGAGTACTGCAGCATAGCTTCTGCTTTTCAAAAATATTTTCAATTGGTAATCAAGCCAACATCAGTTACTGTGAATTAATGGAATAAAACTCTTAATGGCTGCAGTAGGTTAAATAGAAGTGCAGTTAAACCTTGGACCAAAAATAACAGTCTTATATGAGCTGCTACAGCACATCAGGAAGATGTTCAACAGTCCCAAATTAAGTCTAAATTTTCTTGCTCATTTAATTTGGATTTTTAGTGCTGTTTTGCACCTAGATAAGTATGTGCAGTACTTCTGAAGTCCAGTTGTGTTGGCATAGTTTTGAGCTCCCATTGACTGATTTCAGGGAAACTTGTCTTGCTTGCTTATCACCTCAGAGGTCTCATCCTAACAGAAAACTCACTAGTCATCCTTCTGTAAATGTGTTGTAATTGTTTGACCTGAGTTGGCAAATGATGTTTGGACTTCTGATTTTGTCAACCAGCATTTGCCACGTGTGTCATTGCTGAGTCCCCGTGACCTTCTGTTGAGGAGTCTCAGGGCTGGATTATGCCAGGCAGCTGGTGGTGATGGAGGTATCCTTTGGGAGGAAGCAGGGAGCACCTTGGTGAGAACAAGGAGCACTGAGGAGTGTGCTCAGACCACCTGATTTCATCCCCTCTGCCCATTGTATGGTCTCACCATAGATGAGTGAGATCATCATAGAGCTGAGGCAACCTCCTCCTCCTCTTGTGTTGAGAGTGTCGTAGAACATGAGGCTTGTCAGACTGTTCTGGGAGAACGTGCCACACCTCTGGGCACAGATCAAAGTATTTACATTCGTGTGCAATTTTATGTATACACACATACATAAGGGAGCGTAAGGTAGCTCAGTACAAACATAGGAGTCTAGCAGGAGCTTTTGGGAAAATGCATTATTTCAACACAGCTAATTTGCCATCTTTATAACTGAAACTTGGAGCTCTGAAATGTATCTTTATGTAGAAAGTAATGACCATTCTTTCACTTCCAAGTCTTATCTATCAGAATTAATAATTGTCCTGGGAAATTGTCTGTTTCTGGAGTAGAAAAAAGTTATAAAAACAAGCTAGTTTTCAGGCTGTTAATCCTTCAGGTCATGTGCTGAAGCATTACAACAGCTACCTGTTTTTGTTATTTGTGGGCCAGCTGTGTGTTTTTCTGTCTGAATTAGACTTACCTTTTGTGATTTCGAAGTTAATCATAGAATAGTTTGGGCTGGAAGGGACCTTTAAAGGTCATCTAGTCCAACCCCCCTGCAGTGGGCAGGGACCTCTTCCACTAGATCAGGTTGCTCAGAGCCCTGTCCAGCCTGACCTTGAATGTTTCCAGGGATGGGGAATCTACCACCTCTCTGGGCAACCAGGGTGTTTCACCACCATCACTGTAAAAAATTTCTTCCTTATATCTAGTCTGAATCTACACTCTCTTAGTTTAAAACCGTTACCTCTTGTCCTATCGCAGCAAGCCCTGCTAAAAAGTCTGTCCCCGTCTTTCTTATAAGCCCCCTTTAAGTACTAAAAGGCTGCAATAAGGTCTCCCCGGAGCCATCTCTTCTCCAGGCTGAACCACCCCAACTCTCTCAGCCTCTCCTCATAGGAGAGGTGTTCCATCCCTCTCATCATTTATTTCTGTGGCCCTCCTCTGGACCCACTCCAACAGGCCCATGTCTTTCCTTTGCTGAGGACCCCCGAACTGGACGCAGTACTCCAGATGGGTCTCACCAGAGCAGAGCAGAGTGACAGAATCACCTCCCTTGACCTGCTGGCCATGCTTCTTTTGCTGCAGCCCAGGATATGGTTGGCCGTCTGGGCTGGGAGCGCACATTGTTGGCTCATGTCCAGCTTTTCATCCACCAGTGCCCCCAAGTCCTTCTCCGCAGGGCTGCTCTCAATCCCTTCATCCCCCAGCCTGTATTGATACCAGGGGTTGCCCTGACCCAGGTGCAGGACGTTGCACTTGGCCTTGGTTGAACCTCCTGAGGTTCACATGGGCCCACTTCTTGAGCTTGTCCAGGTCCCTCTGGATGGCATCCTGTCCCTCAGGCATGTAACCGCACCACTCGGCTTGGCGTCGTCTGCAAACTTGCTGAGGGTGTGCTCAATGTCACTGTCTATGACATTGGTGAAGATATTAAACAGTACTGGTCCCAATATGGACCCCTGGGGGACATCACTGGTCACTGATCTCCATCTAGAATCACATTAAATTGTGAATTTTCCTGATTTGCACCTTTTGTAAATATTCATCTTCCTTTCTTTGTCCTCTTTCATGCTAAAAGATTTCAGTTTTCATTCGCACTAAGATTTCCCATTATTTAAATGCTTGCTCAGCTGTATTATGGCTGTTAGCCCTTTACTGTGTGTTTTGTAGCTGATCTACCATATCTACTTTATTCAAATAAAATTATTTTACAGCTGGAGCTGCTGCTAAATAAATATTATTAACTCATGTTTTTTGATGGAATACCAAATTAATTGGATCTGCAATCTAATAAAGTGTTTTAAATTCTTATTGTGTGATGTCTTAGGGAATTTCTTGTTTATTTGGAGCTAAATAGGTCCTTGAATTAATTGCAAGTGTGACTTTTGGCATGTCCAGAATATTTTTGTATACTCTAGAAATGAAAATGCCAGAAAAGCACTTAATATTTTGAATATATTCATCTTAATGCATAGTCCCCAATCTATAAAAATGTAAGAAGAAATTGTTTTAAGCCTTAAAAAAGCCATGCAGCATCTAGCTGTGGAAATAATTTCAGAAGCTTTCATCATTGATCATTTCACTATACACAACAGCTTGAGCTGATGCAAAGTATGTTGCGTTTCATGAGGCTACTGTGCTTGCAAAGTATGAGAAATTTTTTGTCCTGCTTGGAAGAAAACTAGATCCAATGGATACATTTTCTCCTAAGCTGTGTTTTTTTCTCAAGATTCAATAACCAAAAATATTCCTGAAGGTGCTCATAGAAGAATCTGTACTGTAGCAGTTCTAACTGAAACACCTTAATTTTCATGTCATTTTTCTTTTTGATAGAAACAGTGCCTATATATTGTGCTTTTGAAAGCACAATCTGGAGTGTTACTCCATCAGGCATCTAATGTATTCTGGCCTTTGATTCACGAGATGAATGTTGAAGTGCAATGCTCACATGGAAAGGGATCCTGGAAAGATCCTTTAATGTATTCCTAACCTTCAAATTAATTTCTTGTTTTAAATAGGTGAAAACCAAACAAATAGCAATAGACTGCTTGGGAGTCATGGTTCATGGAGCTGTACCCCTTGTCGCTGCAAAGCAGGCAGGCTAAGGGACTTTCATGTAAAAGGAGCAGGCTCCTGGGAATACCTGCTGGCAGTTTCTGTAGAAAGGTGAGCAGGTCCAGTGTGAGGAGATGGTCTTTTCCAGCATGTTGACCCAGAGCTTGTATTCTGAAGAAACTCAGAACTAGTTATTGTGCTGTGTTAATGTGAATTAAAGTAAGATAAGCATCATAGGAAAATAAATCCATGGGTACTCTGGCCTAGGAAGTCAGTCTGTTTGCATCAGTTTTTGACATAGGTGTGTGCCAGGGAGAGAAAAGGGATGGGTGAGAAGTCTTATGCAAGGCAAAGTTGACAGTCTGGGCAGTGGCTGCCACACGCATGGTGTAGGTCAGGAGTGGGGCAGGCGTGGCCCTTTGCAAGTTGCGGCAGGGCTGGGCCCTCTGTGCCAAGGAGGGGTGTGGATATGGTCAAGCTAGTGACCGTTGTCACTTGGGCACGCGAGTAGGCCCCATCCTCACCTTTTGGGAGCCTTAGTTTGTAGCTGAGTTTCCAGAATTGCAGTGACTTGTGGCACACTTCTGCCTCTTCCGGCATTTCTCACAGGTTTAGTTTTAAAAGTGATAATAGAGCTTGTTCGGGTGATACCCTGCTGTACTGCCATCAGTCACTGTCTTAACTACCTTGTAGTCACTGATCAGTCCATCCAGACCCTGTCAGCTCTGTGACTCCCCCATACTTTCTGTTTCCAGGATAAAAATCTCCCATCTGGAAGAAAGAATCAATCATTTACCCTGTATTTATGATCCTGCCACTGTTTCCCCTCAGCTATCCCTTTACAGCTCTTCGCTATCACCAGCAGAAAGTATAGGTAGTCAAGGCTGTGTCGGTTGTTTCTCCTACGTTTCCCTCCCCTGAAGCGTTGCCCATCTGCCCTTTCAAGTGGTGTGCAAAGGTGTCCTTCAGCTTCTTTCTGCTGGTACCTTTGTGACTCCCAATGTTCAGGGCCCCTTTAGCAGACTCCCCAAGTACCTACTCATCGCTCTCCAGTACTGGTGTTTTATAACTACGTACTCGCGCTTCCCGGGGCAGCATCACGGTACTGGCAGCTTTGCTTCTCAGGCTTTTAAGCCACCCAGGCAGGCTCTGCGTGGGGTCTTCTCAAGCTGTGTCACTGCACTCCATGGGGCTCAACCTTGCTACCTGCCTACTCCTTTATTCTGTTCTTGAGCTTCTTCGCGTCCCCTCCACCACTTCGGTTCCTAATAACTAGAAGGTATTATTAAAACTGTGGTGTGGTCACAGTTTTTAACTTAAATTTTGCAGGTAGATGGAGCTATTACTTTCATTCATCCAGAAATCATGAGTCAGTTGTGCCTTCAGATCTCTCCTTATGTTTGTTGTTTTTTACTTTATTGATTCATGCTACTTGGTTTTTGCTCTCCCTTATTTTAACATAAATTGACAAAATTGTCTCTAAAAAAGAGGAGGTCTAATCCAATACTTACTTGAATCAAACTCAGGGGGTTTTTATGTTTCAGAAGAGCTTGTCTGTCTTTTTTTTTTCATCTCTAAAGTTTTGCCTAAGGCAGAGAGATGTATTGGGGGGGTGGGAAACCTTGAAAAGGTGAGATTTTTCTGCAGTTCCAATTCCACCAGGCTAAAATGAGTTTCTGTCAGCCTAAGACTTCTAGTACAGAGATGCTTTGATAAACACTACGGTTTTAGATGCTTAAATGAGCCTTTAATCGTTTGAGGTTCATTTTTTTCTCTAGTTGTAGCTGTTCTTATAGAACATATGCTT
Source organism: Fregata magnificens (assembly GCA_013389945.1). Classification (NCBI taxonomy): domain Eukaryota; kingdom Metazoa; phylum Chordata; class Aves; order Suliformes; family Fregatidae; genus Fregata; species Fregata magnificens. The sequence continues at coordinate 66,894 of WAAD01035347.1, read as the reverse complement.
GTACTCTAGATGCTTTTAAATTCAGCAGTTTTCCTTTATCTGAACTACTTCAACTTTATTTGTGTATTTTCCTGTTTTGCTTTTATGAGTCACAGTATCCAATTCTCTAAAGCATTATATTGGTCTTTTATCTCTCTGTAAAGTGCTCGGTGATACCTTGTATGCAGGATGTTTTATTAAATTGAATTTGTTTGCTTTGTATTCTACTGCAGATCCTTTAGTCTCTGTAAATCTTATCCTAGGCAGGTCTGTCCTTCCTTCCATCCTATCCCCTCGCTCTCCTGTCTTTTTAATCCAGATGTCTCTCGGCTGAGAGGCATTGCTCTTACACAGCTATTTTAAGTGGAGATCAGACATCCCTGACTTTGTGGTATCTCCCCAGCGAACACACTTGTGCCTTTTTGTAGCTTTCATCAGAGATACTTTACAGAGTGGAAAATTCTTGAGCTTAGGTTAGAGATAGTGGTGGAGGCAGCAGCAGCTCAGAGCAAAGTCATATAAATGAAAAGAAATGAGATCTTCCTGAGAAGAATGGAGGGGCCAGAAAAGACCAGTAATTGTAAACCTCTATCCTGGAAAGGGCCTTGGAAGAGACGGCCGCTGCAGCCTTCCTGTGGCAGGCAGAATCTGAAGGCAGGTCGTTTATTTACCAATAAACATTTTCTTCAAAAAGTTAACCTTGTTGACTTTTCTTATCCTTCCAGAACGGAACAAGATAGGCCAAATCCTTCTTCACTCTTCCCTTTTTAAGCCTTTTTATTCTCAGCATCATTAGATGTAAGATGCCTTAAAACTTCTTCAGTATTTTTAGCAACTACTTGAGCTTGAAAATAAAAGAAACCCGGCTTGATTCTTGTGCTTTGTGGGTCTAAAAATGTTCTTTATTTGGGAACAGAGCAATTGTGCTATGGCATTTATGCAAGTATAAATGGAATTTATACAAGTATAAATGGTTAAAAGGGAGACTGCCCTGCCTAATGACAATGGCCTTCAAAGGAAATCAGTGTCTTCCATTTAATTTTGGACTAACATTATTTCTCATGCTCTTGGTTACTACAGTATGTCCTACAAAGCAGTTGCAAAACCACCTTATGATCTTTATTTCACAACTTATAACTTTTTCATATTTTTAGAAAGAATACAGCCTTGGGTTATAAAAGAAGAAGTGTCAGAGCTAAATAAACTAGCAGAAAATCAAACTCCACCCACCAGTTTAAAATATCCAAAGAAATAAGAAGTGGACATCACAATTATCACCTGAAGAAAAATGACTTGAGGTCTTATTCCAGTACCCTGCAAAAAAGTGCTAGTAGTTTTTAATAAAGAGCACTGTTGTGGTTTTTTTTATAGGCCAATTTTCCTTTTGTGGATGGAGCTCTGATGTGCTCACATAGCAGAGTTGTTTAAAATGTCCATCTATTCTTTTCTCTTAAATCAAGTGGACGATAACACAATGAAAAATATTTCCATATATGCAATACTTCTGCTCTCTAAATATCAATTGCCTGATCAAACAGTTTGCATTCCCATCTTTTGTGTCCCTTTTTGAAAACAGATTTGTATTTCATTTGTTAAATTTCAAAAACACTTTTGAAATGGAAATCAATCCCTAACTTAATTTAAATCTAAAATTGCTTGCATATCAGAACAGCCTGGTCTCCTTCAGGCATTTTATTATGAAGTACCAATTAGGGACATAATTTAACTTTTGAAATATACAAAACATGGAATTCACATGTGCTATGTAAAGAAAAACACGTGTGAATACCATAAGATTTATGCATTTCAGAAGCTAAATTGCCTGTCGTCATACTCCAGGCCCCCCATGCACTTGTCTCATTCTCATTGGCTTGTCAAAAATACAAAAAGGAACTAAAAATGTAAACATCATTTGTATTAAAAAGGGAAAGTGGATATATTAGGCATTTGTTCATGTTTTTATGCTGCAAAGATCTTCATATAATTGTACCTAGGAGATAAATAGGTGCAGATTTTCAAAGTAAAAAGTGGCCTTCTGGGTTCCAGGCCAAATTTAAGCTGTTAAGACCTGATGCCCCAAACACAAGACACGCAGGAAATTTTGGGTCATGGTAATTTTATTGAGATTTGTCCTCCCTCCCTGAACCCATCTTTTTTTGTTTATTAAACTTGTTTGTGTGTCACCGTGAGGTAAAAAGAGGCTGAAGGATTTTCTCTGCCTTTGTGGGATAGGCATCACCTTGGCCATCATCTTGGGGATTTAGGCAGGGAGATGAGTGCTCAAAACTTCAGTTTGAGTTGAAAAGCTGACATTTCTGAATGAGTCTTTAAGAGACTTGTGTTTCTGTAGAGACTTTTGTAATGTATGTAGTACTTCAATGGGTACTAAAATCTGAATAACAAATACCTTTTTTGGTAACAACTAATCTCTGTCATGGTGCACTGCTCATACAAGCGAGTTGTTATTCCATCTATATAACTCCATACAAGCTACTACCTATTACTTCATCTCTACCCTCTTAATTTATATTACCTTTAAAAACACAGATTTAATTATAACAATTTTACTCTCAAGATTAAATATATACTTGCCCAGAGAACAAAAGATAATAGAATAAAATCAGCTAAGCAAAATCTAAATTAAATTCAAGCTATATTGAAACTGAATGCAGTTCAAATAATGGTCACAAAGAAAAGAGGGTAAGTACTTTGCTTATTGGGTTGGAGGAGAAATAAATACAATCAGTGACAGTCAAACAGCTTTTATACGTACAGTAAGATTTTTGGCTCAATTAACATTTTAATTATTCTGTGAAGAAGAAAATATATCAGATGAAGTTGCCTGCCTGAAGCAAAACCGAGTCTCATGCAGAATGGCAGAAGGGGGGTTCCCGCAGCCCCTTGCAGGGCACTGGCAGCTCCAGCCCTGATGCAGGGAAGTGCTGCAGGTTGGCTGTGTCAGGCCTGGGGTAGGAGTGACTGGGCTTGAGCATGGCAAAATCATGAAGGTGACAGTTTGGCATCAATGAAGTCCTGAGAACAAGCAGGAGGGAAGCAAGTGCCCAGCGAAGGCTTTGTCTGGGGGGACAGGCGTTCACTGTAGTTTTATGACAGACCCTCTGTGTCTGCTTGAAGGAAAAAAAAAGAAAAAAAAAAAAAGCCCAACTTTCGTTATTAAATTAATTAGGGTTCCCGTTCTAAACTGAAGGTCCTTGAGGATTAAGGTGAAAGTTGCTGCTTTTTTTCTAGTTAAATAGGACATATCTCTGGTGCAGTGTTTTCCCAGGGGTGTAAAAGATAGATTCTTGGTGTCAAGATGCATTTTATTTAGCAGTGGCTGCAGCGCTCTCAAATAGCATTGTCCCCCATGCACAATAGGAGTGCTCCTTGTCCTGTCTCTGGACCAAGCCTGGCAGCTGGACTTGCTTGGCACCTCTGCTGTTTAACTAGCTGAGCCCTTTGAAGCTGCTTGTGGGGTGGTTGTGGTTTTCCCCCTGCTAGTGGCAGGATGGTGTGGGGCAGCTGCCTCCGGTGGGAGGGCACCTGCTGCCACTGAGCCGTCCCACCCTGTTGTAGCCCTTCCCTAGGGGAAGACATGTCCAGATCCTCACACCTTGGAGTATAATGCGAACTGCTCTAGTGCAAATGAGAAACCCCTTTGTGTCTCAAGGCTTTAAGGATAAGGGAGGTCTTGGTACTGGGGTATAGGAAAAGAGGAAAAAAAAGAAAATCATCCCAGTTTTAGTGTGAAAAGGGAACACCCTAACACAAATGAGGAATCTTTCTGGTATATGGATTACAAGGCTCAGGAGCATCAGTGCCATTGCATCAGCACTTGCTTCAGGTTTGGTTACATACTATTTTAAGAACACCTGTCCCAGGACTGAAGAGTGGTTCTGTCTGGCAGTGGCTGGTAGCAGGTGCCTGGGGAAACAGAAAAATGAGTAGGAATGATGCTTCAGAAAACTACTGGTTTCCTGGAATGGATCAAAGATGTCTTCAAGCAGAGGTGATGGCACCTTTGCACTTAGGGCTAAATGGAATTTTTTTTTTTAAATCTGTTCATTTAACTGATTGCGTACTGACCCCATTTAAATGTTAGCATCTGTTGCAACCAGGGCAGTGAGTTCCCCAGTCCAGTCACTTTTGTGAAATCTTTCTATTTCCTTGGTTTGACTCTACCATCAGATAACTTCTTTTGGTGTCCCCTATTTCTTATATATAATGCAAGACAGTTAATAGTCATTCCTTATTCATCTTCCCGTGTCACTACTGAGTTGACAGACGTGGTTACAGTGCTGCTTTGTCATGATTCTTCCATGTGACAGCCTTAACCTGCCTAATTGTTCCTTGCACAGAAGTACCTCTGATCACCCACTCTACCTTTCTACTTTCCTAAAGATACAGTACACGTATTTTCAGAGAGAGAGGCTGGATCTATGCATGGTACTTGAGAGGAGGGTTGAGCTGAGTGGTGACATGCTGATTTGTTTTGTTTTCCATTCCTCTTCTAACTCACAAGCTTCACTTTTTTTTTTATTGTGCTTTTGACCAACAGTGAGAGTTGAACCAATGTTTGCAGCCTTTTGAGCATGCACAGTAGTGACTCGGTGGATTATATACCCAGTTAGGGTGACTTTTTTTTTTGCCTTCAATCAGAGCATGACGTGTGGGATAGGGAATTGCAGATCTGTGATACTTCCATAACAGAAATGAGGCTAATGGAATTTGGTTTTGTTATAAACACCAGACTTGCTGAATGTCACCATAGCCCTCAAAATTCAGAGGGTGAGGGGTCATGTCTCAAGCTTCCTTTCCTTCAGGATAAGGATTCATGGGTAATGGGGTATCTTCTGGAAAGCCGATACTTCAGAAAAAAGGATTGAAAGGAGTCCTTCCAAAACTGTTACAATTATACTCCAGAGGGTGGCTGGAGTTTGATAGCTGCCAAAGTAGACTTAATTGCCAGGGTGGGTGATTAGGACAGAAGCTGGTCTGTGCTGGAAAGCTAATGAGCTTCTTGTAAATAAACGTGCAAAGGTGTGGGGAAGGATGAAGTTTTCCTGCAGGCAGTTATCTTTATTGGAGGGAGTCTCCCTTTACAACTTGGACTTCAGCTGTCTGTTGCGTGCGTGATTGGAGACAATGAAGGCAATGCAAAAAGCTATCAGAGCCCAGGATGAGTTGGGAGGAGTTTTACCAAAAGTTGGGAACCACTTTTTTCCAGGTAATTATCAATTTATGAACCTGCTAAGCCAGACTTCATACAGATATTTTACTTTAGCTTATAATGTGGTATGATACTCAAAATAGTCTAGTTGAAATCTGCCAAAAGTAGTCACTGTAACCAGAGAGATTATGTGATGATATAGGTTTTGTTCTTTCCTTACATTACCATTTCGATATCATTATTACCCTTCTGATAGAATCAATAGCTACAAATACAGTTTGAATTTTATTGTACACCTGCAATATGATTAAAAAAAAAAATTATATAACCTGGAGTGCAACAAAACCTATTTCATTAATTCAAAACAAAACCCAAAAAACTTTCTGCCTTCTAATAGTACTTTTCTGCTATTAATTTTCACACTTTGCAAAGATACCAGTGGAAGGATTCAGACAGTTAATTCAGTCCTACCCATCTGCTGGTTGCTGTTTTGGCAAATGCATTAAAAATTTACTTGTGTATGATTCCTTCTAGGCTGCTATTTATTAATGGATTAAGAATGGTCTTTTGAAGTGAACAGCATGTATGCAGCAAACCATTTTGTTCAATTTAAATGAAAAAGAATGAAGTAAGTGCTGTTAGCCTAGTTCTTTGAAGATGTTTGGATTCAAACATTCAGTTTGAGGTACCGCGGTACTTTTTTATATATATATATTTATATATATATATATATATATAAAAAACATGCCCTGGAAACAAAACAAACAAATTTTGAGGATTTTCTTTTAACTTTTTGTATGAAGGTTCTCTTCTTCAAAGACAAAACTAGCTGAGGGACAGGTGATGCTTGTTGTGCAGAGTCTCACAGTTCTGCTATGTGAGAGCAGGCTCTGCCGCTCTCTGCTGTAGCAGCAATACTGCTGTGGGAGCCTGTTCTGCTCCTGTGCCCGGAGAGCAGGGGTGCCTCTGGCTGTATCCACACCGTGCCCACTGGGATGGATGTGCAGCTATAATAACTGCCTCTCTCTAGTCCCTGCTGGTAGGGAGGTTTCTGGGCCAGTTTTGAGACAGGTGTTCCTGGAAGGAAACCTGGTGGTTTTGTGGTGCTGGAAATTCTCTGAAGATGCTTGCCTGTGAGAGATGCATCCTGGGCTCCCATCTGCCCCTGTGGTGACAAGGGAAGATGGTGCTAGAGCTTGCCTGGAAGTGTTGGCACGCATATGGGAGGTCTCTGTCCCTGTAGCATGTGAAAGGTGGCAGCGTCTGTAGGTTTTGGGTAGGTAGGTTTCTCGGTACAGTTACTTAGCTTCAACATATGGGGATTTTCACTACTTGTTGTAAGAAGACAAGTAATGTGTCAGAGCACCAGTAGCGTCCCAGGCTTATTTGCCTGGCAGACTTATTTGGACCTACTGAATTTACACAAAAAACAACTAGGGTAGAAGTAGTAAACCCTGATGTATGCACAGAGACCAAGAACTACCATCTGGTCTTCTGTAAGGGTCACCATTCCCAAATGATATTTAATACTCCTTCTAGTTCCTACTAGGGGATTGTGGTGACTGGAAGCGTGACAAAGACATGAGCATAGAAACAGCAACCACGTGAGGAAAACCAGTTCAGCGGAGTTTGGTTTAGCCCCAAGTTTTCTATTGCCAAGCTGTATTGCATACTTGGCAGAGGCATGCATAGTGCAATGAAAAGCATCAAAAAACAAGTCAGTAGAACAATAAAAATAGATTTCATGTGAGTGGAAGCTTCCTTTTCATAATGAAATACTACGTGGGATTTTTGTGCACCGGCTTGAAGAAAGCATAAGAAACCTATGGGAAGGACTGAGGGGAGGCTCTCCTCCCCCTAGGCCTGTAGTTGCTTCAGTGCCTAAATCAATCCTCTTGGGAAAAGCGTGGCAGGGGATGACTTCTATAATGTGCTTTACTTTCTGGATGTATCTCCTGTATATACCTGTACATGGCATAGTGATTGTTTGAAAGAATAACACTTCTTACAGCTATGCATTATTCACAAAGAGAAAAAAGTATTAATTATTTCTGCTTGGTACATTCAGTGATAACCTGCTGTTGTAATAAGCCTTTTTTTTTTTTTTAAAAAGGGCAGGTCCAAATGCTTCAGCTGATATAATTTTATGGCAAAAAACCATTCCTTTGTTTTAGCTGTGTAAAATTAAAGAGATGAAAACAGTATGTTTAGCCTGCCATGTAAAGAAAGAATTGATTGATTAGATTTAATCACTAAAGAAAAAGTCAGTGCTACAAGTGCAATCCCCCCACCCCAACCCTAAATAAGATCATTCAGAGTGAAAATACAGGACAATTTGATTGATACTCATTGCTACTTTCACTGCAATGCTCCATCAATATAATTAAACCAAAAAATGAAGATTTAAAATGGAAATTTTCATTACTCCTTAGAAATACAAGGCAAAGGGTATAGAGCCAGCATCTAACAACTATGCAGTGGAAGCAATAGAAATGAACCAATTCTTAATGGACTGGCTACTTCACAGTTTTTATGTTGGTTCCTGTTTTGCCTCACTGTACCAGAAAATATTTTGATCTACGTGGAAAGCTTCATTAAAAACGTTTAATTTTTCTTTACCAAAACTGCTTTCTGTATCATCTGCTCTCAAGTGGAAAATTCATTCCATGTTTGTCAAAAGATTGTTTTGGATGGAATGGCATTGCTGAGCGTGGTTGACTTTGGGGGGGGGTGCAATGTTGATGACCATGTGCAGGATGAGCTGTGGGCTGCTGGAGCCGCTGTGGCTCAAGGAGACCACCCTCTACATTTGCATCTCCTTGCTTTCTGTGAGCAAAGAAGTCTGTGCCCATCTTTGTGCAACTTCTCCTGCTTTGTGCGACTCTGCAGTCCTGGTCATATCTGAAGCATTCACCCAGCAAGTAAAGCTATTGCATAGGTGATAGTTTGCCATTAGCTGTCAGAACAGATATAAGAGCATTTACACCAGCACTTCAAAGCTGTGATGAAAGAGCTCTGTTTCCAATTCAGACACGAGGCACATGGGCTTCTTACGCTTGCTCAGTATTCCCAATTCACTATTAGGCTTTGGCTGCTCTGTGCAATCTGTTTTGATCTGTTCCCATCTGCTCCAATCTGATGTTTTTTCTGAGAAATGAAGCTGGCGGTGTGTGATTGTTGCAAACGCAATCAATTTACTGAAGCTGTAAAAGTGTTCTGCCTGGTAGAGACGGAGTGTGCTCTTACCAGACTGCTGCGTTTCTTCCACTCCTTAACATTGCACAGGTAAACTGCACCACGGGCTATTGGCACAGACTTAAACTGGCAGAAATAGAGGCAGCTCCAGCAGATCTGCAGTTGTAGATAAGGACAAATCAGAGCCTCCCTGCTGTATCTCACGTTTGTGAGGGGACTCTGTTAGTAAGGACAGCTACTAGTGGTGTGTGAGTGGATGGAAAACTGTATTTGGGGAATAGTTGTAAGTGGCCAACTGTGAAAGAGGATGAGTATACTGACTGGAGTTCCTCAGCAGCTCAGCAGTCTGTCCTTGGCCTGGTACTGCTCAGTTTTGTGGCTTTTGGTGGTGTTTTTTTGTTTGGGTTTTTTTGGTGAATGATTTGAATGAAGGAATAGAGAGTATACTTAACAAATTAGCACATAATACTGAACTTAGAGGAAATAAGAGGAAATAATTCCAAATGAACTGGATGAATTACGGAGACCCCCCTCCAAAAAGCATGCAACTTTACTGGTACAGCAGATTCAGCAGTTCAACAGGTAGAAGTGTAAGAACAGGATATATGCAGACATGGGATACAGAATAGCCCTTCAGAAGAGAATGCTGGGAGTTACTATGCTCTGTTCACTTGAACCTCAATGCCAGCAACCTCAAGCTTTTGTGAAAAATATTAACACTGTTAGGATGTATGAGGGAGATTTATTTTTCTGCAAGAAAGGAGGAGTTACTGCCCGCTCTGCTTGTTATGCTGCCAGGTGCAGTCTGGAGTATTGCAGCTAGTTCAGGCTCCAGTCTTACAGCAGGTTGTGAACCAGGCAAAAGTAGCCTGGAGGAAAGCAAAGAGTGATTAGAGGTAGATGAAATGTGATCTTGGAGGACTTGAAAGAACTATGTTTGCATAGGCTTACAAAGATAAAATTAAAGGGGGAGGTTTGGAGGTGACATCAGCTCTCAAATGCAAGGGAGAGCTCTGTGGAGCACTGGGTAATGATCTGCTCTGCTCCCCTTGTCTAGGGACAAGAAGTAATGCACTTGAGTTACTGCAGGAAAGACTTGGCCAGACACAGGGGGAGATGTCCTAGTATAAGATGGTTTTTAAGGGAGGGGAGAAAAAAAAAAAGGCTTTAGGCTCTTGGATCATGCTATGGACACAGGGCCAGAAATCATAGAATCATCGCAGAACCGCCCAGGTTGGAAGGGACCTTGAAAGATCATCTGCTCCAGCCTTTCATGGGAAAGGAAGCCTAGATGAGATTATCTAGCCCCCTGTCCAGTCATGTCTTGAAAACTGCCAGTGGTGGTATGCCTACCACATCCCTGGGGAGGTTGTTCAAGTGAATGATTGTTCTGACTATAAAAAAACCTTCTTTCTTATCATGACCAAAATCATAATGTAGGTCTATAATGTTATGGTCCTATGACTTGTCTAACCCTGCCTCTGAAATAGCAAAAACCTGAATGTCTTAATGTATAAAAAGAAGATAGTATTTTCTGGTTTGGGGGGGGAATCACATGTATAGTCAGGTTTTTGTACAACATGTATAGTAGGGACTTAGAATTGTTTGCCTTTTGCTGCTATCTTACAGAACAAACTTTCCTACCAGCTAATATATGACAAAGCCCTTACGTGGCATTAGGAGGGAAAGTATCCAGAGGTGTGCATTAGGCTTCACATCTAACTTTGGTAGACCGTCTACTTCGGCAGTAGTTCAGATTTGCACCGGGTATGTTTGAGAATACCAATACCTGCTACTAGATGATGTAAGTAAATACTGCTTACTTCTACCTTTCCAGTCTGCATATTAATAAATACTGTATTCCCCTGATTTAAAATTATACATCGTTACTCTGACATAGCAATTACAGCATGTATGATATATGTGAATCTTGATTTATTATTGTCTAACTCTAGGCTTTCTAAAACTAAATATTTTAGAAAGCTCCTTACGTAAACCATTCTTTTAATGAAGCTGGCCCAATGAGAAGCTAGTGGTGGAAAGCAATTAAATGACACTGTTAGGCAGGGATGACAAAGATGGATCAAACTGTTCTGATAAGAATACTGATTAATTGTGCTACCTAGCTATAAACTTGTTGACGTTTAGATGTTGCTCTTGTAATTGTTGTGGGACAGGTGCCTTAACTTTCAAGGAGCAATTAAGTGCTACAGCATGCGGGCTATGTGAATCATAATCCTCAGACTAATGTGCGCCTAAATTAGTAATTTACTAAGTTATGAATATGGGAAATATCTTGCCGTGATTAGGAATAATTAATGTAAAGCTGTATTGGCAACGTCCACCCAGTGATTCATCCTTATTGCTCTGTGACAGAATGTTTCAGGCTGCCTGTGAGAGGGAATTTGAAGAGTAGAGTCAGAATGACAAAACCCGCAACCGTAAGGAGGTCCTGTGGACTGATGGCTTTGCAAACAGACTGTTGGTTAATTGGATGGGGGGGGTGGAGGGGGTGGTGCATCTGTGGAAGCTGGAGGCCTTTTTATATAGGAAAGATGTATGTCATGCTGAGGGCTCTGAAGGCTGCAACTCGAGCAGTTATCACTTCAAGGGAAGATGGGAAGGTGAATGTGTCTGTGCTTTGAATGTTAAGGTGCCTAAAGTTTGATTCTAACCAGTGTCAAATACAACTGGCTGTGCATATGTATCTTCTCAGGTTTGCCTCGCCTGCTACATCATCAATGTCTAATATTCAGGTTCACAACTTCCACGAACCACTTGCGAAGAATTAGACTGTTTTTCTGTTTTTTAACTGAGCAAAACCTCGGGTACTTGCTGTGTCCTTTACAGCTGTTTTGGCAGGGTGAGCCACTGAAGGCAAAAGAGGGGAAGGGCATGTTGCAGTTGGAAATGGGGGATCTATGTAAGAAGGAATTGAGACATCTCTGTATAATTTCAAGAAGTGTGTCTTGGGGGCTGGTCTGCTCTGGGCAGTGGAGCCAGCCAGGCTGGGAGCAGAGTAAAAGCAGTCTGAAATGTCCTGGTGCAGCTCTGCACTGGGATTAGCGAGGCCGCGTGTGCTGCTGCAGCATGACTGTGCTGTGCCTGAACCAGAGCCAGGGACTGCACAGAGCTGCTCTGAGCTGTGCAGCACGGTGCTCCCTGCACACTGCTCTTGTGGAGAGCTTTACTGTTTGCCTTTGCTTTTATTGCAGGGTTTTTGTTATGTTCACATGGTATGAGCCAGACTAGCACTTTAATAAAAAATAATGAGTTTTGGAGCACAGTGTCAGACCTTGATCAAGCAGAGGCCAGGACCAAGTCCTATGTGCCCTCCCTTTGTACTTCCCTTGCTTTCCAGGCACTTCACACTCAGGCCCTACCTTGGCTATGCTGCACACAGGTCAGTGCTGTGGTGCTGACTACTTTCTTTTCATTTTTGCTTTTTGGTCTCCCTTTTGTCACAAGCTGCTGCTTATCCTTGTGCACAGGTAGGTCACAGAGGCTTTCTTAGTGAGTTCGTGTCAGCAGAGCTTCCTTGCAGAGGTGCACTGGGGAGGATTTTCTGCCAGTGCCGTTCTGCACCACGGGCAGGGCTGTGATGCGCTCTCACTGCCAATGTGATTAAGAATGCTAATCTGACCCCCATAAAAGCACAGAAATGAAGTAGCTCCCATTTTAAGAATCTACTCCAAGTAGTGAGGGAGGAAATATTAATGAACATTGCTGCTATTTTCCATGACCTCAAGAATCATACAGGTGGGATTGTTCCAGAGGGTTCCCAAACATCCTCAATTACAATGTAAAATCAATTAAAAGACATATGAATCTGTTGTAAAATAAAGATGCTTATCTGATTCTTAAGAAGAATTCTTAAATTAAGTTGTACCCTCAACTGATTATGTTTTCTTAGAGTAATAACTGAAGAAAAATAAGAAATTTTGAATTGTTATTTTTTTCTCTGTGTGAAGTTCGTAGAAATAGTTAACACTTTGCCTGGGTGATTCCCAACCTCCTTGTGAGCAACACTTAAATATTTTTAAAAGTTCATTACTAGTGAAGACTAAGTTTACAGGTATGATGTGAATCATGGTCTGTGTTTTTTCTAAGACTTACTCTTTTTTCTTTGACAAGACCTTGCTTGCTTATTTTACTTTCTTAATCCCTCTCAGCTTCCAGTATTTGTGTTTTGCTCATTCTAACATATTGGTCTCCTTTTACAACAGGTGCATGGAAGGGTTTTTTTAAGCCTTCTGCTCTGTTTTTCAGAATTGGTTATCTTTCTCTCCCCCTCTTTCATGTATTGAATTAGACAAACTATTAATTCCTTTCTGACTAGAAAGAAAGATCCAAGACTTAGCAGGCACCAGATGGTGGCACTGGTCTTTCACATCTGACAAGTCTGGATCATGCAGTAAAACATAAGTTTTATGCAAGTTGTACTGCATGCCATCCTAATTTTTTCTCGTTCAAGCTGCATAGTTGGAATGGGGAAGGTGACATATTTTTATGCTTATCTTTAGAGAGCGCCTAGAGAAGGTGAGGTGTGTGTCTAAGGGAGTAGAAAGGAAAAGCCTTGGCAATATCTGAGTATAAATCCAACATCACTAGTACTGTTATTTTCTGTATTTGTATCATGCTGTTGTAGTTTAACCCCAGCAGGCAACTAAGCACCACACAGCCGCTCGCTCTCTCCCCCCGGTGGGATGGGGGAGAGAATTGGAAGGGTAAAAGAGAAAACTCATGGGTTGAGATAAAGACAGTTTTTAATAGGTAAAGCAAAAGCTGCGCATGCAAGCAAAGCAAACCAAGGAATTCATTCACTGCTTCCCATCCGCGGGCAGGTGTTCAGCCATCTCCAGGAAAACAGGGTTCTACCACACATAATGGTTAGTTGGGAAGACGAAACGCCATCACTCCGAATGCCCCCCCCTTCCTCCTTCTTCCCCAGCTTGATATGCTGAGCACGGTGTCATATGGTGTGGTCAGTCCCTTTGGTCAGTTGGGGTCAGCTGTCCCAGCTGTGTCCCCTCCCAACTCCTTGTGCACCCCTAGCCTGCTTGCTGGTGGGGTGGTGTGAGAAGCAGAAAAGGCCTTGACTCTGTGTAAGCACTGCTCGGCAACAATGAAAGCATGCCTGTGTTATCAACACTGTTTTCAGCACAAATCCAAAACAGCTACTATGAAGATAATTAACTCTATACTAGCCAAAACCAGCACATTCTCCACCCCTTATTCCATACCATTTACATCATGCTCAGGTCCCACACTATTCAATACATCCTCACTAATCACCAACCTCCTTCCCATCCTTTGATATAATACGCAGATATCATTGCCTTAGTCTATGGACCACCCTTGTAAAATGTCCACTGAGTTCATTTGGTCCATGTCTTTGGGCTCCATCTGTTATGGTGGTCACTCAGGGCGGGAGAGGTGGTGTGTTGTGTGGAGTTACTGGGCACCAAAGCCAGCTCAGGTCAGGTCACTGCTGCACTTGCACTGCTTCTTGTAAGGCTTGTCCTCCATTGGTTCAGGTGGTTCCTACTATAGTAATTCCCATAACATGCAATTCAAATAATGGACTACAACAATTTAAAGGTATTTCCATTACAGTCTCCACCCCTGGTTCCTTTGGGCCAGGTTATAGGGTTTAACATTGCGATGAACTCCTCCCCTTGCTCCTAGCCTGGCTAGCAACAAGGGGTTCCTGCTATAGTAATTCCCATAATGTGTAACTCAAATCCTGGGTTATAACAATTTAAAGGTATTTCCATTACAGTCTCCACCCCTGGTCCCTTTGGACTGGATCATCGGGTTTAACATTGCAATGAACTCCTCCCCTTGCCCCTGCTCTGGCTTGGACTTATCCACAGACTGTAGTCCTTTAGGGTTGTACCTCCTCCAAGTGGAGCCTTATCTATGAGCCACAGTCTCTCCAGGGGTATACCTGCTGCGGTATAGACTTCTCCACAGCCGCAATTGCTTTGAGGTGCACCTGTTCCAGCGTGGCCTTTTCCATGGGCCACAATGCTTTTGGAGATATACCTGCTCCAGTGTGGTCTTACCCACAGCCACAGTCCCTTCAGAAGTAAACCTGCTTCAACATGGCCTTACCCATGGCTGCAGTCTCTCCAGGAGTGTACCTGCTCTGTTGTGGACTTATCCATGGCCACACGCTTTGAGGTGCTCCAGCATGACCTCACGCACAGCCACTGATGCTTCACGGTGTACCTGCTGCAGCATGGACTCTACCCACAGCCACAGATGCTTTGATGCGTACCTTCTCCAGTGTGGACTTATCCTTGGGCCACAATCCCGTCAGAGGTATACCTGCTGCGGCACAGGTGTAACCACGGCCACAGACACTTCGAGATGTACCTGTTCTGGTGTGGACTTATTCATGGCCACGGACGCTTCGGGGTGTTCTGCTCCCACATGGACTCATCCACAGGTCACAGTCCCTTCCACTCAAGTTCCCGCTGGAGTTTCAGCCTGTCCAGTACAGCAGCATAGAAACAGCAGCGATGCCCTGGCCATCTGCCAGCCCAGGTGCATCGCCATTGCTGTTATCAAAATGTTCCCAGGCACAGCAGAGTAAGGTGGTAAGCAGTACAGCAAGCAGCGAAAGCAAAAAGCAGCCACTAACGAGCACTAGACTCTGATATACAGAAAGGCAAGCAAGCCCCATGGCAAGCACAGAAGCCTGTCAATTAATAACTAAACAGCAATAACACTATAAACTCAATCTAGCACATTCCAATCAAATCTGTTATGTCAAACTCGTTGAGCGCCAAAAAGAATGTTGTGGTTTAACCCCAGCCAGTAACTTAGCACCACACAGCTGCTCGCTTACTTCCCCCTGGTGGGATGGGGGAGAGAATTGGAAGGGTAAAAGAGAAAACTCATGGGTTGAGATAAAGACAGTTTAATAGGTAAAGCAAAAGCGGCACGCGCAAGCAAAGCAAACCAAGGAATTCATTCACTGCTTCCCATCCACAGGCAGGTGTTCAGCCATCTCTAGGAAAGCAGGGCTCCATCACGTGGAACGGTTACTTGGGAAGACAAATGCCATCACTCCAAATGCCCCCCGCTTCCTCCTTCTTCCCCAGCTTGATATGCTGAGCATGGTGTCATATGGTGTGGGATATCCCTTTGGTCAGTTGGGGTCAGCTGTCCCAGCTTCTTGTGCATCCCCAGCCTACTCAATGGCAGGGTGGTGTGAGAAGCAGAAAAGGCCTTGATCCTGTGTAAGCACTGCTCAGCAGTAACTGAGACATCCCTGTGTTATCAACACTGTTTCCAGCACAAATCCAAACCATGGCCCCATACTAGCTACTATGAAGAAAATTAACTCTACCACAGCCAAAACCAGCACACATGCCATTACATTTCAGTTGAAATGTAGAGTAGTTTGGATGCCAGCCGAGCTCTGCCAGCTTATACTAGATGGGACTGTAGTTGTGATTTGTAAAATCAGATGTGTACCTTGTATTCTCAGTCTTTACTGAATCTTACTGCATGTGTAGTTTTAATAGCTTCTTTTTTGCTGAATGTAGCAGATATTAGCTCTATAGTGACATTATAGTTATTTGCTTTATATTCCTGAAATCTTTGCTTTGGTATTTTCAGAGTATGCTTAACTGTTTGGGTACAAACTGTGCCAGGGAAGAGAGAGCACATTCGGATGTGAAGGTGATGGGTGCAAAATGAGAACGTAGGTAAAGGTTGATTATGAACAACAAACACAGAAATGGCTAAATTCTTTAGTAGTATTGTACTGTGTGAAAATGAGTTGATCTATCAATATCACCTGTTACAGTCCTGAGGCTCACACAGTAGCTGTAACATAAGCTGTAACCAGTGTTACATGGAAACAGGACAACAGAAAGCTTGCTGGCTGACTCTGCTTCCCCATAATCTGCAGAGCAAACCTTCCTGCTGGGAAATGTCCTAGCACTACCAAAGAGGCAGGACATGGGACCTGTAGCCTTGGGTTTCATCCACAAAGCGAAGTGGGCTCTGAACCCCTAAGGTGTGTTTCTCAATGGTGCTCTCAAAACACCTAGTCTTGAGGCAACTAAAATCCCGATGACTCGAGCAAAAGCAAGGTGTATTGGAAAGGTTCAGATGTCATGCCTGGTTTGAGTTCAGGAGAAGTTAACTGCCTTCTAGAGCCACCTATGAGCGTTGCTTCAGGGTTTGTTGGGGGTTTTTGTCCCCCTTATGTCCCAAATGAAGCGTCGGTGAATATTTTGAAGTCACCATAGTCTCTACACTGTAATACATTCTTGGTTGCTGAAAGGAAAAACAAAAAGTGAAATGCAGTTGATTTCACATAGTGTGCAGTCTTTCTTCACATATCTTTGGGGAATTTAGGCTTCCTACCTATGCAAGGTTTAGTCCACATCTGATCTATCACAGCTCTAGTCCATAGTTCAGTTTTATAATAAAACTTTGGCCCTCACTCTGAAATCTGTTAGAGATTTCTCACTGAATTACTGGGTCGAGATTTTTGCCTTTTTTCTTTGTGTTAAGTCAAGCTACTTTTTCTAGTCTGAAAAAGCTAGAAAAGCTCCTATTTGTCCTGTAAGACACAATTGCTACTTACATATTGATGATTATAAGAGAAACCAGCAAAAACTAAATTGCTGAAATGACCAATGAGTATGTTATTCTTCTGTTGGAAAGTTTGCTGTTGAGTGTGTGCTAGGAAAGGTTGGTGACTTTTTTTAACTTAAATATGTTTCGAAGTTTCAGTCTGAAAGTTGCAATGTGAAATTACAGGCTGTCTGCGTAAACAGTGTACGCTTTTCAACTGTCGGAATTTAATAGCAGCTATTATACATTTTCTGCTTTCTTAGCAGCACCTGGCATTCTGTAGAGTCAGGCCTTTGAGACACTTGATTAAATAGTTTTTCCACTTCTACCGTATTCTCACAACTTACTGTCCTTTTGTCCCTTAACATGACCTCAGCTGTGAGCAGTTAGAATAGTCATTCTTGATTGTGTTTGCAATGTTGTATGGCCTGTTTGCAAGCTGGGGTCCTGACAGATGGCACTGGTTTGCAATATAAATGGTATTAATACTGAATTGAACTGTTTGGCCTGAAGTAAGATTTAATGGCTTATAATTTTTTTAGTTGTTTGGTTTTTTGGTTTGTGGTTTGGTGTTTTTTTTTTTTTTTTTTTTTCTTGTGGGGAAATGCAGCTGTCCTAAGCTGATCATGTGCTAGGAGCTGCCCTTCTGATTTCAGTTGAAGTATTTTTATAATCAGAAATTTATAAAAGTAAGACCTATGGTTACTGTTCTCCATCTTAGTTGAGGTCATTAAACTGTTTTGTCAATGCACAGGCATTGCATCTTCTTATTGGTCTTGTGTTGAGTGGATTACGTAGGGATTGAAGTGAGTATAAATGAAACCAAGGAACTTATATTGTGGCTTACTACTGTTGCAATAAAATTATTTTTAGTGTTACTGCTTTCATTCTTCACTGTTGATTCAGACTGTTAGCAGTTACTTTTGAGAAACTGTGGTGGTCAGGTGTCGTACAAGGAGAAGCAAGCATAACACCTTCTTTCAAAAGGGGAAGAAAACTAGAATGTCACTTGCCTGCTTAATCTGGAAGAATTAATCTTTTGTCAGCACTGATAAGATGAGGAGCTAAGTAGTAGCCAACTATGAAGAACTTGTTCTTGGTAAACTCATCTGACTTCCTTCTAAGCAGAAAAAAATAAGACTTTGTTACAGGAGAAGCAGGGGCATTAACTTTAGTAAAGCTTTTGACATCCCATGTAAGATTCTGCAAAACCAGCAGCAGTAACCTGGAAATACTCATGAAATAACTACAGATAGATATGGTTTTAGCTGAAGACCAGTAAATGTTTTGGTGTATGACCCAGCTGGCAAGTCCATAGAGTGGCGGAACAGATGGGTTGAGAGTGTGACTGATCAGAAAAACTGTCCAGAGAAATGAAGACAGAAGGTGGTGGAGTGGTTGGGTGGGAAGAGGATGCCCAAAATGGATTTTGAAAGCAGAACAGTCTCATTTGTTCCACATATCTGCAGTGGTTAGAACAAAAAGTAAAAAGGCCAGATTTTGGCAAGAAAGATGCAAGGCAGGGGTTGAGAACTTCCTAGCAGTAAGATGGCAGAAGGACAGAGTGCCTGTGAAGATGTGGGCTCTCCACTGTCAGAAATCTTCAAGGCTAGATAAAAACCTGCCTGTAATGACATCCCTTCTAACGCAGTTTTAGTGATGGGAAACAGAGAGCCTATATACTGACTGCCTTCTAGGGAAATCAGTAGTACAGCAGAAAGCAGAGGTTTTAGGAGTCTTTTTCTCATTTGTTTATAGGCAAATTCTGTATTTATTTAAATAATATGGAGTAAGATGACTGTGAAAGGGGAAACAAAACAGCCCACAATTTAGTCTCTATCTTGAAAAGAAAATATTTATGAACTTGTTCCTGTTTAAACAAATCCCTGAAGCAAATGAATGTTTTGAAGTGGTCTCTGCTTAAAAACAGGAGATCACAAAATAATTGTCAGAGTATTCTGTTATTACTTGTGTGGGGTTTTTTCTTTTTTACAAGAATAAAGCAATTTGCAGATAAAAGGGTTCCGCAAATAAGAATTCTTCTACTTTTTATTGCAACAAGTAAGACATTAGTTATATTCCCCGTAAGGTGCTTGTGGTTCTATTTGCTCTCTTAGCTACCCTTAATATTACTAGTATGTTGTCCTTTATTCAAAATTTAGTCCGAAGAAAGGCACGCAATAGTTGAGCTTATCATGTAGCCTATTTTAGAAGTGCTTGCGTGTATGGTGACTCACTTATGCGAGTTCTAGGCATGATCAGTTTTGCATCAGGTTGTAAGTAAGTAGATAAGAAAGCCAGCATTTTTTACACAATTACAGATTATTGGCTGCCCAGTTTATGTAGTGAATCACTCAACTGAGAGGGCAGTAGTAATAATAGCAGTTTTAATGCCTACAGTCTGAACAACCTCAGCTCTTGCATTTTCCCTGGTGAATGCTTGTTTATCCCATACAGGTATGCTTCATTACTTTAGGTATAGTTTAAAAATGGCAAGCAAGTCAGCGTATCATTCTGACTTGGACTGACAGAAAATGCTGGAAGGCTGATAGGGAGGGAGGGGAGAGTATTTCTACCTCTTCTAATAGTGACAAATATAATTGCTAATATTACCGCTGTGGGCATTGTGGTCTGAAACTCGCCGCGAGAAGATGTTGGGGAAATGGGCCGTGCTTTGACCCCATCCAGAACAGTGTGGGGAGATTGAGTTGTTGTTTTAAGGTTTTCAGCAGAGGCAGCGTAGCATTTCTGTTTTCTCTGGTGCTTGTGCTTTAACTGCTTTTTTGACTTAAATGTTAAAAGTTTTTTCAGCTATTTCATGAATTGCTGCTTAAAAGTATTGCAGTTGGGGCCTGTTGTTGATACCAGGAGGTGATCAAGGTGCGAGTTACCCCAGCAGCCTTGCAGGCAGCCCAGGAGATGAAGGCTCCAGTCTATGGGGAGCTCTTCTCTGCAGGGCCAATGGGTATATTCAGTGAGTTTCAGCCTCATTTATGGTTGCAAGAAGCGTCAGCTGGGACTGTTGTGATCAGCATATACTTAATTTGGAACAAAAAGCTCTTGCTCTGTCATGTAACAAGAAGGCAAATGGATATAGGATGATGTGTTTTAGCTTCCAGGTGGGAAGCTTGAGTTTGTGTTAAGTTGAACCCATCTACCTGGTTTAACTCCCCCATCTATACCACTTGGCAAATGGGTTGTGCTGTCTGCCAGACACGACCACATTAAGTCCATTTGTTTTATGAACACTTGATGTAATTTTAAGATTCTAAGAAAATGTATCCAAAAAGGTATCATATGAAAATCAATAGTTCTTTTCTATGTCATCTTGTTTATGAGCTAGAAGTAGAAAGAAGGTTTGCTGGAGCAAGGCTAAGATCAATAGCTCTGTGAATTTTAATTGGACTTTCTTTTACTACTAGCTGAGTGCTGTCTGCTTTTAACCCTGTAAGAGTAAAACACAAGACCCTTTGGCAACTAGTGACTTTTCCATCCTTCAGTCCCATTGCAGCCACTTACGGGTTGTGTTAGTGGAAAGAAGGGAATTGAAGAGCAACTTGATTCTTAATACTGTCATATAATTTCATTTAAAGTAACTTTTCCACTGTTTTGGTTTCCTATTTAAACTGGGTTAATATATTCCGCTTTTTACTGCCATTTTATCTTCATGTCATCCTTGTTTCCGGTCTACTATATTTTTTTCCACACCTTACATGTATATTTGGTGTCACCTTACTTTACAATATAATTCTTATGTATGCAGCGACTTAATAAAATCACCTTCTCCATGGACTCTCTACGGAATGTGGAGACGGTCATAAAAAATTATGTCCGTATTTCCTCATAAAGAAAGAGTCTTTTCTCACTTTCATTTATGCTTCTCTTACTCTGCGATTACAAACTGCAGTGGCCAAAATAAGTTAGCTTATGCTTCCTTTTTCAGCCACCCATATCAAAAAGCTCTTCTGAAATGCTGCTAATAACATTCCCATGTCCTTTTGGTTTCATCCCCTGTAAATCTGCAGAGCCAGATAAGTCTCTCTTTCCTCTGTAGTCTCACTGGGATCATTGCTACTGTGGTTTCTCCTTTGCAATCTTGGCGTATCAAGTCCAGTATAATTTAACTTGTGTATTCCCATACACTTCCCACATCCTCTTGATGAAACAATTCTGTCTGCGGGCAGCACATGGGTGTTAATGGCAGGGGCCCTTGACAGCATAGAAAACTTTTCTAGGACCACTTACTCTGTTCTGCCAGAGGTGTTTACTGTGTAAACCTCCATGTTTACTGTGCTTAGATTTTTATCATCCGTGAACTGGTGGCAAGGGGTATGTTTATTCTTTCCTCTGCCTGCACACCTGGAACCATTTCTAATCTGGTGACCATCCCCAAAATTTACTGTGAGAGGAGCAATGTGGAGTTACCGGCTCTGTCTGTATCCTACAGGTTTCCACCAAAGAGGAAGTTTTACCCGCTGACACGATTTTTAAGAAGGTGGCTGGTGCCCGGTTGCATTTTTACAGTGTCTGCTAAATAACAGACAGATCACTGCTTCTTCAAGGACTTCTGGCTATGAAGTGGTCATGAGATTTATCAGAATGTGATTACTTTTTTTATTTTGTTTTATGGTGTGGGTTAGTAGGTGGTGCTGTTCCTGCTGTTTGTGATGATTTTTAAGAAGAAATGCTAAACACTGTGGTGTTCTCTAATTTTTGAAATTCCACACTAGTGTAACTTTACTGACTTGAGTGGTATTTTTCTGACTCAGTCTGAGACTGACTCTCTGAAAAGGAGAGGATCTGTTTTGTACCTAATGATGACAGATTCTAGTCAAAGACTGTGTTTTATGACTACACAAAATTCCTCTCTTGTTTTCATTGAAAACACAACTGGTGAAATTTAATGCTGTTCTTATAAAAGGCACGATACAGCGATTACATCCTGGAAGGAAAGGGGGCTGTCATGGCTCCTGTCTTCTGTCCTGTTCCAGAGGATGCTGTAGGATTTGTAGAAGCTTGATGGTAAAACAGATGTACTTGGGGACTTAAAAAACGTAGCACAGCCCATTGGTGGCAGCTTTGCAAGTCATGATCAAAACCATCTATAACACCATTGTTGAGACCTTTTACGGCTCAGGTTGTTTCTTTTCCTCAGTAATGTCCTGACCCATGCCTGTCATCACATTTCCCTTTCGCTGATGGAAACTGGGGCATATCAGCGTCTTTATACCGGTTAACCTGCTTTGCCAAATGAGTTGGAGCCTGGGCAAAGCTCTGGCTCAGGATGCTTAAATTCAGCTACTTGGGCTTGTTTATGGGCATGTACATAGGAAAAAATGCAGCCAAATTAAATACAGATATTCCCGTTCAGTACTTCTGGGCTTCTAATTAAACTGTCTTGAGCAAATGGAAACTTCCTTATGCTGTGGCAACTGCAGGAAACTATGACTCATCTCACTGGTTTTTTTTTTTCTGAGGTTTTCTGTAGTGAAATACTAGCTCAGGTGCATCACCCAATTGATGTGTCTACAGGACTCCTGGACCAGAGCTGGCTTGGGGCTAGTACTGTGTACAGGGCCAGAGGGGTCCAGGTCTGTGTTCATGTAGCCTGTACCCAACTGTACAGACATGCTTTGAGTGTTGTCCATAAAGTTCACTTGTGATTTCAGGGCTTATGTGCAGATTTTTCGTGGAAAAATGAGAATTGTACAATTACAACGATTTATCTAAAGTAGTAGGATGTGGGGGGTCACAGAGGGGAAATAGTAAAACTGCCCTGGGGAAGGGAAATATTTTGTTGGTTTGGTAGAGCTTTCACTCAGCGATTGCTGAGCTCTGGAATGTGTGTTCAGTCCTACTTTTCGTTCTTAATATAATTTTAAATTTACCAAGAAACTTACAGTATATATTCTAAAAACTTTTTCCACTGGCAGTTCTTCAAAATAAACAAATAGAAAAGCGATTTATTTTTGATATTTGTTTCCATCAGATCTCTTTGCAACCTGTATCTAATCTTCCATCCACGCTCACTCTGAGACTACTTTTGGCATTGCTGCTTTTCAATTCAAGGCATCTCATTGACTCCACATTTCAGATTATTTTTCATTGGATGTATTTATCAAGTTTCAGGCCAGAGGCTCTCATAGAGTTATAAGCCTCTTAAAGGAGGGAAAGTGCTGACATAGCCTTAAATTGTAGTATGGCAAATGTTACGCTATAATTACCTTTATCTATCATCAAACTCCCTTTCAGAGGCCTGGCTATGTGCTGTGGGCCTCCTGATGGAATGCTCCATTACACTGAGATTTTTCATGGGGAAAAAAACTCAAAAGCGAAACATGATAAAGTACTTTTATAAGAGTAGTCTCGGCAGCAGTGACAGGGTGGTGAGAGGAAAAGAGATGGCGGTGAGTTGCAGGAGGAAATATTCTGCGGCGTTAGTGGTAGATCTGTAAGAGAAAGAGTACAATTTTTTTTTTCTACCACTGTGTCTCAACCACATTACTACTTGTCTTCCAGATGCTTTGATAAATCGAGGTTTAGCATAAGCTGTGAAATTTAAGCAAATAGTATGCGTATTTTTACTATGTACTGGAGTATTGGACAAAGACATACAAGCTGGCGGACACCGGGCTAGCTGCAGAGTGGAAAGCAATATAATAATGTCAGTGTACTACTGCACTTGAGCTAATGCACCTGGCAAAATAGAGCTCCGTAGTTTTGGCACGAGGCTGTGTTGAAGCTGCTTTGCTGATTTCATGGCTGATATGGAGTTCATGTACTGTATTGTGTCCTCGGGTCTGTGCTCATTTGATCGCCCTGTTGGCTGGCTCACGCTCTGTGAATTGTGGGTTTGGTTTGTCAGCTTCGTGTCCTTGAAAAAAAGGTGAAAGAAAGGAAGCACTGAATTGAAAAAGATAGGGGAACAGTGACATTTAGACCAAGAACGAAGTGGTAGATGCTGCCATAATGCAAAGACTTCAGGTACAGGGAGAGAGGCACAGTACTAAAGCAGTTTTGTATGGCAACACAGATGGTATCATCTCAATAGCTGGAATATAACAACACCCCTCCCCTTTGTCTGTTTTTTTTTTTTTTAATATTAATTATGAAGACCTATTAGTCATGTAAAACACAGATAAAAGGAACGCTTAAGGACAACACTGAAAACCTATTTGGGAGCTCTCTGTGTGTATTTTGTATATATGTGCAGGCGCACTCTTTTGGATTAAGTAAAATACTTGTATTTACTTGCTACTTGTCTTCACTCACTTAAGTGACTCTTGTATGGTTGCTGTCTGCTGTTAAACTGGTAAGGGCATCATGTATCTGTTACTGAAATGTAGCTGCGATTAATGCTGTCTAAAGTGTATGGGAGCATTTCGTGTGCAGATGCCGTGTAAATAGATGGAAAAGGGAAAGAAGAATTTGTATATCGGAAAATATTAACATGTTGGGTGCAGGTGGTTGCTGAGGTAAATTAGATTCCCGTAGACAGCTAAAGGGAAATGGTTTTCTATATTTAGGTCACTAGAGCTAGTTTAGAGTATCAGATTGTATAATTGCCATTTGAGTACGTTTACATCTCTGCTCAGTACTTCGTTTTGGTAGCTAATAAAATTTGCTCTCTTCTAATACAGTTCTGTCTTCTGTTTAGGGTATACCGCAGCAGATAGGCTTTTAAAAAAGAAAAACATGAACTAAGCGTGTTGTAATTGCGTCTCTCTTGCTCTGCATGTTTAGTCATTTATCTCACTACAGAGAATGCGAAGTATTCCAGTCATGATGTGTTTGGTTTATTCTTCAGTAGAAATTAATGAAGACCAGTGTCTTGAGAGTTGAGGAAATGGTTTCTAGTCCATTATGTTGTTACAAAATAGCAAATGTACTCAATATTGTTAAAGATAAACAAGATAAACTTGTGTTAGGCAGGACTCGAACAAAATCAACTACTTTCTTAGAAACCAATGGAGTCAACTAAGGGGAGTAGTTGGTGTATTTGAGTGGGGGCCCTCTTTCAATGCAGAGTTGCTGTATATAAGAGAAGCTGTGCAGTCCCACAGCTTAGATGACTGAAATGAGCCCAGCAATGTACGAAGAGATGCATCTGGGGGAGGGGATGGTGGGGGGCAG